>JANKOD010000192.1:23271324-23296384 GCA_026284645.1 Erythroxylum acuminatum
ACTGGAAAAATTCTCGGCTAAGCAATCTCTGATTTTCCCGATCTCTGATTTTCCCGATCTCTGATTGGCCGACCGATCTCTGATTTTTCTATCCAATCTCTGATTGGCCGATCGATCTCTGACTCTTTTGGCTGATCTCTGATTGGCCGACCGATCTCTGATCTCTGACTCTTCTGGCCGATCTCTGACTTTTCTGGTCGATCTCTGATTGGCTGACCGATCTCTGACTTTTCTGGCCGATCTCTGATTGGCCGACCGATCTCTGACTCTTCTGGCTGATCTCTGATTGTCCAACCAATCTCTGACTCTTCTGGCCGATCTTTGATTGGCCAACCGATCTCTGACTCTTCTGGCCGATCTCTGATTGGTCGACCGATCTCTGACTCTTCTGGCCGATCTCTGACTCTTCTGGCCGATCTCTGATTGGCCGACCGATCTTTGACTTTTCTGGCCGATCTCTGATTCTGTGGCCGATCTCTGATTGGCCGACCGATCTCTAACTCTTCTGGCTGATCTCTGATTGGCCGACCGACCTCTGATTTTTCGACCGATCTCTGATTTTCTTGCCATTTCCGACCTCTCTCTACTCTTTTGCTTATAACTTTTCTGTCCGACCTCCGATCGATCTAATTTTTAAAGCGTTGGATTCCTAAGGCATCCCTCTATCTCTCTATACCAAGTTTATTATTTTTGGAATTGATTTGAAAAAGATTGATGGAATTAAAGTGAGAGGATCGGATAAAAGAGTATGAGTGGATATTTTCTGAACAGACTTCAGTCTTTTGGTGATATCTTGAGCTATAGAGCTACGATTGAGTTGATTTTTGTTTCAAATTAAACTAGAGACATCGGGCCACAAATTTTCTAAAGGAATCGAATGTCAATTTAGCCCCTAAGATGTTCAATTTCTGGAGTGAAGTTGGTGTAATGTTCAGTCTTGGTTTAGTATTGGTCTGAAAGTGTTTTGGTCATAACTTCTTCATTTCTGAACCGAATTGAGCGTTTTTGGTGTCGTTAGGAACGTAAGACAATGAGGAACATTTCTCTAGAAGGAAGTGGTATCAAATTTCTTCATTTACCTAATCGAAATAAGGAGTTAAGATGTCAGTTTTAAAGATAAAATAAGGGCAAAGTTGGAAGTTCACTTAAGGTTAAATTGTTTAAGGCTTATAAGGAGGGGCAAATGGGTTATTTTTGCTTCATTAAATGAAAGAAGGAAACAAAAGCCTTTTCTCTTGTTGTAGGGAAGAAAGAAACGAAATTAGAGAGTAAAAAGAAGTGAGTGTTTCGGTGGAGGAAAGAAGAGGAGAAGAAGAAGAAGAAGAAAACTTAGGATTTTGATTTTTCCTGCTTTAGAAGAGAGATTCTAAGAGTTTTCAAGGAGGAAAAAGAAAGAGGAATGTTAAATCTTCCATTGGAGACAAGAAGCAAAAATCGTGGGTGAAGGATTAAGGTAAGAGAAATTTTGATTTGTTGGATTTTAAAAGGATTTTGGTTTAGATAGCTTAAGAAATGTATGGGTTTTAGTTTTCTAAGATCAATTTTGGTGATTATGTGTTATGGGTTACCTAATTTGGATTCCTATTGATTAGGGTTTTGTGATTTTGATGAAGGAGATTTAGAAAAGCAAGAGGAGCATGAGGGAATGCTTCTTGAACAAGTATAAGCATGGAAATAAGGTGGGTTTCACGTTTATGATTGAGTAATGAGCCATTAAATTGATACTAAGCTTTCTTTTGTTTTCGAAATCAAGAAATAAAAGTTAGTTTTTGAATTAAATGACTAAATGATTTTAATTACTTCATTTATTGCTTTTAAATGATGTAAAGAATTTGCTTATGTGTGTATGCGTTTAATTGATTGAAATTGAATTGTCGTGAATGTGGAAAAATGCATGTGTGTTATTGAATTTTTGTGATTATTGAAATTATATTGCGAGTTATGAATGATGCTCAAGTTATGCCATTAAAAAATGTTATGGCATTTTGTATGAATAAAAAGATAGAAAATCTTGAACGTGTGAAAGCATTCGATAAATTGATTTAAGCATGATTATGTGTTTTTTTTGGGCGAGAGAGGAACGTTTCGTTAGTCACGTGCACGTCGACGTCTAGCCTTATCCTGGCTGTAGCTTGAGGCCACGAGATCCCAAGAAATCGGACTTGTTTTGTTCACAGTTTAAACCTCAGTTTATCCGTTTTGTTCCACGTAACTCTCGAGCCATTGTTTGTGCATTGCATATTTGAATTGTCAAGTACGTTGCATAAATTGAGTGTTTTGTATTGATGGTTAAATGGATTATGCTGTGTTGATGTAATGGTATTTGGATTATGAGTTTTGAGTTTGAATTTTGTATTTGACTGAAAATGAAGCATTTTATGAAATTATCATGATTTTTATATGACAAATGAACTTTTCAACAGTTTTACTTATTGAATTTGAAAATATGTGACATAGATTTCAACCTGAACTTTACAATGGTTTTTGCTTGTTTTCAGTTATAAACTTGTTACCCACGAGCTATAAGCTCACCCCCTTCATTCCCATCTACAGGTGATGAGAAGAAGATCAGGTGAAAGAAAGTGAAGGTTTTTATTTGTATGTGTTCATCTTGTATTGTTTTTAAGTTAGATTGTTGTTGAGAATTTGAGATTGTTGTATCTTGTGTACTTTGGATTTTGGATAATGATATTGTAATATGGCTTGGATTGCCATTAATATTTTGTAAGCATGTATTTTGGAATGTGAATAATGAGTTATAGATTTTCCATATGGAATTGGGATATATATATAATTGTGTATGGATATATGTTTTGATTGTGTTCGGATTTCGGACAGGAGGTCCGATGATTTTGATGATTGAGAATTATTGAAGTGCTTTGGATATATGAATGCGTTTGATTGTGTTTGGATTCCGGACAGGAGGTCCGATGATTGTGATGGTTGGTCTGAATTATTGAAGTGCTTTTGTGTATGAATTGATGGTATTTAGACATGTGTGAGATTTTATGGCAAAAGAAAAATAAGATTTTTGTTTAAATGATGAGATATGAGATATGATAGAATTTGAAGAATTAAATGGATTGAGGAATTGGAATTGATGATTTTCAAATGGGACATTGAATTGTTTTGAGTGATATTGAAAAAAAAATTTATACCGATTTGGATTGGTTTAGACTGGGTGTGCCTTATAGTTTCCAACGCTAATTTTTCTAAAGTGCACGTTTTCGGATGTCGGACTTTGACTTAAGTTTGATTTGCGATCTTTCGATTCCTTTGGTTCTCCACTTTGTTTTTCGCTTGATGAATCCTTTCGCTTCCGCAAGCTTTTTGATCCGATTTGTTTTTTGTTTACTTTTGGCCCATTTTCGCGCTGCGATTTTCGTTCTTTCGGTTCCGCCATTTTGTTTTTCGATTTTTGTTTCCGAGGTTGGGTCCCGGAAACGGAGCCCAATAGTATATGCACTTTCATATCATTTGTGTGTGAATTTTCATTTGGTTACATTTTTGTTGCATGATGTTGCTTTGTGTAAATGTGTTGATGGCATTAATTGAACAAAATTGGTTTACATTCGAATGTGGTCATGAACATTTTAAAGGCATATTAGCTTGTGAAGTTTGTGTTTTAAGTATTGTTTGGATGAATATACATGTTAATTAGGTTATGGAACTTATTCTTCCACTCTATGACATTTGTTTAGATACACTTAACTTCATTCAATAAAATTGCTAGGCATCATTAGTAATGTTTCATGGGAGTGATTGACTAAGAAAAAATGATGTAGGCTAAGAAATTATGAAAAAAATGTTTGTTAATAAATTTCCTATTGTGTTGGCCCTTTTTAAGGAAATTGGGTTAAGAATAGAGGTGGTAACTAGTTGATAGTTATGATATAGCTGAGTAATTAGGGGTAATCACGATCTCCAACCAAGCTAAATAAAAAATATAACCTATTTGGGTAACTGGGGGACATTCGTGATAAATTGTTTACCTTCGTGTCAAAAAACTAGGTGATCGTTAAAGAAAATTTAAAAATATAATGTTTGCAATAAAATTAAACCTACTAATATTTTAAAATAGCAAGAATTTTCATAAAAGGATACTTAGTGATAGTTTACCTCTTTAATTTATCAATAATAACGAGTGCATGCTTACAAGTCTCATAGGTGCATAAATAGGGTGTCAATATTTTGATTGATGTGTGTATTTAGATCAAAGCACTTGAATATGAGTGGAATAGGTTAGTGCATTAAAATTTTTTGAGTGGTTGATGCTTGAGGTTAAGTTAACTCCATGAGATTTGATGCTATTAAACCATTATTGTAATGTTATATGATTAGGTGTTTATGTGTTTGTGTGTTTTGTTTGTTTTAGTGACTTTAGGTTTACTTGGTGATAAGTAAGGATTTAATTGCGGAGATAATTAATAAATGATTAATTGACTACATTTATATACTCATATTTAGAATGTTTTACTTATTATTTAAGATTCTTATGGTATTTTTGGTACTTATTCTACTTCAAGTGTGTTTTTAGGTGATAATTGCCTTCATAGACCAAGAGGAGAAGAATTCGATCGAGGTATAAAATGGAAGAATTGAAGCAATATTGGAGATACACGGTCGCATATAGGGATTGTGTAAGTCACTATAAATATGTGGAGCTTCGAAGACACTGTTTATGCTCTTGTGAAGGACATACACGACCATGTAAGTGCCTATATAAGCTTCTACAACCTTGTAAGGTGGCGATTCGAGGGGATTTTGAGATACATGGTCACCTACATGGCCGTGTAAGTGACTGTGTATATTCCAGAAAACCTAGTTTTTGATAGAAAAGGATATTATGAAGGCTATAAAAAAAAGAAACAATTAGAGTTGGAGAGGCACCAAAAAGGGAAAGAAACAAAAGAAGGAGGTTGCACATTACAAGAAATCAGATAAAAATGGAAACATCAAGATCAACTTTAACTTTCTAAATTTTCCAGATCAAGGCTTCAAGCTGACTTTATTCTATTCTCTTTTTCTATTTCATTGCCTTATATGTCAAATCTAAATAATTTTGTTTTGAATTATGAATTGCTATATCTATATTAGTATGTTATTCTTGCATTATTTTGTATAAATTTTATCTTGTTGAATTTAATATGTTACTGTTGTGTGATAGTTATTGTTCTTAGACTTGATTTAAATTAAGGGATTGAATCAAGTTATTTGTGTAAAGTTGTGCAACGAGAGTTGGTACCTTAATAGACTTTCAAATATCTAGTTAATAAGCAATTGAAGAGAGATCTTAATTATGAGTTAGTTACCTTTAGGATTGCTTTAAATCAAATTGAGTAGTTAAGAGTGGTTTTGAGAAATCGAGAGATTGTAACTTAACTTTTATCTATTTCAATTGGGATTACTTGATTAGATCTCTATAGAGGGTAATCAAAAACTTTGGATTTCTAGGATCAAATATAGTTAAATTTATAAGGTGAAGGGAAGACAACCAAGAATAGAATAATCCCCAAATTTCTATCATTAAGTATTTCAATTTCATTATTATCATTTACTTATTCAATCATCAAGTTTTGTTAGTTTACTTTAATTTTTAGTTAATTCAATCTTTTGATTACCTTAGACAATTCCATGTTAGGTGATTATATTAATCCTTGTGGGATTGAATCAGTTGTACTATTATATATGACTCTTAAACTTATGGTATATCATAAAATAAACAAACAAAATATAAGTTTCATTCTTTTGTATGAAACTATGTTTTAAATAGATAAGTATTTCCTTTGTTTCCATTTCGTTTTTAGATATAGACCACAAAATCATACTTTATTAATATAAAATATAGAAATGTGCAAATAGAAAAAAAAAAGATATGGGGAATAAGGGATGAAGTTAGTAATATGGAATGTAAAAGGGCTCAACAGCCTCAATAAAAACTAGATATCAAGGAATTTATTAAGAATAGTAACCTAGATTTTGTTGGTTTGTTGGAAACTAAAATAAAAGGGGAGAACCTAGAGAGAGTTTTATGGTTCCTGGATAAGGGTTGGAAGGTGGTTACCAACCATAATTACCACATAAATGGCAAGGTGGTAATTAGATTTAATCCCCAGAAAGTGGAGATGGTTTGTAAGGTAGAGAATGAATAGCTAATACACTGTGTTTTATTACTCAAAGAAATAGGTATGGAGATTGCAATTACAAATGTATATGCAGTAAATCACAAGTTCCAAAAGCAAGGTGTATAGAGGGACTTGAAAGAATTAGTAATATTATAAAGACTCCATAGACACTACTAGTGGACTTAATTACACACTAAAAACGAATGAAAAAAATGGGAGGGAGATAATGGAAACAACAAGGTTGTAGAGAATTACAGGAATTGGTGAATAATTCAAGTCTGTTTGATTTGAAATGGTATGGAGCTAAGCTTACCAGTAATAATAATGTTTCCTTATTAGAAAACTTGATAGATGTATGGTGAATGGTCAGTGGCTAGTGCATTTTCCTCTAAGTTGCGCTATGTTTGAAGAACCTAAAGTCTCAAATCGTAGCCCAGTGGTAATGGATCTAAAGTCTAGTGAGGAAAGGAGGTGTGCACCCTTCAGGATTTTTAGCCATTTGATGGAGCTTCCAGGCTTCAGGGAGATACTTAGGTAGGGATGGTAGTGGAGATTCCAGGCACCAAGAGCTACAAGATAAGTATGAAGTTGAAGGGATTGAGAAGCCAATTGAAAAAGCTAAGGAGAGAAACTCAGAAGTCAGAATAGAAGGAGACTCACAAGGCGTTGGAGGAGTTGAAGATTTTTCATAATAGACTATTAATCAAACAAGATGATATGCTAATAAAGAGGAAGGAACATAAGCTGATATTAACGTATAAACAAGTCTTGTTAAACGTCAATACCTTACTAAGATAGAAATCAAGAATAGTATGGCTGAAGGAGGGAGGGAGATGTACAAAATTCTTTATAAGTGTTATTTCAGCAAGGAGGAACAAGAATGTTTGGAATATGAAGTTGTTTTGAAGTATGAGAATCAAGAAAGCAAAAAAAGTCTTACATTTGAATATTTCTCCAAACAATATGGAACTGAAACTAGAGTTAAGAAAATACCACAAGAGGTGGTAGTTGAACTCAAATAGGTGGCAAAACAGGATAAGGATGAACTAGTAAGGGAAGTAACAAGAGATGAGATTAAGAAGGCTGTTTTCTCATTAAATCCTGACAAATCTCCTAGGGCAGATGGCTACAATGGTAAGTTTTTTAGAAAAACTAGGATATTATGGGGGATGAAGTAATTGGAGAAGTGCAAGAGTTTTTCTATAATAGAACTATACTAAGGGAATGAAACAAAACATTTATGTGCCTTATCCCTAAATAAAGCAATGCTATAAGGCTGGAGCACTTTAGGACAATTACGTGTTGTAATATCCTCTACAAAACAATCACCAAGATATTAGTAAATAGAACAAAAAGGAGCCTGGGGAAGATAATAAGCTCTAATCAAAATGCTTTCTTGAAAGGAAGGTCAGTAGCTACTAATATTCTACTTTGTTAGGAACTTCTGGAAGGGTACCATCCAAAGAGAAAAAGAACAACTGCACAGTTAAAATAGAACTAGCTAAGGTATATGACTCGATCAACTGGAGCATTCTTTTTAAAATTCTAATATCCAGATTTGTTTAGAGTGTTGGATTGAAGAATGTGTAACAATGGCCTCTATAGTTGTTTTGGTTACTAGGGAACCTACTAGATTAATTAAAGCTAGGAGGGGCTTAAGGCAGGGGGATCCACTATCCCCCTACTTATTTGTTCTTTATATGGAGGCCTTATCCACCCTCTTTGCTAAGAATACAAGGATTCACCTAGAGTTCCGATATCAACATAGATGTAGGGGTATGAAGCTCACGCATGTTACTTTTACTGATGATCAGTTGTTGTTTTGAGGGATGATAAATACTCAGTAAACTTACTTATGCATAAAGTAGAGGAGTTCCAAGAGATATCAGGATTGAGAAGCAATCCAACGAAAACTTGGTTCTAATTATTAAGAAACTCCAATAAAGAGGTAGCTTTAAAAGCTATAGATATGGGATTGAAGCAAGGGAACTTACCACTCAAGTATCTAGGAGTGCCTATTTCCCAAAAGAAGATAACAGCTGCAGAATGCAAACCATTGTTGGACTCAATAAATGGAAGAATGAACCATTGGAGCAACAGGTATCTAAGTTATAGGGGTAGACTCTAACTCATCAAGTCAATTTTGAGCAACATAACTAACTACTAGATGAACCATCTTTCATTACTGAAGAGCATTCTTAAGGAAATAGACAGAAAACTTATAATGTTCTTATGGAACGACTTGAGTTAAGGAAAAAGCAAAGAAAAATAAGTTGGAGAAAAATTTACAAACCTAAACATCAGACAGGGTTGGGTATTTGCTCATCAAGGCTGATTAGTAATGTCAGCTTGGAAAAATTTTTGTGGTGGCTGTGTAGTAGGAAGGAAGACTTATGGGTGAAGTGGATACATATATATCAGGGATGTTTAGAGACATTCTAGGGATAAGGCAATGGATGCAGAACTTGGTATTTCATAAGATTGGGAATGGTGAAAGCATGCACTTTTGGTATGATAATTGGCATTGTAGGGGTCCTCTTTATAAAGTGGAACAACTACAACAATTAAGGTTGGTGGTGAGTGCAGAAACTAAAATAAGCAGGTTTATAAAAGATAACCAATGGAATTGACCTTTTTAGAATAACAAAAGTTTAAGAATAATCTTCGATCAAATGCCAAGCTGCCAGGAGAATGAAAATGATGTAATTTAGTGGAAAGCTGATAGATCTAGGAATTTTAGCACAAAGTCTTACAAATTTCTGATGTAGGAAGATCAAAACACAAGGATTTAATGGACTAAACTAGTTTGGGACATAGACTTCAAACGGACATATTCTTTTATACATGAATGTAGAAGCTTGGAGATGGTTTACTAGGAAATTATACACCAAAATAGGATGGGCTTTATATGTAGAGGAATAGCTACTAGCCTTTCTATAAACATAAAAGAGAGATGGTTATTGGGTTGAACCACCTTGTATAAAGAGATCAGTAGGAACCATAACTAGTTAATCTAGAATTTTTTTTATTGTACTAGCCTAAATCTTGTGCATCAGTGTACTGTATATAAACTTTATATATGAAACGTATTATCTTCAAAAAAATAGAAATATGCAAAGAAAAGGGTTAAGATTTAGAGTACTATAGTTAAAACAACAGTATATCATCTTCTTTTTTATTAGTTTCCATCTAAATTATATTTATAAATATAAAAGAATTATATTATATTGCTAAGAAGTAAGCTAGTGATGTCACAGAAGTTGGGTGAATAAAGGAAGATGGGAAGAGGCCATCTTTAGCCTTAGCCTAGTAGAGAACTTGTGGCCACAACCTTTTTCCCTTATCCAATCTTTATATTCCTTTCACATCATATGTAATTGATTGTATTCCTATCCTAATGTAAATTCCCAACTAAAAACCATTCCAAAGTCATATACAATCAAAACGGCCAGTTATTAATGGAATTCCTTGTCGACTCTCTATAAAATATTCATTTGGACGGGGGTTTCCAAAAGCATTGTAGGCTAAACCTGAGGTTTGTTCATCTACTCCTTGTTTAAGTTTTGAAACAAAATAATGCTTTTAACTTTATTAATATTATTATCATTACTTTGCATCAAAAATCTTACCAAAGGCATACTGCCTACTTTAGTCTTTGACAAATTCTGCCCTTTTTACACTAGACAAGTAAACACCTTGAATCATAACTTCTGTATAAAAAGAATGAATCTAATCTAAGCAAGCTAGGTGATTTATTCTTGAACAAATGTCAAAACCCTTTAAAATAAAACTAAACATAATTTTTCGTTAAAATCTTTTAAAAGATCCCCTTCATGAGCATTGGTCAGTTAGGAGCAAGCTCTTCAATGTCTTATTGGTTTAGTGATAGTTATATATGATTTAATTATCAGGCAATCAAAACTAGTGACAATAGAGTAATCCAAGTGAAGGAAGAAAATTTTATATGTACTTTAATGTGTTTGGAGGTTTTTAAGTGGAATTTTCATAATAAAAATCACGTTCTACATTTTGTTTTAAGGTAGGTCAGCACACATGAAATTTTTAACATTTCTTCTTTAGTGTGGTCTAAAAGTCTAATTTCATATAGATGAAGAGAGTATTTAATTAAACTTCACACTTATGATGAGTTATAATTTGTAGTGGCATTCAAAGTGGATTTACCCATGATAAGCTCAGGTTCTAGATGTCACCATTTGAAGAAAATGAAACCGAATGTGAATGTCACATGTGTTTGTCATATGCTGACTTTGACCCATACCATGTGACTCTGCTAGTTCAAGGGTTCCTTGATTAACATTATCTATTATTTTTCTTTCTTCATAAAGATATGTAATCTAATTAGACATTGAATTTAACAGAGATTTTGAACTTGATAAAGATGTGTAAAGTTTTCTTGTCTAATTATTTGAAGTACGTGTATGATATGATTTGAAGGGTAGTAAAATTATTTGTTGTTTCTTGAAGTAATTAGCTTGGATAAACAGTCATATAAAGATACAATTATAAGAGGGAGAGAACAACATTTTGTAAAACATAAAACTTACTTTCTTAACATTGATGATTACAAGTTAGGGTATAAATTCAAACTTTCTAGAAATGAATCCTAAAAGAGCTGGAGTTGAAAAAAATAATGAAAGCTACATAAGATTCCTATAATTAAAGAACATGTTTTAATTAAATACTTCATAACTTTTTTTGTTTGTTTGTCTTTCTTGTGTGACAAACCAGAGGATTGGATTTTAATTTTGGCATGATGGGACCCTCAAATTTATCTTAACCATACACTATGAAGGAGGAGAAAGGTATAATTTTGTCATATATGAAGATCATTTGACCATTTACATAGCAACGAATTTGGGCTATAAAGAGGTTGGAATTTTTAGTTATAAATTTCCTTATAAATATTTTGAGGATGGAATTGGAGACTTAAGAAGTGAGGATGACTTTATCGTCATGATTAATGTAATTGAAGAAAAAAAGCTATGAAATTGTGGAGGTTTTTTTCTAATAGTGTTGTGTATCCCTTATTGAGAGATAAGAAAAGGTGTTCCAAAGATGGTGAACAAGTTGATTATGAGGTTGCTGAGATTGATCAACCTACTTTTAAGGAGGGAAAATAGCCTGACACAAATGAGGGTGAGAAAGGATAAGTTAGTAACTTTGATGATCTAAAATATGTGGGTGAGGAAGAAGAAGTTAGTAACTTCGATTATTCTAATTCAACTGATGTTAATGATACATTTGATGAGGGAAAAGGTGAAGATGAAAAAGGTAGTTTATAGTAGTGTAAACAAAATCCTAATAAATAACATACTAGGTATAGATACAAATTCAATATATATGAGCTTAGGAGCGTGGATGCTAGTTCAGATGAAGAAGGGAGAAGAAGTCCTAAATTATTAGAATTTAATATATATAATGATATGTTGAGGCCAATTAATTTAAATGTTGGTATGTCATTTGATTCGGTGAAAGCATTTAGGTAAGCTCTAGTGTAAAATGTTGTTGAGAAGGGTTTTGATTATGTATATGTCAAGAATGAGAGATGTAGAGTAACTGTTGTATGTAAAAAGGGTTGGGGGTGGATGATACATGCTTCTTCAAGACAATATGGGACTGTATTTCAAATTAAAACATTTCAATCTAACCATAAGTCATAAGTGTCGTAGAGAATACCAGAACGGAAAATGTAAGGCATTATGGATTATAAAGAAATATCTCTTGTATTTTAAAGATTGCCCTATATGGGAGGCTTAAGGGTGCACTTTTAAGCGACTTTAATATTGAGATTACAAAAAAAAGGCATGTAAAACAAAAAATTTTACATTAGAACTTTTGATAGGTGAAGAGGGAAAGCAATTTCAAGATTTGAGGAGGTATAGATTAGTTATATTGAAGTGCAATCCAGATAGTACTTTTATAATCAAGTATCCGTAACTTTTGATTCCATATATGTGTGTGTGTGTATGCTTAGATGCTTATAGAAAGGGTTTCTTGGCTAATTGTAGGCTTGCGATGTATATCGATAGTTGTCACTTAAAAGTTAAGCATGGAGGGAAATTGCTTTCGGCCATTTGATTGGATGTAAATAACAACGTGTTTCTAATCACATGGGCTATGGCTAGATTTGAGAATCAATTATCATGAAAATAGTTTCTTGGATGTTTATAAGAAGACATTAGATATTATCAAGATCACAATTAGGTCTTTATTTTCAGTCAATAAAAGGAAAAATTGTGTTATTGGGTTTTCTTTTTATCTTATAAACATTCATTTATAGTTATGTACATTTACCAAGTGCGTTAACATGCTTTGTGGATTAATTGAAATAGAGTTTGGAACAAGTGTTTAATGTTGATATTGCTGGTGTTGAATATAGATATTGTACAAGGCATACTTATGCCAACCTTCAAGCTAAATTTAAGACAACAAAGGTTATAAAGAGTAGTATAGAATGCGGGTAGAGCATATACCTTCAATGAATTTGAGAGTTATATGATTGTTTAATTTTGGTTGGCATTTGAACTTTAATGTATATGGTTGTTTAAGTCGTGACGGACTTCTCCTTTTTTCCTTAAACAGGTACATGAAGCAATTAGAAGGTATTGACAAGTCAATATATGACTGTTTAGACAAAATACCAACCTCCAGGTGGTGCAGGGACTCTTATAGTGTAGAGCTTGAATATGACATGTTGGTCAAAAATCATTGTGAAAGCTTTAATGCTTACATCAAGGATGCTTGGGACAAGTCAATCATAACAATGCTTGAGATAATTGGAACAACAATGTTGAAGATATTTAAGAAGAAAAAGGAGGGGATGGAGAAACTTAATGGATCTTTTTCCTAGGATCTAAAAATCCTAAGAGAAGTTTAAACAAATTTCTAGTAAATGGATGCCATACTTAAGTGGTAGGAGATTGTTTAAAGTGGAGCATATGAATTTTGACTAACATATTGTTGATTTAGGAAATAGGGTATGCACATGCAAAAAGTGGCATTTACGTGGAATTCATTGTCAATATGGCACTTACGTGGAATTCATTGTCAATATGCTTATGTTGCAATCATAAACGATAGCGGTAAAGTAGAAGATTATATGGACTTGATGTATATTAAATTCAAATTTGGAGCTGCTTATGCATATAATATTTTTTTGATTCCTAGTAAGGATTTATGATTGATCGTTAACGAGTTTTATAGTTCTAAATTCCTTTCACCACAATATGTGAGAAGGGTTGGAAGATCAAAAAAGGCAAGGAGTAAGGAGGTAGAAGATTAACATAACCCATATAAAGGTACTTAGAAAGGACTTTAGATGACATGCAAAATACGCAAACAATATGTTCACAGTTCAAAAACATATTACAATAGAATACATGATAGTCAAACTAACCAATTGACATAAGAACCAACACAGTTGTTAAAGAGAAGAAGAAGAAGAAACTATCTTTTTTTGTGTGTGTATGTGCACATTAAGACTAGCTATTCATCTATGTAAAGCTCATTTTGTTTAGCAATTGTTTGTTTATAATGTTTTTTTTGTATATCTATTTTTTTATATAGCTCTTATTTATCAAATGAATTTCTCTCTGTGTGAGTGTTTTGGGTGGAAATTATAGTTGTTTTAGCTTATTTTGCTCATGTTGTTAGTTTAGGGTATCTGTACTACACACAATCTGTCCATTATTAGTTTACTTTGTAAGTGTCATACTTATTCAACTTGTTAATGATTTGTCCATTATTTGCAATATTTCCTATATGCTTATGGGTGTCTATCCATACTTGGTGATATATATATCATTTCCTATTACTTTATTTTTATATTTGTGTTATTATTAATTGAAGTATCAGTCATTCGATATAATATTTATTATGTCATTATATGAAATAAATAATACAAATAATGGATAAAAAAGAACTGCATGGCCCTTTCCAAATAAGATAATACTAATACATTAATACTAAAAAATATTTAATATTAATCCATACTTTAATAGGGTAAATTTATTTTTTATAACAAGTACATTGTTAAGTAACATCCAACAATTATAATAAAAATGGTCCAATTACAAATCAATAGCCTCCTTAGCAATAAGTCATATAATTGATTCTTTAAATTTTCGTTGATCTCTCGAGGTTCATTGATTACATTTATACTTCTTGTGAATTTTTTGTCATGTCATACAAAGTAATCACATTTTTGTTTGCTTTGAAATAACAAGAATAACACAAATTTAGTCATTGTCAATATAAAATCGAATTTAAAAATTAAATATGTATTTAAATTTTACCTTAAATTGGGCACCTCTATAAAATTGACTTGTTGGGTTGAACTTGGTTCTATATGTCCTTATATTTGTTACCAATCCACAATCACAATAATGTAAATGATTTTCAGTCTTATTGGCTACACTACTAGACAAACTTATCATTTTTATTTCTTCAATTGAGAGAATAAATGAATACAAAAATTAACCTATTATGTGATTGGATATGATCCTAGTGCAAGAAGGTGAGATGATTCAAGCTAAAATATAAAATGATGCAAGTAGTCACCATTATCAGCTTGTGTTTTTTCTACAAAATCTTTTCCTATTATCTAACCCAAAATTAAGGTGAATATGATATTTCATACTTAAAATAAAAGAAAATAAACTAAAAGTAATTCATCACAATCAAAGAAATTGAGATAGCTAAAGAATGAAAATTTGACCAATAAAATATTGGTACATGGACTTCGAATCACCTTAGGATTTCTAATGCAATCTTGATTTTATTAACCAATTTATTTAAAATTCATTGGACAGTGAAAATTCCTAAATTATGCTACTTAAGACTATTAACACTTAATTTCATGTTGATTAATTGAAATCTCTTTATAATTAAAACCCCTTGAATTTTATTATTAAGTTTGACCCTAAGATAGAGGATTTATGTCGATCTATATCTAGGTTTACATTTAACTCCTTTAAATTGGGTTAGATACGTTCATACATTGGATTTCTCAATCTCATTTGCATGAAATCATACATAAAATAATAGGCTAGTAATATTAATTTAAAGATAAAGAAGAGAACATAATTGAATCTTAATAAAATTAAATAACATAATTGAATCTTAATAAAATTAACTAATAAATTAAATTAAATCAAAATCACTACAAGGCTTATTCAGAGTTCATCTAATCCAGATACCAAAATGTAGTTAGTTCATGATAATAGGAAAAACATTAAAAATTAAGAAAAAGTTGGAAATCCTTAAATTCATGGCTGGAATCCTTGAAATCTCTAACACTTCATTCTAGATTTTTGAAAATCCTATCTAAAGGAGTTTTCTTGGTTGTTTCTTCTTCCTTTTGCCATTATATGTTTTCTTTTTCTGTATTTTTTGCCACTCTCCTTATCTGTAGCTCAATTTAATATTTTTATATTCAAATTTTAGATAAAGAAAGATACATTGGATCAATATGGGTTGTTGATGATAATATAGCTCAAATTAAGTGTGTAAGAGTTTTCAAAAGTAACACATGTACAAATACAAGTGTGTATCATTAGCTTGGCCTTCTCACAATTCAACACGAGTGAATTACCAACCTATATATACATGACCACAAGAAATACTCAACACGCCTCCAAACTCTCTTACACGACCATATACACTGCCCTATTTTTTGTATTTAGATTAATGTTAATTTAAAAATTTTGGTTTATTCTTGTATATCCTTCATATGAATTCATTTAAATAAATAGACATAAATTAACAATAAGGCTTTTATTATTAATGCATTTTCTATGATTGATGTGGAGTATTATGGTGTTTATATCATTATACTATAAAAAGAACACTTGAAAGAGTGGAGAGGAATCTTTGAAGATAATTGTTGAAACACTTTGAATAGTTATGGAATCGCCATTATCTATGTATAATGATGTTTAATAATTATATTTGCTTGAATCTACCTTTTCAATAATTCTATTTTATAATTATAATATAAATTTTTGTGAATTGTCTTCATTAATTTGTACATTTCAAAATCTAATGAGACATATCTATATATAGATGGAGGCTTACTTGGTGAGTCGATTTTAATTAATACAAAAGAATTGGAGGGAGGAGGAGCACTAAACGACAGGATTGTGAAAGGGTTAAAAATTTTTAGGTGTCCCGTTTCATCTTTCAAATATTCCTTTTAAAATAATGATGTTGATTGAAGCACAAGTTTCCATATTTGATATGGTTATTTGCTACTCTCCGTTTTGGGTCCAGCCAAAGTCAATAATAGTAGTCGTCCACGTTACGAACGTTACGACAAGTGTGTAATGAAGTAACATGTACTTCATGATGCAACAACATTGTTTTCCTTTTTTTGCTCGGTTTATCCCCTATTTTCTTCTTGTCTTCCCCTAAGCTAGAAATAGTTTCACATTCTGGGATGGACAAACATATTTAAAATGGGAGGATGAGATATAGCCTTATGGGAGTGGTTGAGGTCCTTAACCAATCCAACGGACAGACATCACAATTCAAAGAGTCCTTGACGGAGACGCAAGCTCAGAGGGGGTTTGGCTTTGGGGGTACCCCAGTCTTAACCTAAACGCTCGTCAGACCCCAATCGGGGGTTTGCTTAATTGGCTTCATTTTTTCTAATAACCCTGCCCCTGATATGAAACCAGATCTTCTGTCCAGTTTTACTCTGTCTTATTCTGTCTCATGAAATCTTAGTCATTTATTTTGCGAGATCCACGCGGGTCCCATGCGAATCTCACATAAATAAATAGCTGAAATTTATTGGACAATACCATAATATTGAACAAGAGATCTGGACGCTCCCATTACCGCACAATTCACTTGCACGCTGTGCCTTTCTCCTGTCAACTTCTACGGGGGAAAATTTGAAAATTACGCGTCACCATCTTGTGTTTTCTGTTCCCTACATATTTATTATGTTTAAATCCGCTACTCTCTCAAGGTGAAAAAATCTCAGTTACCGGACGATTTGGGTTATGACTTGTGAGTTATGACAATGGACGGATGACATTTTGGTGGACACGACGAGCGCAATGTGGACAGGACGCCTCTATTTTTATTGTTACTGTTAAAAAACCTCTTAAACACCATTATTACAAATTGATGGATGACGACGATACTGTCAAAGTCCTAAATTGAAATCCTGACATGAGGCTGACAACGTAGCAACAAGCAAAGACAACAACGTTTCCACATAAACCCCAACCTATACTACACACTTTCCCATGGAAAATCCTTACTCTCCACCCAAAATTACTGAATCGTTTACCCTTGCGTGTAGTGTTGGGAGTTAGGAACAATATTTGCTTTCATTCACGGTAATGGAAATAGGTAAAGAAGAATCATTTTAAAGCATCTGATTTTGAGGTGAGGATTGAGGACCCCTCCCCTCATCTCGGTTGCTGGACATCCTTTTTTTTTTTTCTTTGTGTATACAGAGAGAGAGATAGGTAGGGACAGGTTTGTGTGTGTTGAAATTAAATGGTGATTGTTGAAGAGTTGAATGGCAGAGGTAGAGGAATGGGAAAGCAAAGCCATACCCTTTTTCTTCTTTTCTAGCTTGAGCTTAAAGCTTTTCCCTCGTTGTCAAGCATATACAATTAGCTAGTCAATATCCATAATAACTACCCATTCATATCCTTCATTTTCCGTTCTCTCTCATTTTCAGCCCTCCTTTAATGTCATAGAATCAAGAGAAAGTGGTCACACAATTGACCAAAGGAGCAGTGATGATCGTTTCCTTTTAGTAGTGGATGATGAATGGACATGGTTACTGTTCTCGTTTCAGCATTTCTACTTCAATTCAAGAACTAGCTCAGGTACCACCCTCTCCTCTTGCTGTGTGTGTATAAGAACTGTCTGAGGACTGTGTAATAGCATTCTCCCAGATCCTTATGTCAGTGTCTTTGAAGAATTTAATGAAAATACAGGATGCTTGACTGTTGTTTTTAGCTTGCTAGTTTTCTTTCGTTCTAGTCTCAACTTTCCCTGTAGATTCCTAAGTTCGTTGGATAATGCTTGCCTGAAAAGGATAGGTTCTTAATTCTAGTCTCTCAACTTGGCCCTTGTTTGCTAGATTTGCCACAAAGGTAATGGAAGCTCCTAACATGACCAAGCTTCTAAATGTTCAGTATGTTAAGACTCCTGAATAAAGAACTTAAATACAGAAACTGTTGGTTTTCACTGGATACTTGTTTTTATTAATTTGACATACAAAAGTTGTTTTTCTTACACAGAGTTGTATCTCTCACATTGGACAGACTTGACTTTGGTGTGCATAATGGAAAAACGATCAGCTAGGAGTCCCATGCCAAAGAGCCCCATCCCCAGCCCCAAGAGTCCTATAGCCTATGACAAGTACAAGTCAAAATGTGCATATGGTTTAATTAATTTCTTCCATTTCCGTCGAAGTAATTCAAAGAAGCTGATCTCTAATGCGATACACTTGAGCAGGCATGTTGCTGGTAAGATTTCCATCGATTTGTGTCCCATTACCTCATTATTTTTGCTTCAACCATGGTGCATAAGTAAGCTGTTTGTGATTTTTAAAAGCTTGACCTACTTTACTGTGTCAGTATGATGAATTTAGAGAGAACGATATCTCTAAAATAAATACTTGTCAGAGCTTGATGAATTAAGGATGCTTTTTATTTGTTCTGGTCTTCAACCAAGGATAGCTATTTGTGGCTTAGGTATTATTGGGTCCTATAGTCACCATGTTGCTTGATCTTTGAGGGAATTGATCGATTTCCTGGGTATTACTGCTATTAAATTCTTCAATGTTTATATTATTTGTTTCGCTTGGATCTGCAGATGATGGATATGCAAGGAATAGCATGTCTGAGGATGGAGTAGATTGTATTAATGTGGCAATTGATTCTGGTAACAGAAAAGCAAAGATATTATTACAAGAATCCTCTGAGCATTATATGAAACATAGGAATACTGCTGACAAAGTAGAGCAAGTAAGTTCTGACACTCAAATTCTTTATGATCAACCGAGGAATCAAAGGAAAGCAAACAGGACTCGGCATAGACCTCGTCGTTTGCCTATCTACGGCTGTTATGATGTGTCAACCATGGGCCACGGTGGGCCAGTTCATCAAAATATGTTAGGTACTTCTTCAAAGAAAGATTACGCAGTCCCTGCAGAAGCACTCTGCAATCAAGTTCACCCAGCAAATGGAAAATATTGTAAGAGGGATGACAATATTAATGAGATCAATGTTCAAGTTCAAATGAATGAAGAAGCTGAAGCATTTATTAACAAAAAACTGATTGATGGAGAATATCTCAGTGCAGATAAAGCAAGTTGCCAGTCAAAACATTTCCTGGACGCGTTAGAGGTACTGAATGCAAACAGGGAATTATTCGTCCAACTCCTACAAGATCCAAATTCTCTATTGGTAAAGCATATTAAAGATTTGCGAGATTCTCAAGCAAGAATGCAGCAGACAGAATCTTCAGCAAAAGAAAAGTTGCAAGAATCTCAAACAGGTAGTGCAGAAGAATCTGAACGTCCTGTTTGCACCAAAAAGGTCCAATCTGTTGACACATATATGTCTGGTGGAATTGATGATTCTCAATTATTAGATCAAATAGTATTACTGAAGCCTGGCCCTTCAACCTTCAATAATCACACGGATGGAATTGGTCATGAGTCTCCTGGGCCTCACTTGAGCCTAAGGAATGTGCAACAAAGTGTTGGACCTGCATTTTTCTCCTTCGAACGAATGAAAAGAAAACTTATGCGTGCTATTGGAGTAAGCAGAACAGAGCAGCACTTGATGACAAATAAGGTTTCACTGCAAGGCTGTACCTTTGACTTTGTAGGCACTGATAGCTCCAAACAACGCATAGGTATTCAGGCCATTGATAGAAACTCAACAGGTGAAGAAAACTCTGCTTTTGGAGGAAAGGCTTCATCTTCTGAGGAGTTGAGAAGGGAAGAGAAGATGAATGAAGTGAAAGATTTTGGTACAAGTGTTACTAAGAAATCTGCTTCCGGTGTTGCAAACAGACATGGAAAATCAAACTCAGCAATTATGAAGCACAACAAGCACAATAAACATGATCTTATTTTTGAAGACAGAGTTCATCTCTCTGAGTCGTTAAACAATAGAAACACAAATCTTTTGAGGAAGCGAAGGCCAAAAACTTGGGATGGGATAAGTTATCTTCCTGATCACGACTTTTTATCTTTTCTGAGTGTCAGTCCTAAAAATAAGAGGGAACTTGGGTTTATAACTCCACAGATGAGATTTTCCCCGCTCACCAGTTACCAAAATGAAAGTGAGAAAAAATGGAAGGACCGAAATGATGGGAACAACATCTTTAGTCCATTGATGCAGGACTCTGAGTTTCCACTCTTGGTTAAAAGAAATAGACACTTGGATCACTGCCAAACATTTGAAGAAATGCAAAATACTGATGAAAAATTTCAACCTGATATCAAAATGCAAGAAAGCATCCCCTTCTCAAACAACAACTTCATACATAGAGGTATCCAGCTACAATTTAATCTTCATATTGATGTTCTCTATTTTTTCAGGCTGTAACAAGTTCAGAATAGTTCTGCAGGTTCTATGAAAACCCTGAGTACACAGCAGAATGAACATTCAGAAGTCACTCCCTCTGAGATGCCCTTTGAACAGGATACTTCATGCACCTGTAGTGCTTATCAAAGCAGTGATGGAGACAACACCTATCAAGAAAATGGATTAAATTTCTTTGGACTGGTAGTTCTCTATGCTGTTATCGCTCAAGTAGTTCAGAAAGAGAGTTCATTTGTTTGTTGAGGGTGTGTGCCTTGTGCTTATCCTTTTGGTATTTTCTAAATGTTCAAGTTGCATAAGATACACAATTTTAATGACAGTTTCAGGATTCACCTGTGGAAGATCAGAAATCAGCAAATGTAACAGGTGACTATTCTTCAAGTCCATCCAACATTCAGAAAGTTGAAGACCTTGGTAGTTTTAAAGATTGCATAGAACAACCAAGTCCTGTGTCGGTACTAGAGCAGTCTTTCTTGGAAGATATCCCAAGCCCTTTAAACATTGAACGCCAAATTGGTAAGCTCTTTACATTAATATTTCTAACTTTATTGATTAGTTCATGTGAATTCACATCGAAGTCAATGTCAATAAATCTATGCAGTTCAATCATCAGTCCTGCAAACTGGTATTGAAGAAGACTATTCAGCTACAGATGGATCTGTAGTCAATTATATAAGCAAGCTGTTAGATGCTTCTGGATTTGATTGGGATGAATTGCCATTAAAATGCCATTCATCTGATCAACTTCTTGAACAATCTTTAGTTCAGGAAGTTGGCTTACTGCCTGACCAAATCTACAATGACCACAATCTCCTGTTTGACTATGTTAATGAAGTTCTTCTAGAGGTATGCCAGTGTCATCTAAGCTATTCCCCTTGGGCATCATCTGTGAAACAGAGAGTTCGGCCATTTAAGTGGGCAGAAAATATGATCCATGAAGTAGTGAAGAATGTTGATTGGAATCTTCTCGTGCAGCCATCTTCACAAACATTGCAGAAAGCCATTGAAATGGACTTGAAGAAGTCTGGAAGATGGATGGATATCAGAGCTGATACTGAAGATGTTATTAGTGATATAGCGGAAAAAATTTTAGAAGATTTGATAGTGAAGGTAACAATTGAGTAGCGAATTAGAAGTATCTTCTGTTGACTAGTTATCTTAGCCGCCCCCATTAGTTCCAGGACAGAGGTAAGCATGGGAAGCACTACTTATTATCTGAATATTATAGCCAGATGCTATTAGCTGGTTTCTGTACATGGGCCTTTCCAAGATTCAGGATTAAAAGTTGGACAAGAATGGGGGAATTTTGTGTAATTGCGCTAAGAGGTGATGAAGAATCCGAGTCACGTGCTCGAATTTTTTTGCATACTCCACGCATTTTGTAAAGAGAAGTGTATCTTTAGCACATAGACCATTATTGGATGTTATAGTAATCATCAAAATTTGAGACGTTTCATGTGAGGACAACGTGTCTCTAGTCATTCCGTCTATAAGAAGATAGATTTTATCATAGAGATTGGGTTTATTACCTTGTATTGCTGCTAATATTTTGAGACGGCGGACGTATGTTTGCTGCTCTTCCGGCACTGAAATGTTCCCCCTCACTTCTTATTTATCCAGAATTAGTTGTATCCAATTAACAGAACAAGTGAATGTAAATACTTGGAGAGTCTGGGCTAAAAGTTCAACATCGCCAATTTTAGCAACTGGAAAAGAATTTGTGAACAGGATCGAGGGCACACAGTTGAAGCTCGTTGGATACTATGGTATCTCATTCGAATGAGTACAAGTACAGCAGCTAGAATGGTTCCTACTCTGGATGAGAAAGATCCACGTAGTATTTGCCCAACGAACAAGTAAGGTCCTTTGAATGGGGAGTCTAAACAAACTACATTATGTCTTGGGCCTTTGACTGCTGACAAACTTCCTTGAGCGCCGACTTCAGACATGTGTTTGGCAAAATCCATTCACTTTTGACTGGCTTTTTGTGCATTGGTATGTTGGAATATCCTTTTATTTTCTAATTTTTCCGACAATTAGGGTGAACTTTGATGCAGATACCTTCTCGCCATGAACCACTATATTTGCATTAGATTCTTGTGAGTAATAAGTGATGCTTTCGACCCAATAATTAGATAAAGTAATGATTATTCTTAGTTGAGAAAGCATCAACACATGTATTGCTAATCAATTTTGAGCTAACCTTAAAAGGCCTTCTAAGGCTACGGATAACATTACCCAAATATACTCCCCGCTCTAAAGCCCACATTGTACGACTGGGATCAGATAGCGCTGCAGAACAAATCCTTTAACATTCGGGGAATCGAATCCGCGTCGTGAGTCAAACTCAAGCCGCAACCTGGTGGCTCTGATATCACTGAGCTAACCTTAAAAGGCCTTCCAAGGTTATGTATAACATTACCCAAATAAACTGATTCGTCGAATCACCATTAAGATTAAAAGGAACACTAACCACCTTTGTTGGTAATTTTTTCATAACAAAAATTTTTGGAAGTTTAATTGCAACCATGTTGGATATAACCCCTCTAATTATGACAAGGCCCTCCAATTTCAGATCTTTGCTTGTGGTTAATGCAAATATTAACTTGCTCAGTTTTTTTTTTTTTTTTGATCCTAAGTATGTTCCAATAAATCATAACCCCCTTAATTTTTGTGTTAGGTCCATGACCATTAAAACCCAAGCAATTACACCTTTCATGAGTAATTCTTCAAACAATTCATTTACAGAATTCATGATCCCACATTGAGCACTCATAACAAGCATATCCATGGGATTGTTGGGCAAGCTCAAGTGGTGAGTTACAATTTCCAAAACGTCCGTTCTAATTGTCTGAAGTGTTAAAACTACATAAGAGGCTGCCATCATTATTTGCCATCTTCCCTCAATGAATTATCATCCCAAGTGATTTTGGAGAGGTCGAAAATGTAATGTCTCTTGCTATCGTTGACATTAAAATTAGATGCACTATAGCTTCCATCTCCTCTTTCAGAGAGACCATTTTCGACACCAAAGTTGGGATAGTTATTTTTCCTAGCAAGATTAAATCCATTTCTAGTGTTCTTTTTTGCCTACATAGGATGGTCCATTGAAGGAGAATTTATAGTCGGAAATGAATTTATCAAGATATAAATAAGGGAACATGGTATCAAACATAAAATGTATTAGATAGTGGTCATTTCAATACCATATATTTCAAGTTTGAAACACACAATTCAAGTTTATTATGAAACAATCGGTAGAAAACAAAGGCGAGAGAGGTTTCTGAATGTAATATGTATGATACGTAAGAAACAGGCCGTCAGAATCGATGCTCTAGTACTAACTATTAAGGGTAAATTATACTAGAAGAAGAAAGTAACACACCAACAAATTAAAGAAGAGAAGAGGAAGAAAAGAGAAACGGTAACTTAGTTCATATATATATTCTTCAGATCCTTGTAAAATGATTTAAATCTACTATTTTTTTAGCCAGACCCAAGTTACACATTTTATTGGACTTATAAAAAAAGATTGCAGGCACAAATGTTATAGTTTTTGTGTGTGTAATAGATTACCAGGTAGTTGGGCTCGATTATGGTGAAGAAGGAGATGACTACTAGAGAAAGATTTCAATTATTCTATTGGTCTCATTAGTCCCTGTAATAGGTAAAATTGGGAGTTGGATTGTATCGTCCTTTCTTCATTAGTCCCTGTAATAGGTAAAGAAAATATTAGTAACTATACCAGAGTATCACCATTTAATTCATATGTGGTCCTTATTCACCAGAGTATCACCATTTAATTCTTATGTGGTCCTCATTCCTTTTATTTAAGGTTTTCATCTCTTCTTTTTTGTAAAATGCATATCGTACAAACAACATTCTTGCTATAAAGGCTTTTGATTTTCAAAAGGAAAATGAATGATTGAGAACCCACTGATAAGCTGGCATTTGGTTCTAATTTATTTTCCTGTTTCCTGTTTTTAGTTTTAAAAAAAAAAACGAAAACCTATTTGGTTTAGATTTGCAATATAAAAACTGAGAACAAAAACCTGTTTGGTTGAGATTTCTAATAAAAAACTGAAAACAAAATTATGTTTAGTTTTTTTAATTATTATTATTATTATTATTAATTTAATTAATTTAATTAATAATGTTTAATAATTTATTCTTCTTATTATTAATTTTTAATAAGTTATCATTATGATTATTAATTTATTATTAATTATTATTAATTTTAATAAGTTATTCTTATTATTATTAATTTATTATTAGTACTATTATTATTATTATTATTATTATTATTATTATTATTATTTATTGTTAATA
>JANKOD010000192.1:23306102-23329962 GCA_026284645.1 Erythroxylum acuminatum
GATTGCCTTTAGGGCACTACTCTAACAATCTTACAGTACTGTGCAAGTATAAGTCGACTTACAGGAGAATACAAGTCAAATTATAGTACTGTGCATGTGTAAGTCGACTTACATGAGAGTCCAAGTCGACTTACACTAACATTCGTTACATAGGCTCCTGCTGAGACGAAGGAGCTTGTTCCGTCCTTACTTCAGAAAGATCTTCTTGATCTTGAGATTCCAAAGGTACTACTAGTATAGTTAATGTATTTTTAGCAACTAAGGGATGCTCTTCATCATCTGAATCAAATACTATTGTCGCATGCACATGTATTGATTCTTATATCTTCTTTGTTCTTTTGTTGTAAACTCTGAATCCTTTACTAGCAATACTATAAACCTGAAAGATAACTTCATTTGATCTCGCATCGAACTTTCTAAGGTTGTCTTTCCCATTATTTAGAATAAAGCTTTTGCAACCAAATGCTCGAAAGTAAGCGACATTCGATTTTCTTCCTTTCCACGGCTCATAGAAGCTCTTTTTTAGAATAGGTCTTAGAAGGCACATATTGAATATATAATAAGTAGTGAATACCGCTTCTGTCCAGTAACCATGAGGTAGGCCACTTTCACACTGCCATATCAACTAAGGTCATGTTCTTTCTCTTAACAACACCATTCTACTAAGGAGTCCTTGGGCAAGAAAAGATGTGAGTCATACCGTTATTATCACAGAAATATTCAAACTTTTTGTTATCAAAATTTCCTTCGCAATCGCTCTGAATTGAAGTAATGCAATATCATTTTACGATATGAATTTTTCTACAAACTTCTCAAAAACTTCAGAAGCATCATCTTTATTTGATAGGAAGTAAACCCATGTAAATCTAGAATAATCATATACTAAAAGAAAATCGTAATATTTACCACCAAAATTTTGAGCCCTAGTGGGACCAAATAAATCCATATGCACAAGTTTAAGCGGTCATTTAGTAGACATAATATTTTTAAGAGGGAAGGTGCTTCTGATTTGTTTTCCTTTTAAGCAAGCTTCATAAACCTGATTGCTTTCAAACTTTAGGGTAGGTAGTCCTCTTACTAACTCATTCTTGGACAATTTTGATAGAATGCTCATACTAGCATGTCCAAATCTTTTGTGCCAGATAAACAAATCGTTTTCTAGAGAAACAAAACACTTAACACTTTGTGAAAACATGTCTTCCAATTGAGCACAATAGATGTTGTGATTTCTAAGACTAATAAACACAATATTGTCCATTTAGATTATTAATAATTTCACAATGTGATGCATATAAAATAACTATATAACCTTTATCACATAATTGACTTACGCTCAGCAAGTTATGTTTCAATCCATCAACATAAAGAACATTATCAATAGAGGTAGAGTGAGAATCACCAATTTTACCAATTTTGGTGACCTTTGCTTTATTTTTTTCAGCGAAGATGACATTACCTTAGTCCTTACTTTGAATATAATTGAAATATGATATTTCACTTGTCATGTGTCTCAAATAACCACTGTCGACTATCCATTGATTTTCTCTTGTCTCCATTTTGAAGCATATCTATAGAAAAAATATTATCTCATTTTAGGTAACCAAAGTTTTCTAGATCCTTTTAGGTTAGTAGCTTGACCTTTCGGTCTCCAAACATACACTTGAGATAATTTCTCCATTTTACGAAAGTTACAAGAATGAATAATGTGACCATATTTACTATAGTAGAACATAAAATAGATGAACGAGAATTGTTATAATTTCTACCATATATTAGGTTCCTGTTGTTTTGATTATAGCTATTGTTGGATTTAACAAAGAAATTCTTGTATGGCCCAATATTATTTTCATTATAACCTATTCCAGCCTTATCAAAAACGCATTTACCACTACTAAGTAATGCATCAGGTCATTCCTGCCATCAACGAAATTTGTAAGATCTTTTTCTAGAGATAAGATTTTTTAAGCATATTTCTCTTTTTCAAGTAGGATGACAACTTTTTCTTCCAACTGTCTCACTTTATCAAAATCATTCTTAAGCAAAGTATTTTCCAACTTAGCTACTCTTTTTTCCAAAGCTTCCTTTTTAGAGACCTTTTGCTTGTAATTAACTTCAAGAGACATATTTTTGGTCGCCAAACTCTCATTCACAGATTCTGATGATTTAATCTTACTCTTCAAAGATTCATCATTGCTCTTGGACTTCTCAACTTCTTTGAAATATTTCACTGTCAACTTTTTGTAAAGATCATACAATTCATGATACGCATTTTTCAATTCATCAAGTTTAATATCAGAGTCAGAATAATATACCTCATTGTCTCCTAATTCAACCATGAAGCAAGCATTGTTGACTCCTTCTGGCTCTTCTTTTTCAAAGTTTTCATAATCCTCATCTGACTAGGCTGCAGTCATCTGCCTTCTAGGTTTTCTGATCTTTGACTTATCCTTTTGAAGAAGAAGACATTTAGGTCTTATGTGTCTAGGCTTCTTGCAGTGATTGCATATGATTTGATTGTTTTATGTATTGCTATTGTTGCTACGGCCTTTTGATAGGAGCCTATTGTTCCCAGCTTTCTTGTTTCCTCCTCTTTTCTTTATCAACTTCCTTTTATAAAAGCAAGCATTTTTCTGACCATGAATTTAAACTCGTCATCTCCATCTATTTGTAACTTAGTATCACATTCATCACCATTTAATTCATCAGTTGCTTTTAGTGCCATTCCTTTTTTGTTGGAGGATCCTTCATCTCTCCTAAGCTCAGTTTCATGGATCATCATATTTCCTCATAGCCAATCAAGTAAAATAGTATCTAGATCCTTTGCAGTTTCTAGAGCTGTCACCTTAGGTCTTCATTCCTTTGGTAGTGATCTTAGAATCTTTGTTACGAGCTCATCATTGAGATATATCTTTCCCAAGTTCTTCAAGGTTGTGATGATGTTGTTGAACCGTCTGAAGAATTCATCTATGGTTTCTCCCTATTTCATGTCAATAGTTTCGTATTGATGTACTAAAAGACTTATTTTATGTTTCTTTACCTTGTTCGTTCCTTCAAATATGACTTGATGTTTAACCCACATTTCCTTTACTATAGAGCTGTAAGATATCTTTTCATATTCTTCTGGAAATAACACATATCAGATGTTGTTTTGTTTTAGCGCTTAGTTGTGCATTTCTTCTGTCAGCATTAGAACATACTTCTATGTTATCAGTAGTGGGAAGTGTAGCTCTAACTCTGATCGCTTGCCAGACTTCAATATCTATAGATTAGAGATAGATAGTCATTCTCTCTTTCTAGTATGAGTAGTTGTTTCTATTGAAATAAGGAGGCTTGGAGAAAAATTGTTCTTCAAGGCTTCTCAAATTGTTTTCCATAATTTATCACGTGCTGTAAAACATAATAAATGTGAAACCTGCTCTGGTGCCAAATAATAAAGCAAACACACGCAAGAGAGGGTAAATTGTGTGTAACAAAAGATTCAAGATGCTTTCAAATTAATAAGATCCAGCTTAAACAAAATAAATTTATAAATAGAAAGATCCTATAAACTTTCGAAAGGATGTTATTAACGCTCAAACCGATAGGAGCCTGCTAGCGCTCAAAAAGATAGGAGCCTATTATTTGATAAAACCTTTTGCAATATAAAAACAGAAGGAGCCTATTGTAAAACTAAAGGAGCTTTTTGAAAATACAATCTTATAATGCAGAAATTTAAAAGTAAGGAGGAGAGAGAAGATGACACGGTAGATTTATACTGGTTTAGCTTATAATGAAGCCTACATCCAGGGACGTAGCCAGACACTGCATATAAGGGGGCCCAAATTTTTTTTTTAAAATCTTGGGGGGCCCAAACCCCAAACAACAATATTTTTATATAGAAAAAAAAATTAAAAATTAAAAAATTTAACTTTTTTTAAAATTTTGGGGGGGCCCAATGCCCCATTGGATCCCCCTAGCTACGTCCCTGCCTACATCTAGTCCCCAAGTATCTAACTTAAATGTTTCACTATAAAAGCCAAGTAGTAATTTGATAAGCTTACAAGTGTATTTTTTTCAAGGTTCTTCAAACTTCCACAGTAGTAGTATTTTGCTAACCTCTATAAGTTGTCAACGAAAATTATATGAAAGATTTTACGGCCTCTCTTAATAGAGTGATTTCACTTTCTAAAGCACAAAGAGTTTAATATGACTTTCAAGAATATTGATGCTCTAAGATATTGCGCCAGTCTCGTGTTTATATCTCTCGTAAATGTAGTGACTCTTCCTTAAGTAGACATTTTCTTCAACTAACCATTGCTTAATCTTCGATATTATCTCTGCTGAAATATTTGATATTTAGACATTAAGAAGAACATTATGTTAAGGCATTCGGAGCTGATTATTTGAATTAATAAGATCATTCCGGATGTCATGGAACCATTTCTAAAAAGGTAAGTTTATAAATAACGTTCTTGAAAGAAAGAAATTAATTATTTCATGATTTTATTTCATTTTAAGAATTATATCGTTGCCTATATAAGGAAATAAATCCAATTTGAATTTTAAAAAATTATACAGTTATCAACAAAATTATTAATCATAAACCGTGAGCTAACATACTTAAGCCAAGTCAGCCAAAAAGTGTGCCTAACATTTAAAATCACTGCAAATCCTCTAATAATCACTTTGTTGGGACTTCAATGTCACTATTCAAAACTTTGAATATTGAAGCTACATGCATCATTGTCGCAGTCTTCTCAGTCTGATTTGAAAGCAATATTTTTATAAGTATTAAACCAATTAACTAGTAGCAGGGACAATTCGTGACCTACATCCTACCATATGCAGAAAGGGACGAATCCAGGAATTTTTTTGAGTGGGGACAAAATTTTAATTGAGGCAAAAATTTATTTTTAATGGAAGCAAAATTTTATTTTTAATGGGGGCAAAACTTACAATAATAATTTTCTATATGAAAATTGTTGGAGGCAATCAGGGATGTAGATTCGTCTCTGTATGTAGAACTCAAAACCTATCCTCGACAGCATGTACAAAATTTTGAGGTTAGGTTTTGATGTATTCTACATCATTGCAACTTATGTGAAATTGTAATGTATCCAAAAAGGCAACTCCTATCACGAATAAGATTCAATGTATTCATTTTCATGGAAATCCTTTATGTTTTGCCTCTTATCGTTTCACACATGTAAACCTAACTACATTCTCAACTAAATTTAATGAAATTTTGTTTAAAAGGATTACATATATACCAAAGAGATAGGAGAGATAACCCTTGAGAAGATAGAAATGCAAATGCCTTGGTAGTTATAAGGAGGCTTATCTGAAATTAAAGCAAGTTAAATGGAAGAATTAGGGGCATAGGTTGATGCAAAAAGTTTATATTACTGAGGAGATTTTCGGTTATTTCATGCTTTATATTAAGATAGATGAGTTTTTCATCGAGTTTACTTTTATTAAAAAAAAACGAGGCTTGAACCAAACACGTACATATCTTATAATAAATTAGGTCTAGTTTTCAAACTCAAACCAAACGCATTATAAAAATTTTAAATTTAAACTCAACTTATAAGTTCATATCTTATAAATATTTTAATAATTATATCAAATATAATTGTGGCATACGGACATTGGTTTATGTCTTAGCATGTGAAAATAATATTAAATTCAAATAAAATATTTAAATCATATTTCAAATAAAAACTATAAACTTGTTCTAAAATAAAATATATTTTTAAATAATAATAATAATAATTAAATTAAGTTAAGTTAATAAATATAAAAATATAATTATGATAAAATTTAAATAATAAAGTCTTCATTTGAACATTCATTAATTTAAATTTAATTATGTAATTAAGTAAATGAGAAATAGTATAACAATTATAAGTTCACTTAAATTTAAGATATTTACAAATATAAATTTGAATTGAGTTCTTTTAATTTTTTTTATAACTCAAACTCAATCAATATTTTTTTTGGGTATAAATTTTATATCTAAACCTAAATTCTGAATTGACTTTTAAAATTAAAACCTTTTAAGCTTTATAAATTATACTTAACTTCGGGCTGTGTAGTTTCAGCGTAACCTGTCCTAAAAATAAATTTTGCAGTAAAAAAAAGAACTTTTTTAGCTTCTAAGAGCTGAACCAAACAGTCACTTATTGAATAACTGGATTGCATCAATTTTTAATCTCCACGAAGCTTGAGGTAATGAAACGCATCGTTGGAGTGGAAGGGGGAAGCGATGTCTGCAATCACAAGGCAAACAAGCAATACGGCGTTGTTTTGAATACACCACCCCGTCTACTCGACCTCTGGATCATTATGTTCTTTTATTATTCTCTATCCTCTTAGCCCTAGCCTCCCGCTCATAACTCACCACCTCTCCATTGGGTTTTCAGTGCTCGACGGTGACCTTTCATCCTAATCCGTCGGATTTTGAGCAATTTCTGTTGCATTTGAGCAATTTCGGACGGATTTTCTTTGCCCATAAACAAAAACCCCCTAGCGAAGGTGAAATAGACGCCACCTTCTTCATCTTAGCCACTGAGACGTCCAAGCATTCCCCGAATCCGCAGACTTGCTCTTCAAGGGGGTTGAAAAGCCTTACAGGCGCTGTCGTTAGCGCAAAGGATCTTCTCACGCGCTCAACTGCCCTGCTGTTAAAGGAAACATCTTCGCACACGCCGTCGTGCTCTAGCTGCGGTAAAACCATTCGACAGGGTCTTGTTAGCTCTTTGGTTCTTTTTGTCATATTCCCTTCCATTTAGTTTCTGGTGTAGAGCTAGTGTAGAAGTATTGGTTACATGTTTCGGGCTTTTATTTTTGTTCTGTCTTTTTTTTTTTTCAAACTCAAGTTTGCTAAGATCTATTTTCGGTTATATTTCATTCTTCTTGTTGCTTTTTATTTTGTTAGGTTGGTGTAGATCAGTTTAGACTCTAGAAAGACAAGTTTTAGGATCGTTTTGTTCTTTGATTGCTTACTTTCTAGTGATATTCTGTTCAATATGCTTTGAGTTTTTTGTGTTTATGGCTGCAATTTCATGTTTTTCCTTCTGCTTATCGTGTTCAAAAGATTTTCTCCGCAGTATTCAATTATAGTCAGTTGGAATTATATTCTTTATATCCGTTTTCTTAGATTTAATCCCTTTCTCTGTCTTTTCAGTTTTTATGGCTTCTGGAAAGGAAAGTGACCCGTCACTGGGTTACTTGACCCGGAAAGACACTGAGGTCAAACTTCCTCGTCCCACACGAGTAAAGAACAAAACTCCAGCTCCAATCCAAATAACTGCTGAGCAGATTCTCCGGGAGGCTCGTGAGCGCCAGGAAGCTGAAATCCGCCCTCCCAAGCAGAAAATCACCGACTCAACAGAGCTTGCTGACTACCGGCTTCGCAAGAGGAAGGAATTTGAGGACCAGATTCGGAGGGTTAGGTGGAATATAAGTGTTTGGATCAAGTATGCTCAGTGGGAGGAGTCGCAGAAAGATTTTAACAGGGCGCGTTCCGTTTGGGAACGAGCCCTAGAGGTAGATTATAGGAATCACACACTATGGCTCAAGTACGCAGAAGTCGAGATGAAGAACAAGTTCATCAATCGTGCCAGGAACGTTTGGGACCGCGCTGTAACACTCTTGCCACGTGTTGATCAGTTGTGGTATAAGTACATCCACATGGAGGAGATGTTGGGTAATGTGGCGGGTGCAAGGCAGATTTTTGAACGGTGGATGAGTTGGATGCCAGACCATCAAGGTTGGCTCTCCTACATTAAGTTTGAACTTAGGTACAATGAGATTGAACGGGCTCGAGGAATTTTCGAACGTTTTGTTCAATGTCACCCAAAGATTACTGCTTGGATTCGATATGCTAAGTTTGAGATGAAGAATGGGGAAGTTCCGAGGGCAAGGAATGTGTATGAGAGGGCGGTGGAGAAGTTGGCAGATGATGAGGAGGCGGAGCAATTGTTTGTGGCCTTTGCGGAGTTTGAGGAAAGGTGTAAGGAGGCGGAACGGGCACGTTGTATTTACAAGTTTGCATTGGATCATATACCAAAGGGAAGGGCAGAGGATTTGTATAGGAAGTTTGTGGCTTTTGAGAAGCAATATGGAGATAAGGAGGGTATTGAGGATGCTATCGTAGGAAAGAGGCGGTTTCAGTATGAGGATGAATTGAGGAAGAATCCGTTGAATTATGATTCATGGTTCGATTATATTAGGTTGGAAGAGAGTGTTGGGAATAAGGAAAGGATTAGGGAGGTTTATGAGCGTGCAATTTCAAATGTGCCACCTGCTGACGAGAAAAGATATTGGCAGAGATATATTTACTTGTGGTAAGTTTTGAGTCGTTGGTGGATCTAAGTGGATAAGTTTGCAGTATTTCATGCTTAGTTGTAATTGTCTTGATAATTATTTTTTCTTTGTATGTGAATAGGATCAATTATGCATTGTATGAAGAACTTGATGCTGGCGATTTGGAGAGAACACGGGATGTATATAGGTATTCTTCATTCTGCAGTCCCTGCTGTATTTTTGTGTTATAACGATCAAGATGTTTTGTCTACATACCTCGCTTTGAATTTTATTCGGGCCAAAGTACCTGGTAGCTTTGTCTGATAACAGATGAACTTAGCTACATCTTGTTGGTTGAAACACTCTATACAATAGTTGTTGGTAGTTACATGCCAAATCATGTTTTCCAGCGTCTGGTCCATTGTCTAGATGACTGTTCTGTTTTATATTACTGTGCTGAAGGATTTGGTAGGATGATAGCTTTGTCTGGATCAAATAGAGAATTGAAAAACTTAGAAGATGTATGGCATTACTGAGGTGGATATGTCAGTTGGAACTCTAGCATGGAAAAATAGTTGTCTCCTACTTTGTCATTGTTATCTTTATTGGAACCTTGACTATAGAAAAGTTAGTTGTCTATTCCTAGTATCTGAGTCCAAATGTTATCAAAATTTATTGTTTCATATATTTAAAGAAAGAAAAATGTAGGGTCAAAATTAGCAAACTGTAATGTGAGAAAAAGAGGATGAGGAACATCTATTGTATGCCTTAAACGAATCACGTACTTTGCTCAGTGGATGTTCAGGAAATTGATTATGTATTTACATCTAAATTTTGTGTGTACTTCTAAGTGGTTAGGAATGCAACGTAATTTTAGTCATATGGGGTTTGGTTTGGAACTTCACCACGCCTTCTAAATTATATACATACATTGACATGTCTGCATTTCTCTCTTTCCTTTTCATGATTTTTTTTTTTTTTTTTTGCATGGATAGATCTAGGAAACAGTACTTGAACAGTCGATTTAATTCAAATGAATGTTGTCAGGGAGTGTTTGAAACTAATTCCACACGAGAAGTTCTCATTTGCAAAAATATGGCTTTTAGCTGCTCAGTTTGAAATACGGCAACTGAATCTAAAGGATGCTAGACAAATTCTAGGCAATGCCATTGGCAGAGCTCCTAAAGATAAGGTAAATGTCAAGTTGGTGGTTCTTAATGAGATTGATTGTGCTACATTGTTGCCTTCTTTTAACATTTTTTGTTCGAAACAGATATTTAAGAAATATATTGAGATAGAGCTCCAACTTGGAAACATTGATCGCTGCCGTAAGCTGTATGAGAAGTACCTGGAGTGGTCGCCAGAGAATTGCTATGCTTGGAGCAAATATGCTGAACTAGAAAGATCCCTTTCTGAAACTGAGAGAGCTCAGGCCATTTTTGAGCTTGCAATATCACAGCCAGCCTTGGACATGCCAGAGTTGCTGTGGAAGGTATTTGATTGCTATAATTCCTCTTTTGAACCTTCAAAAGTTTTAGTTTTTACACTTCTGCCTTCTATTCTCAAATGAACCAAGAATACAATACATACTGGGAGAAATTTGTTTCGACATACATCCTACACTGCTTCAATAGGACTATGGTTGCATTGATAAGTAGAGGACTCGGATTTTAAGTAGAGGACTCAGATTTTCTTTCTTTAGAATAACTTGTATTGGTGATATAGGTTGAGAAGGTTACTAGGAATTGATCACACATCTTGTTTTATCTTTTCATGGCAGGCATATATTGATTTCGAAATATCTGAAGGTGAATATGACAGAACACGACATCTTTATGAGAGACTGTTGGACCGAACAAAACATTTGAAGGTTTGGATTAGTTATGCCAAGTTTGAAGCAACTGCCACGGAAGAGGATAGTCTTGATCCAGATTCTTTGAAAGAAAAGAAGAAATTATGTATTGAAAATGCAAGAAGTAAGCTATCCTGACCTTTTTTAATCACCCTAATAGGCTCTAATGGATAATGATGATATTAAAATTTCTTACATGATTCTTTTTGTCAGGGGTCTTCGAAAAAGCCATTAATTACTACAGGACTTCAGCACCTGAATTGAAGGAAGAACGGGCCATGCTTTTAGAAGAATGGCTGAACATTGAGAGTAGTTCTGGTGAGTTTGGTGATGTCAGCATAGTTCAAGTTAAGATGCCCAAGAAACTCAAGAAGAGGAGACAGATGGTCTCGGAAGATGGACTAGCCGGGTGTGTATTCTACTTGGGTTGTTTCTGTCCTGCATAGAAAAAATTTATTAATTATTATTTTATCATATTATCATAATGAGCTTAAATATATAAGCTTTGGATATGTAGTCATGATGGATAATGTTTGGGATACCAAAATGTTCTTTCAGCAATAAATTGAAGATTTTGCTAATTTACTAATTTTATTAACATCCATTAGGTCTAGGTTTGTTGTGCATAGTAAGATAGTTTATGGACACTAACCTAGGTTCCTTTGCATTGTTAGTTTAACCCTGTCTTTGTTGTCCTTGTTGCTTATGCTACTGCTTATATTTTGCAGCTACGAGGAATACATAGATTATATATTTCCAGAAGAAACTCAAGCCCCAAATCTCAAGATATTGGAAGCAGCATACAAATGGAAGAAGCAAAAGTTCTCCACAGAGGATTAGTAGGATCTTTTTGGATTCTCGTTTGATACATTCATCAACCCCTGATGGAATCCTTCCCGGGACCTATAGATTGAAAGGTACAAACTCAGGAAGTCATATTCAATGCCAAAAGAACTGTACTGTTGGCTGCAAGAATGTGTGTTATTTATACGCTCTAACATGAATGTCTAACATGAAGGCCGCCTCAAGTCAGGACTATATATGCTATTGTGTCTATTGCAGCACGATGGACCATATGCTGCATGAACTGCGATGGTTAAGTAAGCACTTCAAAGATTTGCTTGGAACGCGAAGGATCCAACCTTTTCATAAATGCAATTGGCGGTGATTGCACGTTAGAACACTGGCTGAGTTGAATGTTTTGCATTGTGGATGTTGTATATATCATAGCTGTTGAGCATGGGATAAGCGTTGTGAAGATTTATTCAATGATTTGGTCCGCAGCTACTGCACGTAAAAGTACTTGATTCATGAACTTATTATTGTTAAATACACATTCAAGCAACTCAAGAGATCCTGATTTTAGCTAACTGCAATTTTGAAGAGAATTAAATCCTGAATTTAGGACACCTGTGAAGCTCGTTGGGGTTAGAAAGAGCTTAATGATCAGCTTCGACCGTCAACGTCTTTGCATCTTCCTAAGAGTGGATCTTTTCAAATGTGACAGAAACATAAGTTGTTTTGACAAAGCTATAGAATCCAAAGCATGACAAAGGTTAAGGGTAGGAAACATAAAATTGCAGTTGCCATCCAGCAACCGAGGACTTGTGCATGTGGGCTGCACTTTGAACGTTGGTAAATCTCAAGGAAAAAGCCGTTTTCAATGTCCACCGAGTCATTTCATTAAAAACATTCCAGTATTTGTTTGCTTAGACAATGACTGTATGTCCTTTTAAGGAGTGAATAGAAACCTGCATTATGTAACACTAACTACGCAACTTGTCTCAACATTTTGATGAAATCTTTTTCCATTATGTAACACTTAACTACAAGCTCAATTTCGTGACAGCATTGTAAAGTTTAAAGAACTCTTCTCTGATCACATACCAATTATTGTGGAGGACTTATTCGGTTATTCCAGAAGATTACAACACACTCTCCCCTTAGATTCAAGAACTAATTGGCCAATGAAACTGGCTTATCAGATGCTTGTAGAAGATGTTTCGAATGCCTTTTTGTGTCTACCAAAAAAAAGAACTCAAGTTGTTAAACTCCTTACAAGGCTCTGACATTGGAACTGCTCTGAGCTCTTCCAAGAATGAACTTGCAGCTATTCAATGCCAATGTGGTTCCTCTCCTAATGATCCTCATCTATTATCCAAAGAAAAACAGTTACTTTCCAAATATATGCAGGCTGTTAGCAATCACTCATCTCTACTCTTGCAAAGAGCAAAGGTAAGTTGGCTTAAAGAGGGTAACAAATGTACAAAATTCTTCTTCATCACTATTTTTGCAAGAGGGAATCGCCACAAAATCTTTTCTATCATCACCGATGATGGATCCTTGATACAAAATCACAATGACATCCAACAAGAGGCTGTGAGGTATTTTGATTCTCTTCTTAGCACTTTCAGTTCAAATTTTGCTACCTATTCTGATCTTTGTAATTTCATTTCAAAAAGGGTTTCCCCAGTGGACTATGCTCTATTAACCAAACTTGAAGATGATAAGGAGATTGTAGATGTTTTTAGTATGGATGGTATGAAAGCACCAGGTCCCGATTCTTCGAATCGATGTTTCTTCCATAAGTCTTGTAATATCACAGGCCAGCTTGTTAAGAATGCAGTGTATGAATTCTTTCTAATGATATTCTCCTGAAAGAAATCAATAGGAGTTTCTTATGCTTAATCCCCAAGGGATCTAACCCCTCTTATTTTGGAGACGTTGTGCCTATTGCCTACACCAACTTTCTCTACAAAATTATCTCCAAAATCTTTGCTACCAGACTGAAAAAGGCTATATCTCCTCTAATTAGTGACAACTAGGGTGCTTACTTGTGTAACACGCAAATTGGAGATAATGTGTTGATTGTTCAAGAATTTCTAAAAGGATACTCAAGATATAATTATACTCCTAATTGCACTATCAAAGTAGACTTTCACAAATCCTTTGATAGTGTAAGTTGTGATTTCTTATGGAAGATGCTTAAGGCTTTCGAATTTCTTAGTATCTTCACTGGATGGCTAAAGGAATGCATTTCTTCTGCCACCTTTTCTGTGTTGGTAAATGGAAACCCGACAAACTATTTCAAGACTAAAGGTCTCAAACAGGGGGATCTCCTCTCCCCTTATCTCTTCATCCTTTGCATGGTAACTCTAAACTTACTTATCAAGCATAAAGTGGAAATGAGTTCCAACTCCAAGTTCTATTCTAGATGTGAGAAAATTGGTTTAACAAACTTATGTTTTGCAGATGACCTCCTTTTATTCTGCAGTGCCCAAATGGATTCTATTTAAACGTTTATGAAGGCACTTAGAAACTTTCAAAGGACTCTTTGGATTATAAATCAATTTTAGCAATAGCCACTTCTTAATTTCTAAGGGAGCTTTACTTTGGAGTCTCACATTGCAACAATTATGGGAATGTAAACGAAATCTCCCCCCTTATTATATTTGGGAATTCCTTTTTCAACCAAAAGACTCAACTTTATTAATTGCTTGCCTCTTATCGAAAAAATTCAAAAGAATTTGAGGTTTCATAGAAAATTGGAAAATGGGAAATGGATTTCTTTGTGGTTTGATAATTGGTCTGAACAAGGCCAGCTATTCCATTCCCAGGGGATTCATTGATCCTACCTCTACACACTAAGATATGCTCTCTGATCAATGGTAATTCCTGGCAATTCCCCGAATGCCTAAGACACCTGCAACCTCATTACCCCATAATCCATCCACCCATGACACATTCTACTGGAAAGATCAACCAATCCACAAAATGTCCAACAAGCTCTTTAAAGATTTGCTTAGAAGAAGGAACCTTGAAGTTGAATGACACAAAATAGTCTGGAGTAAGGTATTAACACTAAAACTTCTTTTCTTCTTTGGGAAACCATAAAAAAAAAACTTAACAGCACATATAGAATTAAATATTTGGAGGTTGATAGATCCTGGCCTTTATCTTTGGTGCAAGAGGAATCAAGAGATCACTCGTTCTTCAAATGTATTATTGCCGATAGACTATGGGAAACTGTTAAGAGAAAATTCCTCTGGTTCATCCAAAGGGAATGCTCTCTCCATCACCATGCAATGGCTTTTAGTCCAGACGTCTCTTTCAAGGACAGTTAGTTAGAGATTTACGATAGCTTTGGGACTTTGTGTGCAAATTATTTGGAAAGAAAGGAACTTCAGAAGTTCTGTAACCAAACTCACCTCACTTGAGTCTCTCACTTCAAAAGTCATCAATGGGATAAGGGAATTGGTCTTGCTAAAGAATACTAGCCGAAACTGTAGTTCTACTCTATTATCTTCTTTAAATATTTAACTAAACTCTTTGAACTCGAAACATCTTATTCTTGGTAGGCATCTACATTGAGTTTGTAATATGTGTAAGGATACATCCTATGTTGGAATTTTAAAGAAAAAGAAGAAGATAAAAGAGATGGGATAAGATGAAGATTGACCAATACGTAACACACACTCATAATTTTATTATTGAACTTGATTGCCTTATATAGACAAAATACAAACAACTAAATAGATTTTTCAGCCACTAAATCTAGCTTACAAGATAAGATTAAAGATAATCTAATACTTATTCTAAGATAATCTAAGACCTATTCTAAAGGAATTTAAACAGCTTTAAAATTTGAATTAATTCCCAACATCCTAAGCTTTATGATTTGCTATAACACATTCCATTATTAATGATATACTTCATTTTCAGAAAAAGTGTTTTATGTAATAACATGTGAAGCATGATATACCATAAAAAATGTGGTATTGTGCTGCTAGTTCTGAGTAGTTAGTAAACCAATTAAGTTCTCAACTATTCTTTTGTTTACAAACTGGGAAATGAAATTTAGAAAAGGAGAAATTGGTATTTGTACCATTTTAGATTTTCTTGTCAAGTTGCTGCTATAAGTTATTGTTGCCATATGCAAATGATGGTTATCTATCCATGACGATAACCGATATTCAAATTCAAGTCTTGGGATGAGGTACCTGTTGTTTGTTACCATGGGATAAAACATATTATCCCAATCATCCCTATCTACTTAACTGCCTAATCAGTTTTTACTCCATAAGTATGTATATAGCGTACTTGAGAAAAGAAAAAGAGAGAGTGACTAACTAAAAAGTTACAGTCTGAAAAGTGACCAAGTGGTAGGTTGTTGGAGAATCACTATCCTTCATTGTTAATTGAGCAAAGACACTTGAATCGGTGGAATCAAGTTGAACTTGTCGTAGATTCAACAGACCGTGAGTCAAGAACATTATAAAAGAATCCTCCATTTGTTCCTTTCACTGTTTAAAGTTTCTCTGTAAACCCTCATTCGTATCAGAGCACGGCCATGATTCTTTTCATGTTCCTTGGTGAATCTAGATATGTTGTGCATGGTCTCATTTTAACAGAGCATTCTGAAACATAAAACTTTAATGTCGTACTGTTGAAATATTTCACATATGTATGATGATGCACATGATAACATGACATCATGTATGTTATTTGTTGTTTGTGATATGATTATTTGAAATTTATATCTATCGATATGATTGATCATATCATAAAAAAAACAAATCAATATACCATATAATTATGTAACATACTGATTTGTGAGATTATTCACATAATATGATGTGAATTAACCCGTTGATATGGATATCATTAGAAACTAGATTTTGAGACGATCCAACAGTGTATTATATGCACAAATCAGAGCTTTGGTTAAAAAGATATGACTGTTTGAATGTTTACATAGTTTTAGTAAAACTCATAATTACCACTGAACCCACCTGATTATATGTGGTAAGAAATATGTTACGTTTGATAAAGAGTGGATCCCATATATTTCTTAAGAAAGAAAATGAAAAGTTTTATTACTATGTGAATGCTCAATTTTTTTTGGGTTACATTACTATTCACAAGAAATAGTGGGAGTTTTAAATGTCATATTCTACCTATACCAAATTTTAATGGTTGGTTTGTTTATTTATTTTCTATTTTCATGAAATTGCATGAAAATTGAAATAAATGTCAGTATATATATGAAAATTCTAGAAAATTTAAAAAATATTCTTGCTATTTTGAGTATTTACTTGAGATTATTTTTTGTTAGAATTGGTTATATGTGATTATTTGGCATTTTTCAAAATTATATGATTTTAGCAAATTTGTTTAAGGCATGTTTGTAATTGAATGTTACAAAAAATTTTAATATGCTAGTATGTGAAATATGATTTACATATAAATGGGATTATATTGAGTTGAGTAAATTTTATTTCTCAATATATGATTTTTTAGGAAAAATTATGTAAATAATTATGTGATGGAAACTTTATGATGTAATATGATTCTGCGAGTACCAAAGTGTCCTGTACTCATTTATGTTTCATTATAATTATTTCATATGATTGTTGCTATAAAATTGATGTATATATGGTGCTAATCGAGATTTATTCAAATGTTGCATTGCTTTTGTATATTAGATGGATTCCAAACAAATCATAGCTGATCTTAACAAAGGTGAAAAGTTTAATAGTGACAATTTTGATGTATGGCACTGTAAAATTCAGTATGTGCTTGAGAAGCAAGAGGTTAGAGGCCTTAACGTCTATGATGCCTCAACTCGAAGAGGGTACTACTAACTAACACCACTGAGATCGTGAAGCTTATGATAGCTAGAGAAAGAAAAGTAATATTGCTCGCATCACATTGCTAAGCAGTTTGGAGAATTATCTCATGTGTGAGCATGAGTAGTATCCCATTGCGAATGCCTTGTGGATGACTTTGAATCTGAAATTTGGAAAGACTTCCACAACTCAAATGCATGGCCTGACTCTTAAATTTGATAACTACAAAAAATCATATTGATCATTCAATGAAAAAGCATTTGAGAGTCATATATGGCATGATACGCGAGTTGAAAGTAGCTGGAAGCAATCTTTTCGATGAGTAGCAAATCCAGATAGTGATTCGATCACTTCCTGATAATTGGGAGCACATGAGGGTCAATCTGACACATAATGACATCATAAAAATCATTGAGGCTGTTGTACGTCATTTGGAGTTTGAGGAAGAGGGGCTGCCAGACCTCCAATTGTGTTGGTTGCTGAGTGTAGTTCTTGTAAGGCATTCAAGCCTAAGAGAAAAAGGACTAGAGGTGCTTCCAAAGGTATAAGAGTTACACCTTGACCATATTCCTCGTGTCACTTGTTATGTAGCTACTACTTTGTTAGTTGCTGAATCTCTCCATGTGTGGATTGCAGACTCGGATGCAACCAACCACGTCATAAGGGACCGTGTAGGGTTTGTTGATTATCGTCGAATTCTAGTTAGTAGCATTAAAGTATACATGGGGAATGATTCCAGTTTTGATGTGCATGTCATCGACTTTTATAAACTGGATATACAAAATGGTCGCCCATTGTAGCTCCAAGACGTACTTTATGCTCCAGATATTCGATAAAATTTACTTTATGTTCTTACTTTGCTTAAGCTTAGCTGTCGCATGATGCTTGAAAATAATCATTTGGATATTTTCTTTGGAACAATTTATTATGGTTCTGGTTTTTGTATGAATCATTTTATGGTTTTGGATATTATTAATAATTCCAATATTCATAATAGTTTATTTTGGTTGCTTGCTTCTATTGACATTAGAAATAATGATTAGCTTAAATGGCACAATAAATTGGGCCATATTGGGCAAGATAGAATGAAAAGGCTAGCTACAGAAGGTCTTTTAGGCCCACTCGCTAAAATAGACTTACCCACGTGTGAACATTGTTTAGCAGGAAAGTTAACTAGAAAAGCTTTTACAAAGGCTCAAAGGGCAAATTTTCCTTTACAATCAATCCATTATGACATTTGTGAACGATTAAATGTTAGGACATGGCATGCTAATTCTTATTTTATACATTTATAGACGATTATACGCTCTTTGGTTATGTCTATTTGATCTCCCACAAATCTGAAGCATTGGATTGCTTTAGAAAATATATTAATGAGGTTGAGAATCATTTAAATAGAAAAATTAAAAGTTTAAGAACTAATTAAGGCTTTTAGATCTATCTGATCAATTTAAAGAATTATGTAAAAGAAAAGGAACTATCAGAAAATTAACAATCCTAGGAACTCCTAACAAAATGATGTAGCAGAAAGAAGGAATCACACTTTACTTGACATGGTTAAGTTAATGATGGCGCAAGCAAATTTACCTGTTTTCTATTGGGGAGATGCATTGCTGGCTATAGCTATATGTTTACTTGTATGCCCTCTAAATCAGTTTCTTCTATCCCTTATAAACTTTGGACCAACAGAATGCCAATTTTGGATAATCTGTGGCCATGGGGTTGTGCTACTTACACAACATTTTTCATTGACACGGAAAGATGGGACCTAGAGGTAAGAAATGTATCTTTATAAGATATTATGACCACTCAAAAGATTATATTTTCATCAATGAGCAGCAAGATGGAAGTGTGACTAAAATTGAGTCACGAGATGTGGAAGTTTTGGAAGAAGATTTCCTTAGCTCATATGAGGTGAATGAGAATCTGGAACTCTTTGAACTAGAAGACACTGAGATTAGCGCATCTCTCAACCCATTTGAAACTGAGGAATTAATTCCCAAAAAAAAAACTTGGAGATAGTGGGAGCGACATCCCTTCTAGTTCAGTATAGCTTAATGAGAGTTCTGAAGATTTTCATCCTCGAAGGAGCAAATGTGGAAATATTACCCATCGTCATTTTAGGATTGAGGGAAATCTTTCATAGCTATTGCTAATGATGACGATGAGCCTAGATATTACCATGAGGCTATCTCATCAAAAGCTATTAAGTAATGGATTAATGTTGTAAAGGATGAAATGGAATCTATGATGACCAACAAAGTCTGGTACTTGGTTGATCTTCCTTCTAGGCGAAAAGTTATTGGGAACAAATGAGTTCTCAAGATCAAACCCCAGGCAGATGGTTCCATTGAAAGGCATAAGGCTCGACTTGTAGCCAAAGGCTATAATCAACAATAGGGTATAGATTATGAGGAAAACTTTTCACCAGTGATTAAATTTTCCTTAATTCATCTTATTCTAGCACTTGTCGCATATTTTGATTTGGAACTTTACCAAAAGGATGTTAAGACTGCATTTCTCCATGGAGAACTGGATGAAGAAATATATATGCAACAACTAGTTGGTTTTGTCATAGAAGGCCAAAAGTGCAAAGTTTACAAGCTCAAACAGTTTATTTATGGCTTAAAGCAATCATTCAGACAATGGTATCTTAAATTTCATCGAGCCATCCTAAACGATGGGTTTATGATGGTTGAGGAAGACCATTATGTGTGTCTTAGGTGTTCTAAGAGAAGTTTTGTAATTCTATCATTATATGTGGATGATATTCTGTTAGCTGGAAATGACAAGGAGTTAATAGTCGCCACTAAACAGTGGTTGTCCTTAAATTTTAAAATGAAGGACATGAGTGAAGCAAGTTATATACTTAGAGTGAAAATATTTCTAGATCACCCTAAGAGACTTCTTATACTTTTTGTATCCACCTACATATGTGCACTTTGCAAGTGGGATTTTTAATACCCTCAGTTCGACCAAAACAATAATTATATTTTCCATTGGCGCTCAATGTTTCTATTTTCTCTCTTATACTTTTTGTGAAAGACATTTCCATAGAGAGTAAGTTAAAAGAGAAAGCATTCTCTTGGAGGAGGTCTAGGTTGCCGTCAGGTACATTAACGCTTAAGAGAATCAGATCTTCTCTTTGCGTCTCTTTGTTTCACTCTTAGCTTTGTCAAATCCATCTTTGGTCTGCTAGATCTGTTTATAATTAGTACCATTTTCTTTTGAAATGCTTTTCTATATATGTAAAACGGTGCTTCAACGAAAAGTTAACCTTACTTTTGTTTTCCTTGTAGCTTGTGCTTTTCTAAGATGGTATTCGTGTTTTGATCTACCAAGTGAATGGTTTTGTTTTTCCATTTTTTTTCACGATTTGGTTGTTTTCGAAGTTTTCTCTCAAATCTTGTCGTGGTTAGATCTGTTACTATATAGTGTTTGAGACCTATATTTGTGTTCGATTTGTCCTCTTTGGTTTTTGAATTTCCAAGTCTCGAAGTTTTGGTTTGGGGATTTCTGGGTTTCTTTGGATTTTCTTTTTCCTTTCTTTTTGAATTGTTTCTTTGATTGACAGTCATTGGTTGGGTCATTTAGGGTTCAAACCTTCTCGGGGTTTCTTTTGATTGCTAGTTCTTCTGTGGTTTAATATCAAGATTTGATTTTTACATGTGGGGATGGGTTAGAAATGAATTATTGTGAAAATAATATGCTCCCTTGTAAAGCTCTCTTGTAACCTTGAAGATCTTCAAGTCCTCAGGTTTTTTTTTTCCATTTGGGTACTTTTGTTTTCTGTAAATATGCTAATGGTATGTCTCTTCAGCTTAAACTAGTAAAGTTCCCTTCTTTTTGTTGTTATCGTTCATGGGTCTTGCTTTAATTCCCCTTTGATCTTCACATTCTCAAGATGTTGCGTCTTCATTGGGATTTTCTGGTTTATGAATCCGTTTTCCTATCATTGTCTGTTGAAATTTGATTTTTTTTATTTTTTTTTATTTTTTTCTCATATCATGTGTGTGTATGATTTCAACTTTATGCGTCTGATTTTCGGATTCCTGTTTAATCCTGTTATTCTATGTGGCTCTCTTTCGTTTCTTTCTTTGCATGGTTTTACTGCAATACTATGTAAGTATTCGATGGAAAAATACCTCATGTCATGCATAGTTGGATCAAGGTCACAGGTATGTGTTTATTTTGGGTAATGTGCAAAAATTAATGTTGTTTGCACTTCCATTACTGACGCCACTATCATTCACTGCTAGTGGGTTTCACGATCATCGACCCAGGTATGTGTTTTACTCATTCCCCAACTGTTTTCTGTGGTCCTTTAAGTGGAAATAAGAACATGTTATTATTATTATCTTTTTATTGAGTTTCTTTTTAGTAGTAGTTTTTTATTTTTATTATTTTTATTATTATTATCATCATTATCATTATCATTATTATTATTATCCTCATCCATTTATGGTAAATTTATTTACTTAAATATTTTGTATGCCATGTTTTTTTTACTTATTTACTCTTTTAACCTGCATCACTATTTTTCTGTCACATCCGCATGTGGATCTATAGGAAACAACCTCTCTACTATATAAGGTAAGGCTGCGTACTATCAGGCCTTCTCAGATCTCGCTTCACTGTGGGACTTCAGACTGAGTGTGATGATAATAATGATGATGATTAATGTTCAGTAAAAACATTTGTTTATTAAGTTTTTGTTTTGGTTTCTTCTAATTTTAAAACTCATGAGGATAATAAAATTTGGTCTTTATTTTTCGTTTTCATTTTAATTGTTGATAATAATTATAACTAATATAATTAAATTTTAATTTATATCAATTAATTTTAATTTATTTTATTATTAAAATAGTATTGGGTTAAACAATGAGTTTAAAACTTATAATATTGCATATGATAACTCAATAAGTTAAATCTTTTTTAATATAAAATTTCTTCTTGTATACTAAATTAGATACGTTGACTTTTTAATACTTTCTTTTATTGGTAACTTAAAACATATGCGTCTTCGAGGTTTTAGTTGGATTAGAGAACTGAAATAACTTGGTCTGAATAAGTCATGTACATGCAAATTTGAAATAACTTCTCCTGAATAAGCCAGTATATGACGGTAAGGATCGATGTTGGAGTTTTTGTGCTATCCCAAATACAAATAAGGAATGTTTGCTCTATCCCATAAACTTCACCGAAAAGAACTAGAGGTCATAGCTATAGCATTGTAGGGCTCGCTCTGGCATGCACCTCTTCTCAGGTAGATTGGGGGCCTTGAGATAAACATCAATTAGCATTGGACCTGAGGATATTCAACAAGTTACGTGAAGACACTGAACCGTTTCCTTAATAATATGCCATCACGATTCTTCAAAGAGAGATTTAAAGCTATAACTACCACCTGACCAAGACACAGACTTCAGTTTCTACCATGCAACGAGTTCCTTCCAAGAGGCATTAACCAATTATTTCCCAGCCTATTACCGTCATATACTCGCTTCACGGTGGCCAGTAAACAGGGTGTGAGTAAGAGTCTGATAATGGCTAAGTGACATATATAATAGGCATCACTAGTTAGAAGGAACTTGGAAACTCCAGAGATTGCAAGACCAATTTCCATTCTACAACGTTGCATAACTTAAATAACAATTTTGGTGGAAAATCTTTGAGTTAATAGCATTTGAACCAAGGGTCTACTCAATACGTATTTAGAGGTTCAGTCGATGCATGAACCATTTCTCTCTGAAGCTAGTCCCACAGATAGATCCCGATTGGGTGTGGACAGCTTGAAGTCTGATCAGATCATGCCAAACTTAAATTTTTTAATATTATTAATAAAATTTAATAATTCTTTACTAATTTCTAATTATTAACTCTATTTCTTAAAAGAACTAATTGATTTATTTATTTATCATCTTTAAGAAATTACACATTTCATTCATTAATATTTCATTTACTAGTGGTTCTGCCTGATTCTGGTGGGGCTGGACGTTGCTGCTTGGATCCATGAAGTTGGTTGATTTCAGCTTTGAAGCACCTACAAAACAATAAAGGCACACCGGGGGTTGACTTTCGGTAGGCCCCTCCAACGCTCAAGTTAGTCCTTTTGTGAGGGTTTTGGTGGCTGAGAATAAAGAATTATATGGTATCAAAGTCGTACCTTTTCCATGATGAGGTAGCACCTTATATACATGAAAAAACTGCTAGGTTTAGGTATTTACGTTTGCATGGAAGATCACCACCTACAAATGGGCCGTCGATGCCTGAGCCTAGCATGGCCGACCTACCCACAGAGCTACGTTTATGACCAGTAGGGGAATATACTTTCCTATTTAGCCTTATGAATAGAGTCAAAAGACATGGTGACAATTCAAAACTTATAGTTTTTAGAAGTAAGATAAACTAAACTGAAAGCTTCCACCCTCCTTGGTGACTATAAAGCGTCCTGCAGATGCAGGTCAGCACTAATTGCTTCTCTAGGCTCTCATGTGTTACTGTATAAAAAGCTTGGAGTTTTTGCGTAGGATTCCTAAATTCTGCAAGCAATAGGATTCCTGAATTCTACCTCGGATAAGCATCACAAAATCTCTTCCCAAATCCATATTCTCTAATCTCTGACCAACTCTCCCTAAGTGCCCGTTTGGTTGAGTTTTTGGAGGGTCCAAAAGTACTTTTTTCTACCACAAAAGCTATTTTAAGGAACAAGTAAATGTTTGGCTGTAAACTTCAAAAACACTTTTGAAGTAGAAATAGCTTTTTTATAAGCTCAAATACAACTTTTTCAAAAGCTAAAATTTGGAGCTTTTCAGAAAAGCCCCAAATTTTAGCTTTTTCGGGAAGCTAATTTTTCCTAAACTATCCGTCACTTACGTAAAGAAAAGCCCCAAACGTCTGTTCTGTTTCTGTTCGTCAGTCACCACGCTTCTGCTCAACGTCTTCCACAGTTCTTTGTCTTCCACGGTTCTTTTGCAAACCGATCTTCACATGAGAAAAGTAACCACCGATTTCTTAAGGGACACAACCCATATTCACTTGGTTCATTTCAGGTACATGCTTTCTTTTTCTTTTTTGTCATTTCTCGATCTAT
>JANKOD010000192.1:23332562-23340678 GCA_026284645.1 Erythroxylum acuminatum
TAGTTTAAAGCTATAAAGATTGGACATGTGGCAAGTGACAAGTGTCAGTTGCTAAGCCATGTTTTTAACCCACAGTTCTCTTAATTACTTGGAAGAACATTAAATTGTCTTGAATCTTGCTTCCTTCCTTCTTCTTCTTTTTCTTCGTGGCTTTCTTCTTCACCTTCTTCACGAATTTTCTAACTAACCTCCATCAACGCTAAACCTAGCTCTTTCATCTTCCACTTGCTACTCTCGCCTTGTTGTCTTCTTCTATTGCCACAAGGAAACCTAAACCTCCCAACCTTATGATGATGTACGTGGGTTGTATGAGAAATTAGGGCTTTTTGGTGTTTTAAAGAACTTGGAGTTTTAGCAAGTAAGTAACATGTTAATTCTCATGAGATGTATGAATATGAAACAAATATGGTGATTAATTAATATTACATGATAATAAGAAAAGTGGTCATTATACATGTGCATCGTGGATGAAGAATGAGAATATTGATGTCTTGTTTCTTTGAGTGTATGATGAGTAATAATAAAGAGATCATGTTTTAAATTTTAGTGTGATAGTTTAGAAGTGAAAGGAATGTGATAATGGAGTTAAATATGCGTGCAGAAAATATGATGAATGTGTGTATATGATATGTTTTGTTTTTGGTATTTTGATCAAACATAGAAAATGACATATTTGTGATTAAAATTGAGCTAAAATGGAAGTAAGAATGAAGAGGAAATAATGAGGATATAAGTTAGAAATGATAGACTAAGCAAAAGAGATGAATTAGGATGAAAATGATGATGAAGTGTGCTGGAATATGCTAAATGGAGTGTTTTCACTGAACATACATCTATATTTTAGCCATAACATGATCTGTAGACATCCAAATGGGATGATTTTTATTTTAATTAAATTAGAGATATATGGCTATAATTTTCATGAGAAATCGAATTTGAATTCTGTCTCTAAGGGTTTGAAAATTTGACTTGAAGTTGAATACTAGGTGCTGTTGCAGTTTAAGAATAGCAGGTAACATTTTGTGTATAACGTGTAAAATACTAAACCAAATTGTATGAAATTGGTTTCATTAGAAACTTAAGACATATAGGAACAATTGTATAGAAGAATGATTTACCTAAGTCCTTCTTTTTCCATGTCAAAATACCATGCAAACTGATATGAAAATATGTGTTGGAAAGTAGCTGAACGAAGCTTGAATATTGATCATTAGGTAGTGCACGATCATGATAGAAAGGAATCCTCAGGGTAGTGCACGATCATGCATAAGCACGATTATGATAGAGAGGAAACCTTTAGAGAGTTACACGATCGTGCACAAGCACAATCATGACAGAGAGGAGATATCTGAAAGTGCACGACACGATCGTGACAAAAGGAGAAACATTGGGTAGCTTGTGCACGATCATGACAATGAGGATTCAACAAACAGTGCACGATCGTGACAGTGAAGGTGCAATGATTTTTGTCAGTTTTGAACACCCTTCACTCTTTTGACCATAACTTTTTCTTCGGACCTCCGATTGACTTGAAATTTGAACCACAAACTCCTCACACATTGTCCTTCCTCTCCACCAAATTTAGTAGTCATATGAATTCATTAGGAAATGATTGATTGAATGATTTGTTGAGGGTGTTATAAGAATAAAATGATTTGAGCTATGAACCGTAGTGCTTGATTGAGTGATGAACTTGGAATAAGTTTGTATTATTGAGGTGTAAACCTAAGTTCAAATTAGACTTATATGAGTTTTGAAGTATGAATGATCATGGGATGAAAAGTAAAGGAAATATACCTGGGATTGTCATTGAGCATGCATTGTACATAATCCATATACACATTTGTGCATATACATATTTTTGGTGGAATTTAGGAAATTTCTGAAATTTTGGGTATTTTTGGACTAGAAAAAAATGTCAAATGGCAAGACAACTGATAAATGGTAGTAGAAATAAGAGTCAAATGGCAGTGGAAATTTTGATAAATGACTTTGGGATTTATTGACAAGTGTCATTGAAAATTGGGAGGCAATTGGAGTAGAAATTGGAGTTGATTGGACTAGTTAAATAAGAGAACTTAATTTAAACCTATAAAGATCGAACATGTGGCAAGTGACAAGTGTTAGTTGCCAAGCCATGTTTTTAACCCACGATTCTTTTAATTACTTGAAAGAACATTAAATTGTCTTGAATCTTGCTTCCTTCTTCTTCTTCTTCTTCGTGGCTTTCTTCTTCTCCTTCTTCAGGAATTTTCTCACTAACCTCTATCAATGTTAAACCTAGATCTTTCATCTTTCACTTTCTACTCTCACCTTGTTGTCTTCTTCTATTGCCACAAGAAAACCTAAACCTCTCAACCTCATGATGATGTACGTGGGTTATATGAGAAGTTAGGGCTTCCTGGTATTTTGAAGAACTTGGAGATTTAGCAAGTAAGTAACATGTTAATTCTCATGAGTTGTATGAATATGAATCAAATATGGTGATTAATTGATATTATATGATCATGAGAATAGTGGTCATTATACATGTGAATCGTGGATGAAGAATGAGAATATTGATGTCTTGTTTCTTTGAGTGTATGATGAGTAATAATAAAGAGATCATGTTTTAAATTTTAGCGTGATAGTTTAGAAGTGAAAGGAATGTGATAATGGAGTACGATATATGTGCAGAAAATATGATGAATTTGTGTATATGATATGTTCTATTTTTGGTATTTTGATCAAACATAGAATATGACTTATTTATGATTAAAATTGAGCTGAAATGGAAGTAGGAATGAAGAGGAAATAATGAGGATATAAGTTAGAAATGATAAACTAAGCAAAAGAGACGAATTAGGATGAAAATGACGATGAAGTGTGCTGGAATATGCTAGATGGAGTGTTTTCACTGAACATACATCTGTATTTTAGCCATAACATTATCTTTAGACATCCAAATAGGATTATTTTTAATTTGATTAAATTAGAGACATATGGCTACAATTTTCATGCAAAAATCGAATTTGAATTCTGTATCTAAAGGTTTAGAAATTTGACTTGAATTTGAATACTGGGTGTTGCTGCAGTTTGAGAATAGTAGGTAGCATTTTATGTATAACTTGCAGAATACTGCACCAAATTGTATGAAATTGGTGTCATTAGAAACTTAATACATATAGAAACAATTGTTTAGAAGAATGTTTTGCCTAAATCCTTCTTTTTCCGTGTCAAAATGTCCATGCAAATTGATCTGAAAATATGTGTTGGAGAGTAGCTGAATGAAGCTTGAATATTGATCATTAGGTAGTGCACAATCATGATAAAACGGAATCCTCAGGGTAGTGCACAATCATGCACAAGCACGATCGTGACAGAGAAGAAACATTTAGAGAGTTGTGGGATCGTGCACAAGTATGATTGTGACAGAGAAGAGATATCTGAAAGTGCACGATCGTGCACAACAGAAGGGAGACATCAGGTACAAGCACGATCATGATAGTGAGGATTCAACAGGCAGTGCACGATCGTGATAGTGAAGGTGCAGTGATTTTTGACAATTTTGAATACCCTTTACTCTTTTGACCATAACTTCTTCTCCATACATCCGATTCACTTGAAATTTGAACTACAAACTCCTCACACATTTTCCTTCCTCTCCACCAAATTTCGTGGTCATCTGAATTCATTAGGAAAGGATTGATTGAATTATGGTTGAGCATGTTATAAGAATCAAGTGTTTTGAGCTATGAACCGTAGTGTTTGATTGAGTGATGAACTTAGAATAAGTTTGTAATATTGAGGTGTAAACTTAAGTTCAAATTAGACTTATATGAGTTTTGAAGTATGAATAATCATGAGATGAAAATAAAGGAAATATACCTGGGATTATTATTGAGCGTGCATTGTACATAATCCATATACACATTTGTGCATAAATGAGTATGTTTATAATTGTGCAAGATTGTGATGTGTGTAAATGTATGTTTCGTGATATAGAAGAGAAATTAGGGCGACAACATCCAGACGTTGCCGGGACTTCGAGGCAATAGCTTTCTGGAGCAAATTGTGAGTAACCTAGATGGTCTCACTTGATAAACTGTTTGTTTTAAATTCTGTATTGAATTATTATGTGAATGTGATTGTGTTGATTCCGTACATTGACTGTCCGAGACATTTGATGCATGAATAACATATTGGAAGTGCTCCTTGTATGTGAATTTAATGAAATATGTGATACTCAACATTATTGTTGAATGCCAGACCAAGGTCCGTTGAACAACGTGTATGTGAATGTGAAAATGAAATCAAGTGACTGATTGAAAATATGTGAATGTGATGCATTTCATTACATGAATACATGACAACATAAAGGTTGTTGTGACCAAAGTAGCCACAAAAAAAGAGAGCTTAAAGCTCAGAATGTGATAAGAGCCTCTGGCTCAGTTGTTAATTGTACCTGATATTCATTAAGGGATATGGGACAATATCTGAAACAAGCCCAATATCCAAAAGGGATATAGGCCAGTAAAAAGGCACTCGGTCACAACAAAGTAATAACTGGAAGTAAGTCTCATGTGCATTGCATTTATAATTGAGATGTATGTTTCAAATGATCAAAAATGAACTATTTTGACTACTCTGAATATGTACTGAAATAAGTGATCAAAGTGATATGTGATGTTACATGATGATTAATAAAATGATGTGAAATATGTGATTGCATATGTTGATGTGTTATATGAATTAAGTGAATCATCGAGGATGGTTAACTCACCGAGTTCGTATAACTCACCAAAATTACAACGTTGACATTTCAAGTTTGAGAGATGATATTAGTGATAGAGGGATTCTAAAAGGAGCATAGTACTTCTACTTTTGGACAGAAGAAATGACTCAAAGGTCGGTCAGCTGAGACTAAAGGATCAAGATAGAATTTTTGTATAGTTCCTCTTTCATGTAGCTTGTAGCATGTAGCATATTTTTGTAATAGAGTTGTAGGCTCTGATAGCTCTTTGATGTTGTATATAAGGATGAACCATGTAATGCTACAATGTACATATTTGGTTTTATGAAATAAAATAGGGAATTTGAGTTTTTAAATAGTGTGATATTTATCTTTTAAATGATGATGTCATGATTAAGGAAGTGTTGTGATTGTTCTAGCATGTCACTCTTGTGAAGTATGTACTCGAATATCTACAGGGACGGAGCCATGTTATAGGGGAGGGGGGCCACTTTCAATTTTTTTTTAAAAAAAATTACTTATATAATTAAAATTTTTAAAATTACAAATATAAGTGGCCTCCTTTAAAAAAAAATCCCTATCTTCTCTTCTCTTCAACTTTGCACACACAGCCCTCCTTTCCCGGCCTCCCTTAGAGTTGAGTCTGACTTCGTCCCTAAATATCTGGTAGGAAGTCGGGGATATGTCCTATAGGGTGAGGTGCCACATGATGTCTCTTTGCTGGTGATTGAGTTGCAAGTTATTGAAGAATAACTATCCTTCATTGTTGATTGAATAAAGATACTTAAATCGGTGGAATTACGTTGAACCTTTTGTAGGTTCAACATACGGTAAGTCAAGAACATCATAAAAGAATTGTCAATTTATGTGCTTTCGCCATTTACGGTAAGTTTCTATGTAAACCGTCAGTTATATTGTCTGAAAAACACCCGGTGCAGCTTTTTCGAGTAGCTAATTAAACTATGTTGAAGAATAATCGAACGAAACATTTCACTAAAGTATCAATGGCAAGTACATTTTTCAAAGCAAAATCAGATGGCCCAGCGAATCTTTACCCACTTCAATGAGGTAAGGAATTTTTATGTGGCAGACATCTTTAATCGTTGCTGTGAAAGCGAAGTGGCGGCGACTACACTGCCAACTAGCCAAAGGTGCACAAGGATTCATGAAAAGCATCAAAGAAAAGAAGATAAAAGGAGTGTCAATGAAATGATTCGTCTACCATGTATGATAGCTTTGTCAATTATTGTCTATTGTGTCAATGTAATGATTTGTCTAACATTTAAGATAGCTTGTCTATGTATCCGATTCACACTGCCCAATTATATGGATTTTGCGAAGCACACCACCGGAAAAGATGGATAATGCACTTACTCATTCGGTGGGTTTTTGTTGCTTATATCTGCCTTCTCTATGTTATGTTATACGCTGAGTCATCCTTAGCCAAAGAATTTCGCGTACTATTTTGCAACGATCATGTTCTAATATGTTGTAAAATTTCTTAGGATTGTAAATTCTTGATTTTAGGAATCAGATTAAAGATATTGATTTGATATCTATCAAATAAATTAGATTTTTATTTTATGATTAGATGTTATCTGATTTTTGAATTTTAGTTAGAGAAAGACTGTATAAATTGACAAGTTTCTATTCAATAAAATTTGAGAAAGTCTTCTCTACATAAAAAAAACCAACAGTTATCATAGCTTCATAATCTGCTAATTATGAACTCTTTAATCATCTTTTGTATATTATATTATAGATGTCGGTGAAAACCATGGCTGATACATTAAGCAAAGGAAGATTGTTTCCCAAATGATGCATTCTAACAAATTGGCTAAGCCTTTGCAGGTTTAAGGAAGCCACATGGCTCACACTCACACAACCAACATTTAGTTCATACTTTCCACTCCTCCAGTTGCCAACTGGGTATAGGTTGTAGACTTCTGCTAGCCCTTGGTTTCCATTAAACAAATTGTTCTAAAATGATATTTAGTGTTCAGGCAACAAAAATTATTGAATACGTACGATTAGTTATTACATAAACAACTCTTTGAACACGTACGTACGATTAGTTATTCCATAAACAACTCTTTCCATCGATTATTGCTAGTGGTCCTCCAAGCATATCAACAAAACCCAACTTGATGCTAAATATTTCTATTTGTTCTTTGACAATAGGGGTAATCTAAAGGGAGAATGGACATGAGAATGCCAATGGAAATTTTTCCATGGGTCGTGACAAGGAAGAAATTGATGGGATGGAAAAGTTATAAAAAGATAGTAAGAACTGGACAAGCTCAGTGGCCTCTACGGTCCCCAAAAAAAAAAAAAAGGTGGTTCCAAGGTTGGTCATTGGATGGTGATGATACTGTTATAATAGAAAGATACAACGCAAAGCCAAAGCCAAAGCAGGGCATCCATAGATCTTAGTCTTCGTCATGATACAACATGCCACAAAGTATGGTGCAAGCAAAGAAAGAGGTGTCAAAATCTTTTTCTTAAGTCGACTACTTGTCCATTTGAGCAGTCACTTTTGGCCAGCCCCATCGTCCTTACCTTCACTCACAAGTCACAAGTGAACGCTTCTGTTGCCAATTCTATGCAAGTCTCGTACAGATTTTTTATTTCGGCTTTTGTGGTGTTCCATTGTCCAATAGTTGTAAGCCTCTTCTTAGTAGTTTATCAAAAGTTCAGATTCTTTGTCCAATATTATGATGTCTTATTGTGTCCAATAAATCTCAGTCATTTATTTATGTAAGGCCCGCATAATACTTACATGGGTCTCACAAAATAAATAGCTGAGATTCTATGAGACAGAATAAGACAGAGTAATATTAAACAAAAAATCTGGACTCGTTTATCAATCATGCCCAAAGTTGCCATCCTGCTAATTAAAGATACAATTATACATTATTGCAATATAGGATTTAGCCGTTTTTAGTGTTAACGGTGGTCTTATAATTCCTAAACCATCCCCTTTTTCCAATCTAAAGATATTATATACATAAAGGAGATGGTTATTCAGGCTGGCATGTCTCAGATCACATAACAGTACCGGGATGCTACTCTCAGTACTCTTCATTTAGAAGCTTAGAGTTCAGTAACCTGCCTTCAATGAAACTATTATTCTTTGATCATCAAACCCACCTAGGATCTAAACTACTAATCATGCAGCTGAAGTAGTTAATCAATAATTGACTGAGACAATGCACAGTACTGATAAAGTCTCACTGGCCACTATAAGCACATATAATGGAAACCAGATCCTCTGTCCAGTTTTACTCTGTCTTATTCTGTCTCATAGAATCTCAATCATTTATTTTGCGGGACCCACGTGGACCTCATGCGGACCCCACATAAATAAATGACTGAGATTTATTG
>JANKOD010000192.1:23344360-23355635 GCA_026284645.1 Erythroxylum acuminatum
ACCGTTTCAACAATATCCAGTCTTGATGAAACTACAACTAGGAACATTTAGGAATAACAAATAAGTGCAAATTGAATCTTATAATTATGATCTCATCATAATTTCAATTACACAATAATTATTTCAAGGATTTTATCTTTAGTATTAAAACATAAAATATTAATTAAATTAATACATAAAGATAAATAAACCCTTTTATTAATTAAAATATAATGTCATACATTAATTTGCATCCAATTGATTGGCTGCAAGGACATAAACTAACACCAAACACCTTATTAATTTTCATGTTAATAATTTGAAATAACTTATATGTGAGTACATCATGACTTAAATATTAGGAGTTAAATATGATATTGGACATAGAATTACAAAAAATCTCTAGTGTTAAATTTTTTAGTAAATTTCACTAAGTGTAATGTGTCTCTTTAATCCTTATCCAATAGAGATATTGGTTATAATATTACTAAGATGAATTCATTATTTTAGGACATTTCTCTAGTCTACATCATAAAACTTTTTTAATTAGTTGGATCGTGAATACCAAAATGATACTATAGGAACTCTTATTTAAATTTTTATTACATCTTACTTTCGTCTCTTTATTAAGTGATCTAATTTATTTTTAGTCGTTTGATCTATCTTCGGTGTATTTTTTAATTATATTTTTAATCTTAATCAAGAATCACTCTCTATCCTTTTTTTAGTAAGGTAATAGCAAAGTTCACTAATATTCATGTGCTTCTTCCTAGGATTGATACTTTACTCATTGTTTTACTTACTAAATGATAAGTAAAAAACTTTGAAGTAGAATTAGAAAATTTTATCAAGTTTTTGACACCGTTTTAAAAGAAACAATAGGTGACTGTAAGACTCAAACACTATTAGTCTAGTGTTTTTTGCTTTTATTTTTGATTCTTTTATCCTTTGTAGTTACTTTATTTTGATTTTAATCATGTATCTGGTGATTTTAGTGAGCAACTCGTGATGGCATTAGAGATGGGTAATAGTCTCCGACGACTAGAGAGAAGAGATTGGAGAAGGATCAAAGTCGAAAAACGATAAGATGCTTTAGGCAATTTGGATCATAGATCGAAGCATAAAGTTAAGGTGGGGCGGTTCACGGTCTTGAGATTTTGATCGAATATTGAGTGCATAATTTAAGTCCAGTTCGATTCCTACTAAACACACCTGTAAGGAGGGGCAAGGAGCCTTAACTGTGACTACGCTCCGAACCGGATTAGTCGACCTCGTGGGTTCGGATACCAGTGATTTACCTAAAAATAATTTAGTCCAGTTAAACTTTCAATCGAACTTCTAACCATATTTGTTATCATCCTTACTTGTCACATGACCAAAAAAGAAGTATAAATATTCACTAAAAGTGAAATAAATGCATATTACCACCGATATTATTTTGACACTTATGTTGAGAGTCTTAATCCAAATGACATGTTGCAATTAAAAACACTTGCCATATAAATAGTTTTCTTCTATCGTTTGTCTTTCGAGCGCTTCAACTGATCATGCACTTTGACCAACAACATTGAAAAGTCAAAAAAAAAAACAACAAAGAGCATCGAAGTCGACCGAATAATTGAATCGGGAAGTTCAATTCTCTACTCAAACATAAACATCAACTCAAATCATATCTTATTGAACAAAAGAAGCGCAGAATAAAAGTCGGAAATTAAGGTCGTACCAAGTGTGCTTTTATCATATATAGCAATTTGACACGTATAGTTTAGCTAGGCCTCAAAATAGAGACGTTAAAGGGTGTAGAAACATAATTAGAAACGCTGAATGCAACTAACCAGATTGACTTGGGAGACGATGACAGTCATATAAAGGATCAACAAAACATCACGAGACGTTGAGCCGAGACACAAAGCTGCTAAACAATCATGCATTCAACACTATCGGCTATGTTTAAAGTTCTCTATGAAGCCAAAAGCTTACTTCTAATTACTCAATTATGAAAAAAGTATCATATGTTGTGGAAAGGAAGAGGCCAACAAGGTCATTAACCGATAACTACAGGCGAGGGATGGCTCATGTCGAATTCAAGTAGAAGATCGGAACCGACACAGTAGAACAAGAAGAAAAGCGGTTGAAAGTATGGATAGTAGAAAATGTTTCTCTATTAATAAAAAAATGTTGCATCATTTTAGAATATTTATTTAATCTTTAAAATTTGAAAAAGGTATCATATATATAATTATATAACATATTAGATTTAAATACTTTTTTCTCTTTAAAATTTGAGATTATGAATTTGAAGGACTCCTAAAATTTGTTGTCAAAAGATTTCACTTTATTTTTTGTTCACAATATTTTGTCAACTATTTAAATCAAATATATCAATTAATTTAAATTGTTATTTTGCTAAATAATTTTTGTTAACAAATGTCAATTATGCATTCAAAATTTTAAGAATATTCAATTAAAGTTTTAAATTATATATTAAATATTATATAATAAAAATTTAAAAAAATTTATGAATAAATCTACTTAGATAACAGTTATATTATTCATTTCTGTAACATTAAAAAAATTAAGCATTAGGTGTTACTTTATAAAATATGTTATTATTTTGTTCTAACCATATTCCTAAACTATGGACTCTGTTTGGCAAACATCTTATCAACTGATTTTTAGCTGATTGACGCAAGTTAGTTGTTTTACCATCTTAAAAAGCTAATGAATGTATTTGGTAAATGGTTGATTGGTTGGTTTATTTAACCCCAACAAGCTGATTTTAAAAAAGCTCCATAAGAAGAGCGTTTTTTATGTTCAGCCAAAAATTAATAAGTAAAAAACCAATTATACCTTATTTTCATAAGTTTTGAATTATGTTAATTATGCTATAGTGATATTATAGATAATTCAAACTAAAAATCATGCATGTATTCTACGGTGACAAAAAAAATTTGCAATGAAGTAAGTGTTTTAGTTACAAAACTTGAGAGTATGTATTATGCTAGTGACAATTTTTTTACTAATGAAATAATTTTCTAGTTAAAAAATAAAAAATATGTTACGGTGACAAAATTTTTAAGATTGTTCTATGTTTTTTATTAGAGTTAAATTTTTAATTTTTATAAAATTAAATATCTAATCATAACTTTATAAAAAAAATTAAGTCATTCTCTAATAAGTCATTTTACACTTAAACAGGTAATACTAATTAACTAATTTTACTAAACATATTTAATAAGCAACTAATATTATCTATTAATCAAATCAGCTGTTAGTTAACCGGTGTAGAATTAACTAAGAGCTAAAGCAATTTATTAATTGCCAAACCGGCATATATTTTTATGCAAATTAAATTCCCGACAAATTTTCAGTTGGAAAGATGACCGGATCTTATATATTTAGGCATTGTACAGACGCTGCCGTCTTGAAGGCCTGCTTCTTTTGCCTTGTACTTGCATTTATATTTAGGCATCGTACAGACGCTGCAGTCTTGTGAATAACGTAGGATGGGGACTACTCTCAATATCATTGCCAATCCATCTGGATAGGTCATTAATTCCTTAACTAATAATTCACCAATATGATTGCTCTGTAATAATTCACCAATTGATTGCTCTGTAGTCTGTACCACCGAGGAACTCACTTTAGTAGTAAAGAGACAAGACTCAAAGACTGTCTTTTGTTGATTACAAAACGTCAAGTATTCATCTAGATTCAGATTCTAGTGAGTGGTGAGGAGATAAGGCAGTAGATATTTATGCGAAACAGACTTAATTACACTGTAAGACAGACAACTACTGCATCTGACCATTGAGTACAAGAAATAAAAGAGACCTGGAAGCTTTTCAGTGCCACATGCAACATAATGATCGGGGATAGCTTTCGAATACATGGCACAGTTGAAAAAGCTTCACCAGTAATTTCACTTCTGATAAATGGAAAATGCCCTAACAATCACAAATTTTCCCTAACAGATGATGAAATGAGGTTCGGCAAGTATTACTACAACTTGGGAAAAATAGTTTTTACTAAGAAATTGGCTTGCATCTCATATACTGCTTGTGTTGGATGAATGAAATCCCAAAATACAAACTGAGAAGCATTTTGACATGGTGGCGCATCTCGGGTGCACAAAATCGACGCTCCAGATTTAGTACCGCCACAGCACCCTTGCTTTGAGTCCGCAAAGCCTGGAATCATATAATAACCTTGGCAATTCTGTAACATCGTAAGCATAACAACCGACAACCATATTATGAACTTACCGTATTTGTTGGGATTATTGATAATGTCGAAAATTAAGTTGTAGAAGTCAGCGTAGAGAAGTTTACTCCCTGGAAGATTCGGCTGTAATTGGAGCAACAGCTTTTCAAGCTTCACGTTGTAAGATTGAGCATCTGAGTTCTGATCCTGTAAACACTTTCCAAACTCCTCTGGATTCTTCAGTTTGATTTCGATTTGGACTGGGATGCAACCAATTGGAGGCAGGCCATTTACTATTATTGTACGGCAACCAAGATCATATAATTCCTGTTACTCTCACAAAATAAGTTAATTATGTACCGAATATATCAAACAAATTTTATTTGAAAAGGAAAATAAGTAAATAATAATGTATTATTTGTTAATTAAGAGAAATTTAATTAATATAACAACAGAAGTGTTTAAATATTTAAAAATACGAAATGGATAACATTTTTTTTTTTTTAGCAAAAAAAGGAGGTTTTCATTAAAGCTGGAAAGCTGGCTTTCCAAGTACATACATATGATTCATGCAGTGAAAAAGTGCAAGTACACCCACATCACGCATGTGTAGTACTAATACCCTTTATATATACAACAAACCAAACAAACAAGTGATGACTTGGATAAACTACCGTGAATCCCAGGCTATTAAGATCCGCAGATTTACACAGGCCATGACTATTTACATGTAGTAGAAGACCAATAGCTTTTTTTTGCTGTAGTGTAATTCATATTATATTTTCCATAGTGTCATGCACGTTAAAAGCACTCAAATACGAACCATCTTCTATGGAATCATATACATACATATATATATATATAAAAGAATAAGAGAAAAGAAGTAGAAGATGCGAGCTACTCGCCTTAATGAAGAATTTGATCTTGTTCTGTAAAAAATCTTGATACCCATTTACGTCAAACTGAAGCCTCCTGAAGGGAAGATCATAGAAATTGAAAATCCAGTCGTTAGTTCCAGCACTGACATACACTAAAGCACCAGCAATGATATTCGCAGCCTCTTTTTCTCCAACAACTCGTTTAACTCTGGCTATATACTTCTTAAAGGATTCCATTTGCCTTGAAAATGGAATAACATTTGTTGTAAGTGTGGTCGAATCATCGTATCCTGAACCAGCCGACGCAAAGTTAACACCTGTGATGAGTTCTTTGTCGTCTAGGTTTGGATCCAAGAAAGCAGGAACAGTGTCTTTAATCCCCAACTTTGTGGCAATAACGTCAGATGTGAGTTTCCCGTTTGAGAATCTTCCTGTTGGTAGATGACCTGGAAAGTCCTGACCATAAGGGCGAAAATCGGCTTTCAGCCATGTGTTGATATAATTGTTGTTGCCGGAGTCCACCGTAGAGTCGCCGAAGACAAGAATAGCTGAGAACTTTGGTGCTGTATCACGGCACGTCGCATAAGAGAATGTTGAAATGAGAAGCAGCAACAAAATCATAGTGGTGATGATATTTGCCATTGATATTGTCAGAAAAACTCTTATGGTTGGAAAAGCCTGATCTTTGGTAACATGGCAAATATGGGTTATTTATAAGATAAATTTTACAGATTTTAAATATAATTTTGATAAAAACATAAGATTTACAGTTGATAGTTTGCAATCAGACAACCAAAAATGAGGATTACGTACACCAAGTTTAAGTTGAGTCGTATAATTCATCAACTTTGCTATAAATATCTATGAGTACAGTTAGGTAGAGCATTGCATCAAGTTCCAAGTAAAACAAATAAAGTTATTCAAAGAAAAGAGACTTGCACTGGAGAACTGAAATATAATTATTTTTATCTTTTAAGTTTGTATTAATTGAATTGAAGTGCAAAATTTTTATTATAAATTTTTTGGTGTTAGTATATTGGAACTAGAATTTAATATAGCAATATAGTATGCTAAAATCAAAGAGATTGAAGAGAGAAATGCAATGATACAAGAATCAGTTTGATTAAAATTTGAAAGTGCCAACAATCACCACTGAAAGTTTGTTGCCTAAATTTGAGCTAACTCACTTAATTAAGTTGAGTATGAATTAGTGAGAGTTGAGTTAAACCAAGCCGACTAAACAAGTTGTCATAGTTGTTAATCAAGATATTGACTTTTGGATCTTTGACCAAAAAGTTGACCAAGTCACTTTTAAGGATTTTTAACGTTTCAATTTCATTTGTGCAATCATAATTTTTAAAATCTCTCTTAATTTGAAGATATGGCTAATGGTGAAATATCCTTCCAAGTTTCAATACTAAAAAATGACAATTATGATAATTATAGTATAAAATAAAGGCATTAGTAAGTGTAAATGATGTATGAGAAGTTGTAGAAGAAGGTTATGATGAACCAAAGAATGAGCCATAACTCAAAAGGATAGCAACCTAAAAGATTTAAGAAAGATAGATAAGAAAGCTCTTTATCCCATCTGTCAGTCATTAGATGATGATAGATTTGAGAGAGTATCATATGCAACTTTTGCTAAAGAAGCATATGGGAGAAGTTTTAAACATCCTATAAAGGAGAAGAGAAAATAAAAAGGTCATATTCAAACATAAGAGGTGAATTTGAATCTCAAAATATGAAAACATCAGAGTTTTTTTAATTGTTTCTTTAGAGTTCTTCTTATTATAAATCAACTAAGAAGAAATGGTGAGAAGATAGAAGATGTAAGGATTACAGGAAAAGATACTCCACTCGTTATATTCAAAACTTGAACCTGTTTTGACAACAAAAGAAACTAATAATTTGGAAGAAATGAAAACTAAAGAACCTCTCGGGTCACTACAAGCTTATGAAGATAAATTTTAAAAAAAGAAGTAAAGGATAGATGAATATCTCCTTAAGATATAATGTAAGGAAAAACATAAAAATCAAAGTAGTCAAAGTAAGGGAAGAGGATGGTTCTCAATATCAAGATTAAAGAAGGAGATGTTTTGACTTCATGCTTATATGTGGATGATATGATTTTTACTATTAGCAATCCAATTTTATTTTATGAGTTAAAAAAAAGGCTAAAGAATTCAAGATGACATATATATGGCCTACAACATACTACTTTAGAATTGAAGTCAAGCAACAAGAAGAAGGAATTTTCATCTCACAAGATGGTTGCACAAAAGAAATTGTCAAGAAATTCAACATAGAAGATCCTAAGTCAATAAATACACCCATGGAAGTCAGGAGTCAAAATTTCCAAGTATGAAGAAAGTGAAAGTGTGGACTTAACTCTTTTCAAAATTTCGTTGGAAGTTTATTCTAACTGACTTGTATGAGGCCTAATATTCCTTATGCAATTTAATTGGTCAGAAATTATATACAAACTTTAATAATAACACACTTCAAAGGTGAAAAGAGAATTCTTCGCTACTCAAAAAGTACAATTAATTTTGTTAAGTTTTTATAATTAGAAGCTTACTAGATTGTGTGCTAGTGATTTCGTAGAGACTTATATGACTGAAGAAGTACTACTAGATTTACATTTTTCTTGAGAGATATTGCTTTTACATATATGTCTAAAAAGTATTTCATTGTTACTTTGTCTACTTGTAAAGCGGAATATGTAACAACTATCTCGTGTGTTTGTCGTGTAATTTGGCTAAGAAATTTGTTGAAGGAGCTTATTTTAATATAAGAAAAGCTAATGAAGATTTATATTAGTAATAAATCAGCAATATCTTTAACGAAGAATCGATTATTGCGTGATCAAATTAAGTAAATTGATACTCATTGTACTACATAAGGGAGTGCATTCCAAGAAATGATGTAAATTTGGAGTTTATTAGGTCTTATAATTAAGTTGCTGATATTTTTATTAAACCATTTAAGTTTAAGGATTCTGTAAGGATAGAAGTATGCTTAATGTTATAAATCAAGTTTAACGAGTGGGAAGATTAAACTTGATTTCGGTCGAAAATAAAGTCTAAAAAATGAAGCCCAATTTTTAGAAAAAACTATCTTAAATAATTCTCTTAAGATTTTTTCATAAGTTTTCCATAAATAAGCAAGGTGGCATTAGTTGTATGGTTGATGATAATGAAGTGATAGAGAGATTTGAAAATCTGCCTCCTTTATATCTCTTTTCTTTATTGTGAACCAGTAAATTTTAAAGAAGTTATATAAGATGAAAAATGGAGGAAGGCTATAAATAAAGAAATCAAGTTCATTGACAAGAATGACACTTGGGATCTTACTACTTTTCTTGAAGATTAGAACGTAATTGGTGTGTCAAACGGAGCTATAAAACAAAAAGGAATGTTAATAAAAAGATTGAAATTCCTTGGAAATTAACTCTCATCCTTGATTAGTTCTTATGGTTTTGATTTTTTATCTACTCTCTTTCTTTACCACAACCTTAAACTTTTTAAAAGCTTTAAAAACTTTTAATTTATGCTTCAAAAAGTACGTTTATGTTTTTCTTAAAAAATCATTGAAAAGAAGAAGAAAGTAATTGCTTTAACTTAGAGAGCTCGGTGTGAACAGTCCATAAACATCTACATATACAGGGACGGAGCCATGTTATAGGGGAGGGGGGCCATGGCCCCCCTTTCAAATATATATATTTTTTAAAATTACTTATATAATTAAAAATTTTAAAATTACAAATATAAGTGGCCCCCCTTTTAAAAAAATCCATATTTTCTCTTCTCTTCAACTCTGCACGTACAGCCCTCCTTCTCCGGCCCCCCCTTTAAAAAAAATTCCTATCTTCTCTTCTCTTCAACTCTGCACGCACAGCCCTCCTTCTCCGCCCCCCCTTAGAGTTGAGTCTGGCTCCGTCCCTGTCAATAATACTTTTATTGCTTGGTTTTAGGTCTGCATCAACTCTTTTGATTGAATTTTGTGAAGGATAAACCTTTTTTTTACAAAAGATATCTCTCTCCTCAAATTCTAGTTATGCATCTTAAACATGTCATGATTTCGATAAAGGTTTATGCAAGTGACTTAGATCTTCTTATATCATCTTAAGAAGACCTCCATTATGTCTTCTCAAGGCTATAATGTATCCTCATAAGTTTGAAATTCCTCACATATATGGGATTTGAAAGGTTAAAGAAGAAATCATCATGGATAGATAATGTTATGTATAGGCTAGGTTCATTGGGCTCAATTTTATCTATTATTAATACAACTTCTACATAAGTAAAATATTAAAAAGCAGAAAAAAATAAACATTTTCTAACCCAAGTTTAAGCTTGGTTGGCAAATTCTTTAACTAGTTGGATCTTTCTTGCAACTTCTCATGCTGATCAAATTTTCCATATTTCCCACATAATTGCAATTGACCCTTATATATATGCTTTTGAGGATTCCTAACTTTATTTCATTCATGATTGCCTTTTCTCCTTTATTTCCTGACACTACTAGGCATTTTTCTCTCTTATGTGGTTGAATATATTCATGATTACTTTATGACCATAATTTTAATCTTCTAATTGGCTATAATATGTACATTGTTCCCTACTAATTGCTTAATGAATAAAATCTAATTCTCGATGTTCTCCACCTAAGTAATTGCCCATGTAATAAGGTACATGTCACAGTTTCCATCAATCCTTATTGTATTTAGAAGTTAACCTTGGTATTTGATCTTCAAGAAGAAACCATCCTTTCAACTATAGGTTTTAACATTTTCCATCAAAACAAACATATAACCTATTGGACACTAGTTTATTATCTACTTAAGTTCTCAAAGTAAGCTCAATGGTTGATCCTAGATTCCTCTCCTTCAATTCACTGTTAAACTTAAATAATTTTGCATATTCATTTTGTAAATATTTTGCTTTTGTTTTTAACACTTTCTTCAATGGATATTTTCACACACTTGAGTTTAAAGTTAAGTTTCTATACTGTTTAACCCTCTTCCTAACTTTAATGCTTGGCTTATCTATAATTTTCTCTTTGAAATGTCAGATAATGTACTTGAAAGTCATCAATATGGCTTATTGGTTAGATTACACCTATGCTCTAATAATGTTTTCAACTTGGAAGCATTTGTTTCCTTTTGCAAATGATGTATATAGTTCAATTACACATTCATTTACACAATAGGAGTACCTAATCCCTTTAAATTCATTCCTTTTGAACCTCATATTAGAATCTATTATTACTAGATAATCATGAACCATATCTTCAAAGTTTATAACATTGAAAAATATTTCCAATATTTATTATGTGTATATAACTTTAGGAACATGTCTATTTGACTTAGCCTCCTCAAAGTTGCATCTAAGTCTTCTGTATCACGATATTCATCACTTCTCAAAAAATACTTTTAGGATTTAAAACTTAATATACATAGAATTGTGACTTGTGTCAACACTAATATCAAAATTAAAAATAAAAGAAATTGGTATTATATTGCTCTCCCACACCCTCATTGCAATCCTCATCAGTATATTCATTGTACTACTCTCTCCCTTCTATATATTATCATATGCATGAACGTCTTTAGCTATTATCTATTTCCTGAACCATATTAGCCATGTCAGCTCCAACATCACCCACATCAACATGTCAACAGTCACATTACCCACAACACCAACATTCATATTACCAATTACGTCAACAGTCACATATTCAAATAAATTTAAACTATTTCATGTTATTCCAATAATTTAATTAGTCCAAAGCACTCCAATTGAATTATATTTTTGTTAAACCATCACTTAAAGTCAACCCTAGAATCAAATACTTTCATAAATGACAATGGTTAGGATATGTGTTTTGGCATTATTTATTAATTGGACATATAAGATATTAGTTGGATATTGACTTGGATTCAAAAAGTATATGGATAATCTTCTAGTTGAAAAAGAATCATATCTTGGATTGAAGTCCATTATCATGTTGGTAATTGAATTGCACTTTGGGTGGATTTGTGGATAGAAGAAAATAAAGTGACTTGGATGTTGCTTTGGTTGTGTGGCTGAAATAGAATTCTCCCTGTTTTAAGTGTATATGCACGTCTTTATTTAGAGCTGAAGAAAATCTCATGTAGGCGTGGAATTACGACGGTGGATGGTGTGTTAATTGTTATGGGAATTATATAG
>JANKOD010000192.1:23400854-23425236 GCA_026284645.1 Erythroxylum acuminatum
TTCACATGGATCCTGGCTTTCGGGAAGGTCCCGGAACAAAAATTTTTGTTTTCCGCACTGTGTCCATGTGATGGACATCCCGGGATTTTCCTACAATTGCTATACTGAAGTTGAGACCAATGTTGCATGATAGAATCCAAAAAGTTCAGAGTAAAGAACCTGATATGGTGAAGATTATGGAGAAAGTGAAGGTGAATCTAGATTCTAAGTTTGAATTGAGGGATGAGACACTGTGGTTGAAACAGAGGCTATGTGTGCCCAATGTGGAGGATCTCAGGAAGGAAATTCTTGAGGAAGCTCATCTGGCCGCCGACGCTATGCATCCTGTACTACCAAGATGTATAACACACTGAAGCAGCATTTCTGGTGGCTCGGAATGAAGAAGCAAGTGGCAGAGTATGTATCTAAGTGTAGGACATGCTAGCAAGTTAAAGCTGAGCACCAAACTCCAGTAAGGAAGCTACATTCGTTGCCCATTCTGGAGTGGAAATGGGAGCGGATCACTGTGGACTTTATAATGGGATTGCCTAAGACTCCAAGGCAGAACGATGCGATATGGGTCATAGTGGACCAATTGTCTAAGTCGGCCCACTTTTTATTAGTGAGAGAGAATAATTCACTAGATCAGTTGGATCAAAGATATATGAATGAGGTGGTGAGATTGCATGGGGTTCCAGTGTCCATTGTATTGGACAAGGATCCCAGATTTACTTCGAGGTTTTGGAGGAGCTTGCAGTCTGCTATGGGTATTAAGTTGAATTTCAGTACAACATTTCATCCTCAAACAGATGGATAGAGTGAGAGGACAATCAAGACTGTTGAGGATATGCTCATAGCTTGTGTATTAGAGTTTCGACGAGCTTGGGGCCAGCATATGGCACTAATAGAATTTGCATATAACAACCATTATCATAGTAGTATCAGGATGGCACCGTATGAGGCACTGTATGGTAGAAAGTTTCGGTTGCCATTATATTGGGATGAAGAGGGCTTAAGAATAGTTGAAAGCCCAGACTTGATGCAAGATACAGTAGATAAGGTGAAATTGATCCGAAGCTAAATTAAAGCGGCTCAGGACAGACATAAGAGTTATGTGGATCAGCATAGAAGGGATATGAAGTACAGTGTGGGAGATAGAGTACTCCTTAGAGTGTCAACATGGAAAGGAGTACTGAGATTCGGTAAAAAGGGAAAGTTAAGCCCTAAGTACATTGGTCCCTATGAGATCATTGAGAGGATAAGACATTTAGCATATAGGTTGGCTTTACTAAATGAAATGTCTCAATTGTATAATGTGTTTCATATGAGTAAGCTCCGAAGATACTGATCGGATCTAACACATGTGATACCAGCTCAGGAGAAAGAAGTTGCTAGTAACTTAAGCTATGTTAAGGAGTCGATCAAGAATGTGGGATCTCAAATCAAGCAGTTGAGGAACCGAGTCATTCCATTGGTGAAAGTCCTTTGGAGGAATCATTCAACTGAGGAAGCCTTTTAGGAAATAGAGGAGCATATGAGTAGGCAATATCCCCACCAGTTTGAACAATCAGGTGAGAATTTCGAGGATAAAATTTCTTTTAAGGAGGGGAGAGTTGTAACATCCCATTACTTGCAGGGAGGTTAAAATAGTAAATATGAAAGAGTACTGAGAGATTAGAAATGCACTGCATACTCATACATTATATGATATACACATACACGTCAATAGTGAACTTCTGCACATGAAAATAATTGTACATGCATTCATGGATAATTCCGGGCATAATTGAATTCTGATGTGATACTATTGAGAATTTCTGAAATATTTGTATTAGAAATTTAATTGGTGAGTGTAATTTTAAATTTTGAATTCTGGTGAATTTTAGGAATAATTTCTGAAAATGTTGATTTTTATTAGACTAGGAAAAATGCCAAATTGGCAAGTAAATTGATTTATGGAAAGTAGAAACAAGAATCAATGATTTTGGAAAATTGTTAAAAACGACTCTGAAAATTTTGGTGATGACTTAGAAATTTCTGAGAAGATCATATTGAAAAAACTAGAGACAAATTAGAGTAAAGTTGAATTGTGTTAAACTGTTTAGGATATGAATCTTTAAAACCTTCTAGAATCTGTCATTAGTTGAGTCCTGTAACCATCTCCATCTTATTTTGTTGCCTTACTTAGATACATGTACTACGTCCGATTACATTGCCTTGCTTAGATGCGTCTACTCCGTCTGATTACATTGCCTTGCTTAGATGCAATTACTCCATCTGATTTCATTTCCTTGCTTAGATGCGTCTACTCCATCTAGTTATATTGCCTTGCTTAGATGCTTCTACTCCATTTGACTAGATCACCTTGTTTAGATGCGTTCCATCTGATCCTTCTGAGACTATCCATCTGAGACTTGATCTGTCTAATCTGTTTAAGACTATCTGTCTGAGACTTGATCCCTCTGAGACTTGATCTGTCTAAGACTTGATCCATCTGATACGTCTGGCACTTAATCACTTCATCTGATCTGTCTCAGACTTAATCATTTCATCTGATCCATTTTTGACGCTTCATCTTATTCAGCTTTTACTTAAGCATGTCTTGATTTGATGAATTGTGCCACATATATTTATCTGCGCTCTTAACAAATTCATTAAAACTGTTCACACAGTTCTAGTATTATTATTATTAGGCTTTCATCAAAATCAATGGAAGAAGTGAAGTCTTCTTAACTTAACAGACCCATTTCACGCTCCTTTTATACTTGAAAGACTAAGTTACTTTTTGACTTAGTCTTTTCTTCAAAACTATCTTCTGTAAGCTTTTTCCTTCATAGGTTTTTGATTCATCGAAACCTTCACTAGAGTTATATCTTACTTTCATCTACCTTTTTCTACTCCAACTTCGTTATCTATTCCTTTTTGCTTCAAGAAAAAACTAACCTAAACCACCTTCAACATGAGAGTTAGGGTTTCTTAGAGTTTTTGAAGATTTTTTAGCTTTATCAATTGAGTATCTTGTTAATCCTTTAGAGTTTTCATTTTATGAAAAAAAAATGGTGATTTATTGTCATGTCATAAATAAGAGAAAAATAGGCATTTTTCATGTTCACTGTGAAGAAAAGATGGAAATGTGGATTTTTGGTTTGAACACTTAAGAGAAATTGCAAACTGAATAGTCTTGTTTCTTTTGACCGTAACTTCTTCTCTACACATCCAAATGAGATGATTTTTCATTTGGAGTAAACTAGAGACATAGGGCTACAAATTACATGAAGAAGTTGAATTTTGATACAGTCTCTAAGACATTCAATTTCTGGATAAAAATTGAGTATAATGTACTATTTCAGTATAAGAACAGTAGAGCAGAAATTTGGTTTTGGAACAATCTAAAAGTGATTCAATAAGTTATGAATTGTGATTTTAAGGGTTTTATTAAGGTATAAACCTAAGTATAAATTATACTCAGGTGAGTTTTGAGAAAGGAATGATTATGTGATGAGGATAATGGAAAAATACCCAGGATTGTCATGAACACGCATTGTACATATTTGATTGCATACATGTGCATTTTTAAACACTTAAAATTGTGCAAATTGTGATATGTGTATATTGTTTGTTATAGAGGAGCAATTGGAACGTCAAACTCTAGACGTTGCTGGAACTTTCAGGTATTAGCTTCGAGAGCGACTTGGGAGGAGCTTAGATGGTCTCACTCAATTAATTGTTTGATTTTACTATGTTTGAATTATTGAATGAATGTGATTTGATTATGTTGATTCCGGACAATGAAGGTCTGATGATTGTGATATGTGAATGAGATATTGAAGTGCTATTTGTATGTGAATGTGACGAACTAAATGTTTCATGATACGATTGATTATGAGAGATGTATTCCATACATGAATACATGATCAGATAATGAGAGTTATGACAGGAGTAGCCACCGAAAATGAGCATAAAGCTCAGATTGTGAAAAAGAGCTTAAAGCTCAGAAAGTGTATAAGAGCCAAAGGCTCACTATGTAAAATGAGCCTAGTATCCCCAATGGATACGGGAACGCCCAGTATCCACAATGAATATGAGACAATTTAGGCACTCGGTTACAACAACAAAAAATTTGAAAAGAGTCAAATGAGCATTTCATATGCATTTTAATAAGTATGTTTGATTGATTGAAATGCAAAATTGCCTATTCTTAACTGAGAATGTGATACGTGATCATTTATGCAAAGTTGTGAACTATATGTTATATGTATGATGTCTTGCATGAATTGAGTGAACCATCGATGATGGTTACCTCATTGAGTTCGCAAAACTCGCCGAAATTGCAACGTTGACTTTTCAGGACCGAGAGACAACTCTAGGTACTGAGAGACACTACAAGCAGTGTAGACTTATGATTTGGGAAGAGAAGTCATGGCTCAAAAGGCCGGTCAGTTGGGTTTTGGATAGATTAGATAGATTTTGTATATTTCCTCTTTCATATAGCACTTGTGTATTAGGTTTTGATGATGTACATGTAAGGAATGTTGAAAGACACATTGTAGACCTTCAGTTTTTATGAAATGAAATGAGGAAATTTTGGGTTTTAAAATATTGTGAATTTCTTAATGACACTCATAAGAGAATAAGATATATGATGCCATGTAAAGTGAATGTTGTGATTGATCATAGCGCACCATTATTGTGGGATATGTACTGGAATGTTCTCAGGGCGTCTCGGTATGTACCCTAGGGTAAAGGCGCGGTACAAAATTACAATAGATTTCATTATGGGATTGCTAAGGACTATGAGGCAGAACGTTGCTATATGGGTTATGGTGGACTGATTAACTAAGTTGACCCATTTTTTACCAGTGAGAGAAAATAATTCACTTGACCAGTTAGGCCGGAGGTATGTGAATGAGGTAGTTAGACTGCGTAGGGTCCTGGTGTCCATTGTATCGGACAGGGATCCCAGATTCACTTCGAGATTTTTGAAGAGCTTGCAGTCAACTATGGGCACGAAAACTTCATTACTGCATTTCATCCTCAAACAGATGAACAGATTGAGAGGACAGTCAAGACTATTGAGGATATGCTCAGAGCATGTGTATTGGAGTTTCAAGGAGCTTGGGATCAGTACATAGCTTTGATTGAGTTTACATACAATAATCATTATCACAGTAGTATCGAGATGGCACCGTATGAGGCACTGTATGGCAAAAAATGTCAGTCGCCACTATATTAGGATGAAGAGAGCTTGAGAATGGTTAAAGGCCCAGAATTGATACTATATACTGTGGACAAGGTGAAATTGATCTGAAGCTGAATTAAACCGGCTCAAGATAGACATAAGAACTATGTGGATCAACACCGTAGGGATATGGAATACAGTGTAGGAGACAGAGTATTTCTAAGAGTGTCACCTTGGAGAGGAGTATTGATATTCGATAAAAAGGGCAAGTTGAGCCCTAGGTACATTGGTCCCTATGAGATTATTAAGAGGATAGGACCTTCGACATACAAGTTAGCTTTGCCGAATGAGATGTCTTAGTTACACAATGTATTTCACGTGAGTATGCTGCGAAGATACCGATCGGATCTGGCACATGTGTTACCGGCTCAAGAGATTGAGGTTGCTAGTAATCTAAGTTATGTTGAGGAGCCGATCAAGATAGTGGGATTGCAGATCAAGCAGTTGAGGAACCGAGAAATTCCATTAGTGAAAGTCCTTTGGAGGAATCACTCGACTGAGGAAGCAACTTGGGAAATGGAGGAGCATACGAGAAGACAATATCCCCACCTATTTCAACAATCAGGTAAGAATTTCGGGGACGAAATTTCTTTTAAGGAGGGGATAATTGTAACATCCCGTTACCCATGTTGATGCTAGAATAGTTTATATGAGATATTACTGAGAGATCAGAAAGTGCATTTCATGCTCATGCATATTATGGCATACACATACGCGTAATTATTGAAATTTTGCACATTAAAATAATTGTACATGCATTCATTGACATTTTTCGGGTATAATTAATTTACATATGTGATATGTGATTATGTTGAGTATTGTGAATTCTTTGTATTAAAAACTGATGTGGAAAGTATAAGTAACTGAAGTTAGAATTTTGGTGAACTTTAGGAAATTCCAAAAATGTTGGATATTACTAGACTAGGAAAAGTGTCATGTGGCAAGTCAAGTGATAAATGGAAATAGAAATAAAAATTAAATGATATTGAAAATTTGGAGACAATTGGAATAAAATTTGGAGAAGACTGAATTAGTTAAATGAGAAGCTAGTTAAAGCCTTAGAAATTAGACAAGTGTCCAAGTCTTAAACCCATGTTTCTTTTAACTTTGAAAGACTAAGTCACTGTTTGTTCTTGACATATCTTTCTTCTTCAAGCTTCTTCTTCTTCACGGGTTTTAATTCACCAAACCTTCATCAACTTTATATCTTGCTTTTATCTATCCATTACTACTCCTATTTTGTTGTCATTTCCATTTGCCCCAAGAAAACCCAACTTAATCCACCTTCAAGATGGTGTACACGAGTTGCATGAAAATTAGGGATTCTTGATATTTTGAAGAATTTGGAGTTTTAACAAGTAAGTAATATGTTCATCCTTGTGAGTAGTATGAATGTGAGATAAATTTGTCGATTATTTGTTATTAAATGATCATAAGAAAAATGGACATTTTTCATGAACACCGTGGATATGGGATAAAAATGTGGATGCATTGTTTTTATGTATTTGATGATCATTATGATATAAAATAGTGTAGAAATGATTTTTGGAGTTGAATGATCAATAAAAACGTGCAAAAATTCATGCAGAAAATTATACTCTGTCTTGGTGATATACGTATATGCTTGTATTCACTATTATTGTATGAATTTTCGGATGTTCTAGAAATGAACTGAAAATAAGTTTGGAGTTTAGGGAAAAGGTGATGTCGTGCTTTAAGAATGATAAAAATGAAAGTCAGAGAAGAAAATAGAGAATGTACAGAAGATGGAAAAGTGCAGCAGTGAAGAAAGTGCAGAAAAATAGTGATATGCATAAGTGTGATTTTCTATTTTTTGATGTTTATGTTTTAATCTGAGATTTTGGATTTGTTTATGGATGATTGGAGTTAAATGGAAGTCGAAATAGGGGAAAGATTAAGATTAGAAATGGAAGACTAAGAAAAGAAAAGAAAGAAGAAGAAAATTGCAGTGTTTCGGAAGAAGAAGGAAAAGCACGATCGTGAAGGAGGAAAAGCATGAAGAAATTGGAAAAGCACGATCGTGCTTATGCATGATCGTGACTTCTATGGCTACCGAAGGGAGACTATTTTGAACATCTCTTATCCTTTTGACCATAACTTCTTCTTCCGACCTCCAAATGACATGGTATTTGAACCAACAGACTCGTAACACATTTTTCTTCATGTCCACCAAAAAATATAGCCATCTGAATCCATTCGGAAAGAGAATGAGTGATGAATTTGGGACGAAAATGATGAGGAGTACTAGAATATTGATAAATGGAATATTTTCACTGAACATGCTTCGGTATTTTGATGAAGTTCTTGTCTGTAGATTTCCAAATGGAATCATTCTTAATTTAGAGTAAACTAGAGACATATGACTACAAATTGTCTGAAGAAATCGAATTTCAATTTTAACTCTAAGAATTCCAAAATCTAAATTGAAGTTGAGTATAGAGTACTATTTCGGTTTAAGAACAGTCCTAAATATTTGGAGTATAACTTTTGAAAGACTGAATCAAATTATATGATCTTGGTGTCATTAGAAACTAAAAAATAGAAGAATAATTTTCTTGAAGAAAGTGTTGACAAATTTCTCCATTTTCCTGGTCAGATTGATCATACGAAGTGGACCCAAAAGTATGTTCTTGGAAAAATCTAAAATGATCATTTAGGTAATGAAATTAGATTCAGAGTGTTTTATTGAGGGATAAACCTTTAGTTCAAATGATACTTAGGTGAGTTTTGATATTTGAATGATATTATGACGTGAATGATGGAAAGATACCCAGAATGTCATTGAACATGCATTGTACATATTTCATATACATAAATGTGCATAAATGAATATCGATACAACTATGCAAATTGTGGTATGTGAAAATGTATATTGAATGATATAGAGGAGCATTTAGAAGGTCAACATCCAGACGTTGCCGAGGTTTCGAGGCAATAGCTTCGGGAGCAAACTGTGAGTAACCTAGACGGTCTCACTTAATTATTTGTTTGCTTAAATTCTATTTTGAATTGTCTTATGAATGTGATTTGATTGTTTGATTCCGGAGATTGAAGGTCAGAGGTTTTTGATACATGAATGTGATAATTGAAGTGCTCCTTGTATGCGAATGTGAAGAAATAAGTGTTACTCAACAATTTGTTAAATGTCGGATTAAGTCCGATGATAAATGTGTTCTGAATGTGAATGTGAAATCATGCGATTGATTGAGAATATAGAGAATGTGAAGCATTCCATTACATGAATGCATGAAAGATAAAGGTAGTTGTGACCGGAGTCGCCAGTATAAAGAGCTTAAAGCTCATATTGTGATAAGAGCCTCTGTCCTCTTTCATGTAGCGTATTTTGTATTAGGTTCGGATTATGTATATATATTCGGATGATCTAATTATAGCTACATTGTATATTTGGTTTTAATGAAATGAAATGAGGAATTTGATCTTAAAATATTGTGTCTTTCTTTATGATGCCATAATTAAGATAGTGATATAAGTGCTCTAGCATGCCACTTTTGCGGATACGTATTCAGATATCACTCAAGATGTGTACGTGTCTTGCGAGAGTGGGGTACAACACTATCATCTTTTGATTTCGCACACGAATCTTGCATCCGTTTGACGATTTTTGCCAATGCACACCCATGTGGGTCAACACTCACCTACTCTAGAACTTTTGTCAATAATGCCCATTTTCCTTACCTACTCGTAAGTCTTTGCTTGGTTCCATCAACTTTAGTGTTAAGCATCAGCCAAAGCCCGTCAGTACTTGCACCATTCCATAATTTGGACTTAGGGTTCTAAGAGAGGGATTGGCAGGGAAATAAATAATGGTAGGAGAATGGATAGAGGATGCTAAAACAGAAAATCAGTTGAAATTAAGGGATATAAAGGACGAAAAGGAAGAACCAAGACTGGTGATAGTGTAAGACTGGTTAAGGATCTTCCTTCCTAATGTTTTTTCATGTGTTGGCATAGATCTTCATGACAATAGTAAAAGAAAAAAGAAAAAAACAAATTGATTTTTTGAAGACATTTTGCTTTTGGTGGAACAATATGCAATTAGTGCTTAGTGCTTAGTGCTTAGCTTGACTTTTTGATGCTTTTGTGACAGCATATTTGCAAGGTGTATTTCTTGTGTTAGATGTTGTTTTGTTGTTTCTACTCGATAAGCTTGACAATGAAGTATTTGAGATGACAGTTTCCTTCCATTTCACGATCACTTTAGACACATCAATCTTTAGAGAAATTATTTTATCTTTGAAGTTATCGTGATGCAAAAAAATAATGCAGGGTCCCATGTTTGTGATTTTCTTAGTCGACATCTTTCAAGATGTGTCCTTAGGCATTTGGATTGTCTATTCAACGTGTTATCAACTAGCAGACAAGAAAATTTGGCAGCATTTCAATTTTCAGTGATGTATAGAAAATTTGAAATGGCACTGAACTATTCAGTAGAACTATTAACAGATTAGAAAAGATTTGAGGAGAAGATGACAAATTCATGATTTCCATGACTAAGTAGACGTTATCATAGGGGAGGCTATTGAATATCATCATTGAGGATAGAAGAAAACAAGATGGATTGAGACATCACTTCTTGAAAACCGTGGAAAAGCTTAAGCATCGAGGAAGCATCAAAATAAAAGACCAAAAGGTTCTCCGCGAATTGATTTTTTTTTTAGCAGCGCGTTGGTAAAAGAACTCCTGAGAAAATATGTCTTCTAAGAGGAGATTCTTTGATTATATATATATATATATATAGAAGAAAAGTGTTGTAAAAGATGAATCTGAAGAATATATGAATGAAACATTACAACCCCGTATGCTTAAATTGGTATAGATGAAAGGGTACGTCTGTACAAACATGATGGATTAGTATAAACTAGGAAGAAAGTTAACACGTGCGGTTCACTCGTTATCTCTCTGCCTTAATCGGCACCAAATTCACCATAGCTATAAATTCTTGTACTTGCGAGTTAATTCAAGTGAAATCACAGTTTAATGTTATTATTTTGTTCCAGAGCTGGTTGATTAACTATTGCTAGACTGGTGTGCTGTTGGATACTTTAGACAAAATGATTGATAAAGCTACATTACGTGGTAGACGGGTCACTTCATTGACACTCCTTTTTCATCTTTGCCTATTCTTTCAGTCGTGCACCTTTTTGCTAGTTGCCATCTCAGTTACTTCACAACATCTAGTACAGGATGTTTGATGGTGCTGTAGCAAAAGAGAACAAAAGAACTTAAGATATTTACCAATTGCACTTCATAAAAAAGTAACCACCAACCAGTCTTAGAACTAACAGCAGAATACTGGTCTTTTTTATTTGCGTTTTTGTCATTGTTCAAACATATCACGTTTCACGTGCTTTTAAAATAAAACAAGTTGCAATATTGTACGAATGCCACTTGCTTTTGTTGAAATGGAAAGAGATCTGGTCAAAGTAAATGTTACATAATGTAGGCGACGACTCATTAGTTAGGAACTACATAGAGAGACGTAATCTAAGCAAACAAATAGTAATAAAAGCCGCAAATGGACATCGAAAATGGCTTTCCCTCCAGATATTTTACAGCTTTTATGTTCCATGTGTGGCCGACGTGAATTTGTCCCCGGCTGGTGAATGCTGCAATTTTCTGCTTCCTACTTTCCTGCCCTTTACCTTTCTCATCCTCTTACATTTTGTGCTTCTGCCTAGACAACGAAAAATGTTGCTGTCGTACTCGAAAAGAAGCAATCCTTGGCCTTGGGAAATATCAACATGCTGATCGTTCAAGCTGATCATTTAGCTCTTGCCAACCCCAGTGATTCTCTTCCATAGTTGCATTTCATCAAATCCTTCGAGTTGCTTAAATACTCATTTAACTATCTCTCAGAAAAGTTCACCTGTCAGGTATTGTTAGATGCAGAGGTTGCGAGCTAAATCAATGGACAAAACTTCACAATGTTGAACAAACTATTTTTTGTTTCGCTACCCCTACGTGGATGGATGCTTTATGCCATATTGAATAGCTAAGATCTATATAGAATCATCCACGATGCATAACTTTACAACTCAGGCAGTGATATCCTAACCTCCAAAATGACAGCCAATGATGGTTATGTAAAGTTGTATCCTCAACATTTCCAAGAAAATCTTTGAAGTGCTTGCATAATCCTCGTAGTTGAAGCATCAGATAATCCATTGTGCTGCAACGGACATAATATCATCCTTAAAGAGTCATGCCTTGATATCACTAAGTACTATTTCCACATTCATGTTAGAGCATATAAATAAGATATATTCCTGCAAGGAATCTAAAGTAGGATTCTTTTGGCATTCAATATGAATTCCTGAGATTGTACCTTGGATCTAACCGTCAGGGACAGGATTCCATCAGTGGTTGATGACTGAACCGAGTAAGAATCCAAATGGAGATGGCTTATAGCATCCATGATTTCAAGCAATATGCCCTCTCTCCAAGGACACTTGATCTCAATTAGAACTTCCTTGTCTCTTGCAAAGACGTTTATACTATCTGCCAAACCATCTTTTGATACGTTATCCACTTCATCAATGTCACAAGCCTTCCTCTTGCAAAATAATGGCTTCTTGCCATTACTTATCGTATTGCTCCCATAGTTATCAGACGTCCTCTCAGCAGCATCTTGGGGTTTCCTCTTTGTCATTGTCTCCAATTCTTTAAATTCCTTGCATGATTCCAACTCTTCAACCTTCCTCTCTAGCTCCTGAATGTAGTCTACTGTGTCATCAAGTATGGATAGTTTATCATCCTGCACAAACAAAAGAATGATTTAGTGTATGGCTTTCCAGTTTGTCACCTCATTACAATTGAAATCAAAGTATTAATTACCTTTTTAACTGAAGGAACAACTGATTTGAGAACCATAAACCTTTCATTCAAGTTTTCTCTTCTTTTCCTTTTTGATAACATATTGCTCACTCCAAATTCTTCAGCCTCTGGTTTTGACACCCTGACCTTGATGCTTTTCTGATCTGGGAACTGCATATAATCAACATGCATAAACGGAACTTCAAAAAGAATCTTCTTCAACAACCTTTGTGGAGTATCAACTTTATGCTTCATTGAATCTGTGGATCCTATTCTTTTCCAACCAACAAAGCTAGACCCCTTATGACAAGATCGGAAATGCAGTCCAAGTATTAATGGATGGGAGGTCCTTAAGAGAGATGATAAAACACTTTGATAATGTAGATCATCACTCTGAAGGTCCAATAAAGTCAATCTATTGTGATTGTAGTCTTGAACATCTTGCACACTTCTGTTGTTTGCCTTCTCACTATTAAGAACTGGAATAACCTTTACAGGATCAAGAATGGTCTGAGATATGCAGTCACTGGAATTCCTTGAATTGACATAGTTACTCAAGTCATCATCTATGAACTGCCAACTTTGTACTTGAGAAGCTGCTCCATTGAATCCATCAACCATAAATGAATCATCCGGAGGTTGATTACCTGAGTTGTTGTCGGGAGAAGCTAAGTCAAGGTCTTGGCATGCCTCAATTATGTTTATTTTAGTTTCAAGAATCTCCTGATCACAAGCATTAAAAGCAAGCTCGTGCTGGTCACTTCTTGTACTTGATTTCTTGGCAGTTATCGGGCATGTAATTTCCAAGAATGAAGTTTTTACATGCCGAATGAGAGTTGGATCCTCTGAAACCTTTAGAAAAAAATGATAAAAAAGCTACATGTCTTAAACTGGCATCCACAAGATATTATACTCCTAGTAGTAATCTGATGATAGAAGAATTACCAGCTCAGTCACACCCAATTCAACCACGCCTCTAGCAAATGGAAAACATACCACAGTCTGACAATTCAAATAACAAATGCTACCATCAGTACTGTGCTGCATACTACAATAACCACCATTTATGCTAGATGAGCATTTCCCATGAGAAAAAGGGAGCACATAAATGTCTGCAAGACAAGAGTTCAGTAGAAGTTGATAGGATAATTTACCTGAATAGAAGCACTCTGAGGATGACCGTTGACAAAAGTGCATTCATCGACCCAAAAACAAAGAAACAAAGGATTTTGAGCTTCCTCCCCATCTTGAGAAACATATATTTGAATCTTTTTTTTTTCCCTTCTATCTGAAATGAACTGAAACCTATGAATCAAACGAAGCAACTTACCTTAGCTAGCAAAGATCGACTAAAAATCTTGCTGTCAGCAAAATGAGCATTGCATAACCAAATTGGCTGACTATTCGATAGGCATCTCCCTGGCAATCTATGAGTGATTACGAGAAAGAATTATGAAAATGGATCAAATAATAAACAAATTACAGAAAGTGAAAAATGGCAAGGAATTTTTCTTACCCTTGGCCAACATTGAACATAAAGGACATGCAGACCAAGTAGTACCACTCGGTATCAGTGAGATCTTCAGGGGATAATGATGCTGAAGGTCTCCTAGCTTGTGAGCTGGCCTCACCAGCAGAAAGGGACTCATAGAGTTCTCGCAATTGTTCACTTCTCTGCAAGCTTAACTGGTCTGCATTTAGCTCTATGGATTGAACTGTTTTTCTAGTTCTTATGTCCCCATTGTAGTATCCGTCACCCCATTCCAACACCCTACAAATCCAAACAAGAAGCTTAAGTGCTTATATACAGATAAAATGCTTGTCAATAAATTGAACATGTCACCCATCACTTCCCCCTTTAGAGGTAGATCAAAAGACATGCTGGACAGGGAAGGTGGGGAGTGAGATTTGCTATCAGAGAATTAGAACTGTAGTTGCAAGCTCACCCTGTATGCCGTTAATATTCAGGACACAATGGATCCACATGTAACGCAACAAAAAGACACTATTGGCCATATGTAACAATGACTTGTTAAACTTGGAAAAATTTTTGAGAGAGGAATAGATCCCCTGGAGCATTACCGATGAAGCTGAATATGCAAACTGCATGTCACAATCATTTTCAAGGGAAAATTCTGCGATAAAACCATATTTTCCATACCGTATAAAAGATCAATTACACCCTTCCTACAAAGGTACACCTATTTTTTCTTGTCCCCAGCACGTGGGCGAACTCAGAAACCCCAAACAGATTCCGATAAATTTCTTCTGCCGCCCGCAGAATCACAGAGAAAGAAGAATGCATATTCTACCTTAAGGAGTTCTTATCAGAGCCAATTTCAAGATAAATTTAGAACAGCCACAACTGTGATAGAAATAGTCAGAAGTGAAAGGGTTAGTACCCTGGTTGTCCAGAAGAAATGGACCAGAAGATTGCATAGCTCCATTGTATGCTCCTCACAGCAAGAGCAAGCTGTCTCTTGAGGTTCTGTGGCAGCCTTTCTTGGTTCCAAGAAGCCATAAGTTTTCTGCAAGCTCTATAAAATTGGATTCTTTCTCTAATAACTTTTCTGCATTTACCAACACTAGAAACTTCTGGTGATGGAAATTTCAGTATTTAAAAGATCACCTCTCCAGATATTTTCTCCAGAAAGAAAAAGACTTTATGCTTATGGGAGTGTTACAAAAACTGTGGCTCAAACATATTGTTGCTAAAAAAGGTTGAAGTTTGCAACACCTAAACCCAAGACGATACCTTTTGGGCGGTAATGAAAGTTAAAGGCCATGAAAGGAGCTCACACTCTATGAGACATGGAAGAGTGGTTAGTAACCTCATCTATGCTTTATGAAGAAGAGAACCGGGTGTCCCATTCTTTCTGCTTTCAGATTAAACACGGATACTAGGTTAACACTAAACCTGCATATCGTTCACAAATAAGTTAATAAAGATAGGGTCATTAATGGTGGACATCAACACTATAAATGCCACGCACCTATATATTCCATATCTTTTCTTGTTTCGGAACACTAAAGATCCGAACTTGAATGGCCCAGAAAACTGAGACACTCGGACCTACACAAATGTCAAAGGGAACAACTTCATTCCTGGAAGTAAGAATAATTATGTTCACCACACAAAAAGAAGAAGAAGAAGCGCTCAAAGAACCCAGTAGTAGTCTTTAATGGCCAGCAAATAGAGAGAGATTTGAAAGAAAAGAACTTGAAATCTGGACAGCTACCAAAACTAATATCATTTAAATAGAATATTACGGGGAGTGGTATTAGGTTGAGACTAAAATGGGAGATTTAACACAAAAGCAGTAGAATGGCTATGGAATGGAAGTGGCCTTATGGCCATAGTAAAACGCAGGGAGAGAGAGTGAAAAGGAGCATAAACAGCGGGCACGTGAAAAATTGGCAGCAGTGGAGAGCTCTATTAATATTCCTCCACGTGCTTTACATCGGTGATGCCAAGAATAATTATTGCGGGCATTATTATTCCATGAACCCTCCCTGTTCTGCACTTCAACAATGGGAGAGAACAGAAGCACGCAATAAGCAATCTTGTAATTTAGATTAACAGCAGTTGGCCGGCATTCAAGCATTTCTAAGTTGCACGACCATTTACAATTATAGTTAAAATTTAGATGGTTTGGTTGGTTAACAGTAATTTAATGCGGCCCGAATAAATTGTTAGTTAATTATACACAAATTATTTGCATAACAAGGGTAAGGGAGTTGAGATAGGAAAGAGGGGTCTTTTACCAGAAAGAGGCTGCATTGAAGGTTGGTTGGCGTTGCTTGCCACAATAATTGGATAGACCATTTACAGGTTACAGGTGCCAAATAGACAGATCAAAGGGTCAACTTCTTGTCTTGCTTTAGAGCATGTGTGTTTCGGTCTGTAACACGAGATGTCTTCAATCACTGTCCTTGTCTTCACCATATTACAGTCTTGGCTACGCCTAAGCTTTATTTGAATTAAAATTCAAAATATATCATCACTAAATGGAATTCTTTTTATTTCCAATTTCATCTATAAACAATACTCTGGTGACCATCCTCGAATTTGATCTGCAATTGGGGTTTGAGCATGCAGATGAGCCTATATACCTCTCTAATATTCATTTCCTATCACGGTAATTCTCAAGGCTTGAGTGGTTGATGCCAATCAATTCTTCCCGGAGATATACTTCCAGTAAGCAACCCTAATTTTATACTCATTGATGGAACTGACATTTCAGCAACCTTGAATTGATAAATATAACGATTCTAGAAAGGGAGATATACAAATACAGCCATGTAATTCACCGAGGTGGGAGATGTGAAGGGTCGCTTTCTGATCTGAGCCGGATTAGGACGAACCCTAGTAGAGCTGACATTTAGGTCCATCGAGCCGTATGGAAAGTGCAATTCTGTCTATGATCCAAGTATCGTACTGTATTTGTTTGATGTCTGGAGAATCACGTTGCATCGACATATTTTAGTCTTATTTTTAAGGCCAAGTATGAAATCAAATCAAACCAAATAAATAATATGAATAAACTATAGTAATTGAATTTGTTTAATTGTGGGGAATTTATTTTTTGTCCTAAAATATTATTTATTTTTTCTCTCGAGTAAATGATTATCACATGAAGTTCAACAGCGACACTCGAAAATGTGCTTTTGATCTTCTGAGCACCAAAAACTACCATAAGGAGCAAGAAATATGTGAAGCAAAAGAAAAAAATGAGAGCTTCTCATTCAAACGCAAATCACATGAATCATGCCCCCAACCACAGTCGTCTTCTAGAGGGAGAACCAAACTGAAGTGGCACCTCTTTTTACATTGCAAGAGTCTTGTAAAAGCATCATTTAAGCAACATCGTTAGTCTTACGTTCACATATACTTTTTTTTTTTTTTATTCAAGGAAACTCCACAGGCAGGCTAAGCGGGCTCACCTCTAAGAGGGTCAAGCGGCTACACCCCATCACAGAGGGTCATATTAGTTCTCCATTCATAGGTAAAACCTCGGCTGCCCCAAGCTCTTACAAGAGGAGCTAGCAAGGAATCAAACCTGAGACCTAACCAAAGCCAACCCTCGCTCTCAACCATCTAGCCACACCCCTTGAGGGCATGTTCACATATACGCATACATAATATAAACTCAAACAAGTAGTGGGCTTGTGTATCCACTCATATTTTAGTTCTATCTCTTATATTTAAGGTTTACATCTCTCAATTAGTGTTGATTTGTTTTTGTTTGATCAATAGAACAATCTACCCGCAGTTGCTCCCAATTTGAAGGGACAAGCATTTGACGGAGCTTAGATTCTGGCGATAATTAGAGTGATTTATCTGCAACAAGTGTTGTGTCCTTTCTTCAGACATCCCCTTCCTACTCATGTCATTGCAATTTCACGAGAATTTAAATACAAACAGATCAGTACTTTCGCTTACGTATTTGCATGTTTTCGGACTAGACTTCATAGTTCTTGTTACAAGGAGAAGTGAAAACAACTTATGGGAGGCCGCAACTTTCTCGTGGCTCACGTGCTTTACGTACCTAACAACCCCACATACGTTCTCATATTTTTCGTCACCTCCATCCAACGGTCGAATCGATTGAATAAATTATTACCTTTTTTTTCAAATTATTTCGAACTGTCCATTATTACTTTGATAAAAAGCACCTTTAATTTAATTGGAATATTTTAGCATGTTTGATAAAGTGCAAAGGGCTTTTATGCATGCAGTAGATGTCTGGTGCTTCAAAAGACACCTACAATTATGTTTTTACTTTTTTTTGGAGCAGAGGATGAGTTAAAGGAGCTTAAATCTTGTTGTACTACTAAAATGTTTAGGATTTCTTTCACACCCTTATTCTTCTAAATATTAGTTCTTATTTCATAATTAAGAAATTTTCATATTTCACTTTTATCTTTCTACAAAAGTAAATAATTGCTCATTTCTCTCCCATACAATTACTTTAATATTTATAGTTTATATTTTAACGAATATAGGTTTTGGAAATATGAACAAAATTACTAAAATTGTCGGATTATGTAGCAGTATCTAGAAGATTGTATAAGAATCGTATAAATTCCTGATTTTTAGGGGTTATAATAAGATACAGATTTCTAAGTATCTTAGGGAATCTGCTTAATATTTAGTATAGACAATTGTATATATATACTATGGTTGTAACCTACTGATTATGAAAATGAAATTATTCTTCTCTGCTATTATTAGGAGCTAGGCACGAAGAAGATGATTGCATGTGCTAGTCAGAGAGACGGTCTCAATTTTCTGGAAAAACAACACAGTAAACCAAAAGTTGGAAAATCCTTATCTACATCCTTTTTTTTTTAGAATATGTCATGTCAAACCAAGATAAAATGTGGCTTCATCATCGTCGTTTAAGTCACCAATCTTTTAGAATTATGAAGTTGATGTTTCCTTCATTGTTTAGAGGTCTTACATCTGAAATTTTTCATTATGATGATTGTGAACTTGCAAAGCACAAACGTGCTTCCTTTCCAATAAGCAACAATAAAACCTTTGTTCCTTTTTCTCTCATTCATAGTGATATTTGGGGACCTTCTACCATCCCAAATGTTTCGGATGCTAGGTAGTTTGTTTCATTTATTAATAATTGTACCGGAGTCACATGGCTTTATCTCTTGAAAAACAAATTTGATGTTAATACTGTTTTTCCTAGTTTCTACAACATGATCCATACTCAGTTTGACGTCAAAAATTAAGAGATTTCAATCAGATAATACCAAGGACTATTTCAATCAAACCCTTTCGTCATTTTTCCAGAAAACAGGAATTATTCAGGAGTCATCATGTGTTACTACCCCCACAACAAAACGGGGTAGTTGAGAGAATAAATGGACATCTCCTAGCGATCACTAGAGCTTTGTTGTTTCATAAAAATGTTCCAAAACAATACTGGGGTGAAGTAGTATTAACTACTGCCCATCTTATTAACAGACTTCTAACATGGGTTCTTGGGTGGGTTCAAAAGTTCAATTGACATTCTCACAAAATTTTTCCTAAATTTTTCTATGTCAAACAATCAGATACGTCGAATCTTTGGTTATGTTGCATTTGTTCATATCCATTCTCACAATAGGAGCAAAATAGATCCATGAGCTCTTAGATGCATTTTTATTAGATATTCCTCCACACAAAAGGGTTACAAATGTTTTCATCCACCTTCTAAAAAATTCCTTATCAGCTGATGTCACTTTTGTTGAGCATGAATCTTTTTTTCAGTATACCTATCTTCAGGGGGAGATCTTGAGTGAAGATAAAGCAAAAGATATGTTTCTTCTAGATCCGAGTTTTGATCAATCTCAACCCACAGTGCCTAAATCCACATCTTCATCAATTGACAAACAGCCAGCCATATTTATTGACAAACAACCACTGCAAGTCTATTCTAGGAGGAAGGGACCAGTCTCTCGACCAGAACAAGTTCAATCTCCCATTCATGCTACTGCTCAATTTCCAGCTGATAATTTTGCACCAGATGGTGAGCCAAGAGTTGAGTCAGTTGAACCAGCAGAAGAACCGAAAGAAACAAGTACCGAGGACCTACCAATTGCACTTAGGAAAGGAACAAGAACTTGCACAAAACACCCACTGTCTTCTTTCATGTCTTATCAAAATCTATCCCAAAAACATAGAGGCTTCCTAACCAATCTCCATACAATTCCCACACCGAGAAATCTAACTGAGGTATTAAGAGACAAAAAATGGGAGGATGCTATGAAAGCTGAAATGGAGGCCCTTGAGAAGAACAAGACATGGGGGAATTAGTGACATTGTCGAGAGGGAAGAAACTAGTTGGGTGTAAGTGGGTTTTCATCGTAAAATACAAGGCTAATGGATCGGTGGAAAGATATAAGGAAAGATTGGTGGCCAAAGGGTTCACTCAAACCTATGGCATCGATTATCATGAGATATTTGCTCTTGTTGCTAAGATGAACACGGTAAGGATACTGTTATCATTAGCTGCTAATTTTGAGTGGAATCTGCATCAATTTGATGTGAAGAATGCATTTCTCCATGGTGATCTAGAAGAGGAAATTTACATGGAAGTTCCTCCTGGATTTGAATCAAAAGAAGGAATGGTATGCAAGCAAAAGAAAGCTCTTTGTGGGCTCAAACAATTCCCGCGAGCTTGGTTTGGAAGGTTTGCTAAGGTGATGATTTCATTAGGATATAAACAGAGTCAAGGAGACCATACTTTGTTCATTAGACATTCAAGTTTTGGGGGAGTCATAGCATTGCTAGTTTATGTGGATGATATTATTGTGACGGGTAACGATGCAGAAGAAATAAAAATCTGAAGCAATGTCTCTCGAAGGAATTTGATATCAAGGAGCTAGGAAAGTTAAAGTACTTCCTAGGCATTGAAGTAGCTCACTCAAAGCAAGGGATTTTCATCTCTCAACAAAAGTATATACTTGACTTGTTGAAAGAAACAGGAAAATTGGGTTATAAACCAGTGGATACACCGATTGAGTTCAATCATGGATTAGGTAATGCTCCAGAAGATTCAGAAGTAGATAAAATATCATATCGGAAGCTTGTTGGGAAGTTGATATATCTGGCACACACAATGAAAGCGATCTAGAAGGGGGGGTTGAATATATCGTTGAAACTTTTTCACAAAGTTCTACAAAAACAAAGAATTAATACCCACAATACAATCAATCAAATTTAAATGAAAAGAGTAGGGAAGAAAGGCAAACACTATTTTTATAGAGGTTCGGTGCTAAGACCTACGTCCTCTACCTAAGCTCCCACTTAGGATTTTGGCAAAATACTTTACTGCACACTTTTTAGTTCAGTGTGAACTTTTACAACACCACTTGATTTCCGGCTCAAGCTACATCTCACAATCCGATTTGTTTTTCCGGCACAAATCCTACCTCACAGTGATTTTCCACTAACCACTCAACTCACAATAACAATGATTGAAATTGAAATGACAATGCTCAGTACAGCTGAATAGAATTAAGGACAAGCTAAAAGCAATTTGAGAGCAATAAAATGATAATTATGAACTATGATCATTATGCTTATCTTTTGACAGCCTTAATCGATCCTTTAATGTTCCACCATTTATTTGCAGGCTTCCAGATGAATATAGTCGTTGTAGATCTTCTTCTATCCATTGTAAATTGCTCATAGACGTTGTAAAATGATTTTTGTACCATTTGATATTAATTGACTTCGTCAGATTATGTTCAGCTGCACTGATAGTCGACTAGTCGCAATTTGATAGTTGACTAGTGCATTATAGTCAACTTATCTCCAAGCATCAGTCGACTAGCACTCACGTTTTTCATAAGATTTTCAGCTCCGCTCTTCGAATAGTCGACTAGTGCTGGCTCCAACGGACAGATTTGATATATTCTTCAATCTTTGTTTTGTTAAGGTACTTATTTTAAATCTTCATCCATAATCTTCACAATGATCATCTTTTGCATGTTGTCTATCTCTTGAACATTGAAGAAATGTCAATCTTGATTTGTATTAATCATTTATTTGAGTTTCAATCCAAATCACCTGAAATAATTTCTTAATCATTTCTATACATTTTATTATTATCAAAACATAAAGGGATTTTATTTGTCAACTCCCATTGGTCCAACAATCTCCCCCTTTTTGATAATGAGAAAACATTTAGAAATTGTTTAAGAAATTGAAAACAAAGAAAAAATTGATCATGGTTTTAAGACTTGTCTAGTTGGTTAGAATGTCTCCCCCTTAATCAATAAACCAATGAATCCAATAATTATTACAAAACTCCATAATCCATAATGTTAAGCCAACAAACAATTTTCCAATCAGTATGTTAACAACAATTTACCGTGACAATTTACAATGTGCGACAATTACCAATGGGTAGTCAACATGTAACAATTAATAGATTACCAACCTAAATCCAAAAGGTGTCCAGCAATTTCAAAACAATTTAGCCGTGATACAATGTAGCAGAGAATTGAACTTACTCCCCCTTTTTTTCATAATCAAAATAAAGTCGCAATAACACATGGAAATTGAGTAGTAAACCATCAACCAAAGGATCACACAATCATAGTCTCAAATATCAAACCAACACATCAAGAAAGTCACAATAAAAACAGATGTGAACAGAAACAAATGTTGGTCTTAAAAACACATGCAACAACCATCAAGAAGGAGAAGCATCACCATGTCTACAACCTAACTTATCAAAAAATTTCTTAATGTTTTTCTCCAAGCGCATGAGCAAACTTTGTTGATCATCAATGATTTTCTCCAAGCGTAGAAGCATACTTTGTTGATCATCAAAACGATCATTTAATTCTTCCATTTGATCTCTAATGTCCCGAAGTTCGTCTTGAGATACTTCACTCCGTCGCACACTGATTGGTCTTGAGCTACTAAGACGATCACCGGCCCTCTTGGAACGTTGTCTCCTAGGCACTGGTTGTGCACTGTCCAAAGTCAAACCTAGCTTCTCCGTATGATAGGAATACACCCAACCCTTTTCTACTGTTTTCACCAACTTCATACTCCTTATGTTATAGGGTGTAAACCGCCAACTCGTCGGATATGAATAATGATCATAAGCACTTAAATTACATTTTTGCAACTTGGAGATATAAGTTATCAAAGTTACATACGACATTCCTTTATGCATTACTGTTTTTCCCTTAAGCTCACGTCTTAATAAATTGGCCTTTTTCCTCATCATTTGAATAATCAAACTTGGATAGTTAATCTTCCTCTCTTCTTCCAAGTGCCAAAGAATTTCTTTATCCAATGAAGTAATATGATTATTACTTGCTTTCTTAGGATAAACCACCCTATTAATAGCATAATGTAACAACTGATAATTCAATGGCAAATCCATTGCCTCATAAGGTGGGGAATGGTCTGAACACAATTTACCAAGTAACTCATCACCCTTCTCTTCAGTGTAGCCAAAATTTTCTTCGGCTTCCTCATCAGTATCACCATCCTCATGTCTCAAAATATTCAAATCTAATAATGAAGCTCTAGGCCTAACTCCACCTTTAGGCAACTGAAACCAAATAGATAGATTTTCTTCACAGATAAAAATTTCTCTTCCTTAAATACACGATTTCAAAGTTACTCCAGTATCTACATTACTTCTAACCACCACAAGATTAGCATAAAACTCTCTAATCATATCCTCATATATATCATCCGTATATCCCAGAAAATTGCTCAAACCAAAGCTTGTGATTTCAGTAAATAACTCCATAAATTCACTATGATTCAGTTTTACCCAATCAAATCTCATAGAGGGGATAAGAACTTCGGTTTTGAGTACCTTATAATACAAAGCTTGAGCCTCCTTTGAGATGAACCGTGAATCAACCTCTTCGTTTTCTCTCTCTACACTGCCCCTTGAAGATGAGCCACGAACTCTTGGGCGTTGAGGTGCGGGTTCAGTTTGCTTTCCTTTCCCTGTAGCTTTTCTTAGACCCATGATGAAAAACTGAGAGAGATTTTAACAAAAAATTGAGAATGGACGAGGTTAGGGTTTGAGAATCGATAGTGAGATTTGAAAGGAAGAAAGAGATAATGTGATGAAATAATAAGTGGGTTTTGTGTTTTTGGAGACGAATTGAGGATGGAAAGTTTGGATTTGAAGAAATTTTAAGAGTTTAGTCGACTATGAAAAAGAGATCTCACACTACAAGGAAAATCTAGAACAACAACGAAATATTACCGACGGTCTGAAAGACCGTTGGAAATACTAACCAAAAAGATGATTTCGTCGGGGAAGTTTGGTGTGGGATAACGATGTTGCGACGGATCAAGATTCCATCGGTGAAATAGTGAGGAGGTTATTTACCGACGAACATTTCGGTTGGTAAAAACGTCGGACTGATCTTCTTTCTTTAAACCAAAACGACGTCGTTTTGAAAACCTATAAAACCCCTCCTCCTTCTCTTTTTTTCCTCTTCCGCGCGCAGCGTCTTCTCTCTTCTTCTCCGTCGGACCTGCTTCCTTCTCCAATGCTGGATTTCTTCATTTGGAGTCTCCCTTCCGTCCTCTCCCAACGCCGGCGGTTATTCTTCCTTCTCCCAACGCCGGCTTTCATATTCGTTGTTCCTTCTCCAACGGCGGCTGTCATCTTCGTTCTTCCTTCTCCAACGCTGCCGGTCACCGTCTAGTGGAGTGGGTTGTCGCATTGCCGGCGTTGTGGTCTCCGACGACAGGTAACTCACTTCTCCTCCCTCCCCTCTTCTCCGATTGGTTAGTTGCATGCCGATGGGTATGGGTTT
>JANKOD010000192.1:23435985-23448716 GCA_026284645.1 Erythroxylum acuminatum
CCAAGACTAAAATCCTGGATTCGTCGCTGCTTCACAACCCATCTTCCTTCAATCTTTTGGTTCCCTAATTCCATATCATCCTTACCCTCCTTTTTCTTGTTCAACCCTTTTGCTTCCCTCAATCTCTTTACCATTTCTAGTAACAATTTCCTTTCAAGACTTAACCCTAGAAAATTTTCCTTCTCTCATATCCTTCCCATAAACCATGTACTTACTTTAGTCCCAATTCTTTCAACCACTTTACCCCTCAGATAGTAGGGTTTCCTAACCCAAGGCAGTATAGGACCCCTTTAGGCTCTTTTCCCCAAGGCCCTAATCACAACAGTCTTTACCTACTAGGTCCTAAAATAGACCAACCTATTCTCCTCCCCCCTCTCTAAGAGCCCTCACCTATCATAAAACAACAATAATGTCCTACAAATACTTTTCAAAGCCCTCTTAAATACTATAGGAAGGTGCTAAAAAATGGAATGCTACTTATACTAATTTTTTTATTGGCAAGAGGCATGCTTTTCCTGCAACCAATACAGGAGTTAGAACACAATGGAAGTTGGCCTTGAAGAGGTCCTAATTACGGGAGAAAACATCTTATTTAAGTTTGGGACTCTAAGCCAAACTTAAAAAATAATGGATGCAAGACTTTAACATTACAACTTCCGACCTCTATTTTTACAAAAATGAACTCTAAGAATACAAATGGAAAATTTAAAGTAAAAACATATTACCCTATATATAAACATACATAGTATCCCTCTTAAAGTAAAAACATATTACCCTATATATAAACGTGTGGTGCTCAAGTTGAGTGCTCAAGACAACAGCGAGTGCTCAAGTTGAGAGTGACAGCGGCAGCGGCAAGTTGAGTGACAGTGCGTTGGAACGTTTGGCGATAGCGGCAGCGGCTACTGGCTAGTTGGAACGTTTGAGGTCGTTGAACTGTGTCTATGAAGGAACTTGGAACGTCACTACGTCAGTCGATTATTTTGGAATAAGATTGTTAGGTTTTGTATCTAATTGATAATTATATATGTACCAATTAATATTGCTATTTGAAACTTCAGTAATTAGTAATTACGCAATAGTAGTAAATTATATAAGAGTAAAGTAAAATATTATATATGTCCTGAAAAAAAAAGTTAATAAAAATGGATCGGGTATAGGTATCCATCGGTTCGGGTTATTACTAGACCCATATCTAAATCCATATTCACGTTCATTTTTTAACATCCATTTAAAATATATTTTTTAGCCTCCTTATCCATTTTTTAGGGTCGAGTAGTATGGATATTAATCGAGTTGAAAACCTACTGCCATCCCTATCCTACACTTTGGGTCGCTGTGAATTGCGTAGACGAAAGCTCCGTGATCCTGTTCATGGTTAATTGCACTCTATTTTATTCATCTGGTCGGATCGGATGCAGTATGCAGCCAGGAAAAACTTTTATAACAAAAGTTTTAAAGGTTTTTAAGACAAATTTTACAAAGTTTTTCGGAATTCGTAAGGTAGTTATTACAACATTTTCTACGTGGGTTCACTGATTTTTTAAGCATTTGTAAGGATTTCTTACCAATGACTTATGTACCAACTCAATCTTATTTAACCTCAATCATTTATTTTGGTGGATCCTACGTAAATAAATGATTGAGGTCAAATAAGATAAGATTGGTATATGAAAAATGGGACAACAAATCTGAGGGAATTGTCTCCCTACTAATCGACACTTCTCATCATACATCATGCCTACTCTTCCATTAACTGCAGATTTAACGTTGGACCACCAAAATCTTTTGCATCCAATAGTTGATATTTTAGTATTCTGTTCATCAAACACTTCCTCGAATGCTGACTAATTATTTTATATAGGGTAAACTGAATCCGTGGTGGTCTCCCAAGTTTATAAAAACTCTTCCAATTTGAACTTGATTTTAGACTTCTACTTAGAATTCAAATTTTGTAAAGAAAAGCCTTTTATTAATGTTTTAAAAACTATACAGAAAATTAATCTAATAAGACAAGAGGTTTAAGGTTTAAAAGGTTAGATCGTTATAAAATAAGCTAAAAAAGAAAAAATTTTAAATATGATTGAAATATATTGTCGTTTTTAGTTGAAGATTTTAAAGTTTAATTAAAAAATTGTTAAACAAAAATTAACTGATTTATTTTAATTTATAAGAATTTATTTATTTAAAAAAATTGATCAATTAATTAATAAATTTATGAGTTTTAACTATAAGAATCTTTAAAATAAATCGAACAATAAATTTAAAAATTGAACTGAAAAGTTAGGCGGTCAAAGTTTTTACAATTAAATTGATCATACAGATTAAGTTTTTTAATCATTATTTCTTATACATATTCCATTAGTAATTAAATTTGTTTAAAATTAATATTCATGTTATCTTTCAGGTTTAATGACCCCTCTAATTTTATTTTTTAAAATTTATAGCAATCTCTTTTAATAAATTCTCACATTAAAAAGTTCCTAGAGAAAAAGATAGGAACTTTACATGTGATTTAAAAATTTAATAAATTCTTAACCTTTAAAATTATCAAAAAAATTTATTATAATTTGCATTCAATTTTTTTTTGTTATTATTTTCTATTTAAAAAATTACAAAGAATCTTACCTCACAAAAATTGAACAATTGAACCCATTATTTTTTGTTAAAATGTCATCCCATCTGTCTTATTACTTTGATCTAGACCTTAAGTACATGACTCACATGGACCTAACTTACCCAAAACAAATTTCTTTCGTTGAACAGTACTGATAGAATTAGAAAGTGAACATCTAAAACTTTTCCGCCTTTGGAACTATTCCAACAAACCCTCTTCAGCCTCATGGGAAGCTGCTAAGATGACGAATGAATTACGATTGTGAAATACATGCGCCACAAATTTCTTCGAAAGGAATTAAGAACTGCTGCACCGCCACAGATGCCCGCCTAGCTTGATAATATTCACTCAGGAACTGATAAAGCATCTATCTGACTCAAGATTAAAGGAAATAAAAGAATGCAGCTTACTTGTTTCGTCATGAACACTGAATGGCCTTGCCAAATTCTAGAGAAGGATATGGACTTCTAGGGCTACAAGTTAGATAACAAGCCATAACACTTCTTATGTGGTTTCTCTAAATGTTAATGATGAAAGTAAATGTGTCGGCCTTCATACTTCAGCATGCATGAGCAGAGGATGAGTTTGTGTTCAACCTGCAGGAACTCCGTGAAGGTTTTCCCAGCCATAACTAAGAAAAACCTTGGAAATTATATGCGTTTTGGTAAAACAAGGCCCACCATTATGTTTGCTTAATTGTGGAAATAGTGTTTATACGAACAATATTAATACAATATCATCTTCAACTCTTGAAAGTAAGGGGCATTTATTTGCTATCTGACCTTTTTGTATGAATCAGTAACCAATGCCACAGAATTCAGAACAGGTCTCTTGTTCGCATTAGAAGGCTACGCCAGAAACTGAAAACTAACGGCCCTAACACTAGCCTCCTAGAAACCCAAAGAGCCAGGATTTTCTGACGATTTTAAATAGGAAGGACGGTACCTATCGCAGAGGAAGACCACTTGACATCGCAGAGGAAGACCACTTGATGACTAAAAGCAGGTTTTGAACACATTACACACCCACATCCCCCGCTTATCTGCTATAATACAGTAATAATTCCCTTTTGTTCATGATTAAAGAGTCAATATATATTGACAAACTAGTGAAACCTTCCGTTAGTTGAACCTACAAGATTGGTTGACTGTATACATACATTTTAGAATTATACACGAGTGTTTCCCAAGCATCCCCTCCAACTAAAACTACTGCATTAGGTAAATAGAAGAAATAAAATATGGGTAAGAAGAGTTCTAAAGAATTACAAGCTAGCTTCAGTACCCATTCAACAACGTCCAGAGTTAGTGCCATCGTTTTTGGGACTTTGTGGCAGAGGAATTAGCAGCAGAAGTTCTCCTGGAAGCTGATACACCTTTCCACGAAAGGAAAAGGAACGAAAATGAAGGTTAGAGAATATTTATTGACAGGAACATGAATATAAATAAATGTAAAATAGCAGACAAACAGTTTTTATCAAATTGGAGTTTAATGTATAAATGATTCAGAGAGGAGATGATAAATCTGTAAGCTTGAAGTTTGACCAACATACTTGATGAAACCTTTGGAGTGGAGCTTCTTGAAAATGATAAGCGCGATAACCTCAATTGTGTCAATCCTTGTTGTGGGGGCTTTGGAAGTTTTGATGCAAAACTTGGACTGTTTAAATGACAAAGCATTTTGTGATGCATTAGATTTGCTTAAACTGTGATTTGATAGAAGTAATGTCAACAGGGCGGAGGCTTAACAAGAATGGGGGTCAAAATTAAGGGCAATAAATGGGAAAAAATTTACAATTCAATCAATCTGCAGCATTGTCACAAATCAATCCTCATTTTGCAAACTTAAATGAAATAGAAGGCACATTAGGAAGTTAGGTAAGTGTTTAAGAAACAAAAAGAAACTTCTGAAATAATTAGGGGATTGAGCAGTACTTACTTCTCTAGCTTCTCAACCTTCTCTCGTTTTGCAGCTTCAGTTGAACTCAAAGATTCAGGATGTTTTGAAACTTGGGTTGACTTCAATGATTTAGCATGTTTTGCACCTTCAGCTGGTTTTGTACATTCTGGGAAAAGAGTAAATTCCACAGCACTGCCCAATGAACCATCAGTTTCAGTTCCCATTGAAAGACCACTATCAGAAATGTCACTTAATCTCTCATCAGAATCCACATTTCCAAAGCCAATAAGTTCAATATCATCTTTAGAACTCTGGCCTATATCTGTTCCAGAAGGCTTGGATTGAGGTACACATTCCTGTTGTTGCCTCAATTCAACCATTGACTTGGATTGCAGCAGCCGTTCCTTTGGACGCCTGAAGCCATCCATAGACCGTGTGGAACCAAATTCAGAACGTCTTTCGCTGCAATCTGATCTGTTATCCATTTCAGAAACAACCTTCTCAAAACTTCCCGAGTCTTTTCCTTTAGGTAGCCTAGGACTTTGTCTTGGAGTTGCCGCTGAATGTCGTATTGGAGACATGGATTCACACCTAAGTGAGTTCCCATACTTCACACCATTGGCAGAAATCCTAAGCTGTTGCAATCTCTCAATCTCTTCATCTTTCTTAGCAATGGTATCCTTGAGGGAAGAAACCTGTAAAATTTTCATCAATCAGAATATCATAAAACAGATGTCATTTGTATCTTCAAATAAAACATAAAACTGCTTTCAATGTCAACTAACTTTTACTACCAGAATCTGTTGCAGCTTTAGTCCTCAAAACTGACTACACAATGAACAGAGTAAGAATATTATCCATCACAAACCTAGACTTCACCATGAATACTTTAGTGCTTATCTTGATGAGAGTATTCAGGAAACTCAATCCCAAAGTAACATTCCATACGCCAATAGATAAGGTTAAGCAAAAATCCTAAGCTAGTTCGAAAAACCTAATGGGGCCTGTGTTCAACTACTTGACTGGTCATCACTATCCCAGGAGAAATTCCGATTGTAGTTATCACAAAGAAATATAACTGCTAATGTCTGAAATTAGACGAAGAAGAAATGTAGGGAGAAAACCTGCTCCATGAGTTCCCTAATATCTCTTCCTTCTTTGTGACTCCTTGCAGCTCCCAATTCAACACCAGAAACCCTCTCAGCAAACTTCAAGGTACTAACAGTTTCAGAATAGGATTCAACGTCAGGATTAAGCTGCACAAACATGAGTGTCTTTGCTTGACCACCTGTAATATAGAAGTTAAAGGAAAGACAGTGACCCATTTCTAAGAGATGAAAGATTATAGAATAAAACTTATAACATCAAATATTAAGAATGAATACAAATCATGCAGATTGGAGGCTAGAAATACTACCCAAGGAAGTTTGAAGTACTTGAGTTAATTTGCTGTTCCTGTACGGCACATGAGAACTCTTTTGCGCTAAAGCAAATATAACATCTCCCAGAGCAGATAGAGATTTATTGATATGTTGTGCCTCCTTTAGCCTGTCTCCAGTTGCTTCGGATCGGTCCACCCTTTCACTGCCCGCAAGATCCACCAAATGCAAATTACCACGCAAAAGGGCGCCACTCCCCAAGTCCGTCCCACGAACATGAACAGTGAGAATGCTGTAAATTATGATTCAATGAAAAGCCTCAGTACTGATTATGTCGAAATCAAGTGTTCAATTTGGTCTTAATCAGATGAACTACCTGTGGGATCTGCTACTCCTTTCATTTAGGGCTGTAGCACCAACAGCACGGTTCATGAGCCCAATGTTCATCAATTCTAAGACATCTGCAGTAGATGTCACGGAGTGCATGCTTGCATCAGGCACAGCTAACCCATTTGGTTGGGTTGTATTCCAAATCCCAAGTGTGTGCAAGTCAAGGGAATACAGAAATGAAAACTTAAATCAAGCTAAGATAAAGTACTATGTTACAAAACTTCCAAGAAGTTCAATCATACACCTTGCCGAATATCAGGGATACAGCAAAGGATTAAAGCATACTTGAGACAGGCCACAGTTGAAAATTCCAAGAATGAGGGAAATACCCAGGAGTTAATCAAGTTCAAAACATACAAGCAACAGTTAAGGATATCTTTTCTGAATGCCATCGCTTGTTAGTAAATCGCGAACTTGTTCATTATATATCTCAACCATTTGAACACCAACTTCATATGCTACCGAGCTTTTTCTGCTCAGAGAGATTTGAAATAAATCGTGTAATGCTCGATAGTTGACTCCCCAATCTTCTTCTGACGATATCTTAGGTCCACTCTGAAGGAAACCAGACAAAATCACAATAATTTAGCGCACAAGTACAACAATCACATAATGAAATGGAAGTAGCAATTAAGTTTTATACCATTGTATATGTCTTTCCTGAACCTGTCTGACCATATGCAAAGATACACACATTGTATCCATCAAGAACAGATCTAATTAATGGTTGGGTATCAAGAAATACGTCCTCTGCAATAGATACAACAGTATATTGCTTAAATTGAAAAACTGAAAATGGAAAAAACCAGATAAAATATTATTAAAAAAAATAAGAACACAATTCGAAGAGAAAACCACAGGATTAACCATATAGCACAAATATCTACCTTGACTAGTTGATGGACCAAAGACCTTGTTAAATTTGAAGAGCCTATGGGTGTCCTTTCCTTGTCTTGAGGGATTTGAAACAACTAATTCACCATCGTCCCCAATATACTCGATTGTTGTTTGCTTTTTGCATTGCCCAGGAAGGAAAGGTCTTATACGGCAATACACTCTAATATTTCCTGTACTCAAAGAAACACTAATAAGCAACCAGTAGAAGCAAACTAAAGATAGTTATCCATGCTTTCTGATGTACCAAAAAATGATAGTTATCCAAGAATTACCTTTCAAATCCTGAACCTCATTGTACAATCTCCGATTTTCTGCAAGGACATAATGGTAATTTTTGGCAGCGTCGGCTAGTCCTTTAAGCTTCATACCTACTCAAGAAAACAATATATACCAGTCAGAAGAAGGAAAGCTTACAGAAAGCTTATTTTCATACTAAAGCAAATAGCTTCAACTGCAAACATATCCTACCCAAGGAATAGAATTCCTCTAAGTAATTCCTTTTTGTTTCCAAGACTTCTTGCTTTATAGACTCTGAAGCTGCTCTCAATCCCTGGAAGTAACAACACTAGGAATTAACATGATAAGCGTTAGCATCAACAGATATCCAGATTATAACGGTAAAGGGGAAAAACCTCTAAAGCTTTGCAATGATTATTTATAAAGTTTTTATAAGTCCCCTCCTTTTTCTTCCATCTCTGAGATTTAGATTGTGAAAATGACTCAAGTTCTTCCACCTTGTTCCTTGAATCTACTAGAAAGGACTCAAGTTCCTTTAACTTTTTTTCCAACTCAAGTTTAGTTTCCCTGGCCTGTACTTGCAGTAGCAAGAACCGCTCTTCATGGGCTTTTTTGGTCATTTCTAGCTCCAGTTTCAGAGTTGAGTTCTCAATATCACTGTTTTTCTTCTCTTCCTTTAACCTAAGTAAATCAAACTCTTCAAGTTTTTCCTTCTCCTCAAGTTTTGTTTTCTCAATCTGCATGAGAAAGAGAGAGAACAAATTTAAAAACAAAGTGAGAGAATGAAAATAAAGAAGATGAAATGAAAGAATAGTTATCCTAGGAGCACAAAAAAACCAATCACCAATGTATCATAGCAAATTGTCTTTACTTGAAAACAACTCCTGTATTCAAAAGTTTGATCATCTTCATATGCCAAAAAATCCCAACGGATATTCTACTGTAGTTATGTCTCCACATTATATTTCATCAACAGATGAAAGCAATACCCTCAGAGAAACAAAAGTAGATACAAGATAAATATAGAAACAAAGGAGGAAAGCCATAAAGAACACTAGATTGACACGGAGCAATCTAACCAATATGTAATGAATTCTTAGTCCTGAACATGAAGCATAATGACTAATGATTTTTCATTGGTGGTTCTATGAAATAATATCACTCTAAGTTATGAGCATAATAGCAAAGATATACATATTAACCAAGCAGTTCGTTGCTTTTCTCTCTTCCAAAATTTAATGCCACAGAAATTGCTACAATCCTGAATCCCTAAATTAATATATGAAAACAATGTGAACTGATACAATAATAGCTCCCTAGCCAAGTTCAAAATCAAAACATTACATCTCACCTTTATTTGTTGAAGCTGAGACAGTAAGACCTGTAAATACACGTTAAATAATGGAAGTCAGTAATGCAATCTAAACAATGAAAACATATGCAAGACATTTTGGAATATCAATTACTCCAATTTCTTCTGTGGTGCCTGCTGCAAGGGTTTCAAGCACTTGTATTCTTGATTGGTACTTCTCAGCCCGAACTTTTAAAAGGTTGTTTTGCTGCAATACCCAAAAATTTGTTGGCATCAGTATGTGTTGGGATTGTCCAATAATCGAGCATATACTTATGCCACACTGTGTTGTAAGCACAAACATAATGAAGAAAAGTGATAACATAAACCATACATTTTGTAAGTTCTCTGCTTGAGCCGAAACTCGATGTTCAATAACTTGCACAACTTTCCTCAAGACATATGCCATCTGCTGTTAATGTTGAAAGAACATGAAGGACATCACCTAGTGATATAAAAGAGTGCAGATACAGCATATTGTTGATAATTGATAAGATTACACAATAGATTATCAATTAACACATGCATCATATGGAACATCTATATCCCCTCTCTCTGACATACATGATGCACATGCCCATTCTTTCTTTCAACGCTTTCATCAAGAAGTTTGTCCAGTAAACCAAATAAGGTTCGAGTCGAAGAATTCTGCACAAAGTAATAGATAAAGATGGATAACGGTAAATCAAACTCAACTGGGAAAAAACAAATTCACTAGACATAGCGCAGTCCAAATGTACAATCAAATTTTCAAATAAACATAGAATGTACATAAGAAAGCAGTAACTTACATTCAACCCATTTGATTTAATCAACTCAAGATTCTCAGCATCTGAAAGATCAGAATACAACCCTTGCTTTAGGAGGAAGGCCACTGAAGAGTCACATCCAGTTTCAAGTCTCAAATCCATAGATGGATCTAAAGCACACCAATCCAAGAAAGAAAACCATTATAAGAATGCAGATTTACATGTTTCTGCAAATGGAAACAGTTGGCTTTCCTTTTTTCTTTTTTGAGACAGTTGAGTCTTGTCATAAGAAAATGGACTAATTGTAAGCTTAATAGCACTCTGATAACCAAGTAACAGTAGGTCATGTTAATACTGAAGTGATAGCTTAGTAGACCTTTCGTAACAACCTCTCTGATTATTAAAAACCAAGTTTGTCCCAATAGCATCTCGTTACTTGGTAATCTTTTTTATCACAAAATTCAGTGGAAAAAAATTACCCAATTCCCCACAATTTAAGCTAAAGATTAGTGTGGGATGAGTTCAAGCTAGTTTTGAAATGAAAAGCACTCTCTTAAAACTTTGGTTAAAAAAAAAAAGAAGCATGAAAATTTTAGTTTGGCTACCATATCAAAGTGCTCATCAATGTATAATAAAATTGTTAAAATGAGCTGCATATGTATATAGCTATGCAGTCGTGAACAAATTGACAGTTCTAGAGAAGTGGTTGAGGGGATAAGAGTTCATATCCATTCATTTTAACTCTTTCTCCACATAGTTTAAAGAGAACGCAAACTTACCGGATACAACAGAACCATGCAATCTGTGTTGGTATTTGTTATCACTAAAGTTTCTAGGGATCTCTTTCTCATGCATGGCAGAGTTTGCTTCCCCTTGGGTACAATCAATTCCTTCTGAAAATTGACTAGAGTTTCTCTGTTTTTTATCCTCGAAGCGTGCTTTAAGCATCCCAAGGCACTGCAAAACTGGCACCATATATCCCTGCAGAGTACATCCAATCATCTATAGCTTCAAGCTTGAAAAAGATAGACTAAGTAACAGTAGAAACGTTTCCAATTCCTTATAACAAGTTCAAAAGCAAGTACACTTGGTACACGTTAATGCCTGTTCATGATATCATGGCTATCCACAAAAAGCCAAGTAGATGTTTAAGCAAAGTGGAGTTTAAGCGTGTCAGCTTATGAACAGATAGTTGTGCTCATATCTGTCTGCAAACTGCATGCAAAGTTCCAGCTTTTTTTTTTTTTTTTGGTGTTTGATAAAAAGGAGGAAGATCTAGTTGGTTCAACAGCTGTGGAGTTTGAACAAACCCAAATTACATGACACATAGTCTCATTCCTGTTAAATTGAGATAGCAACTTAACTGAAACTTGCTTTCAGTAAGAAAGATATTCATACCTGTTGTATATCCGCAATTACAAACCTAGTCAATCCCATCTCATCCATTGCTGCAAGAAAATTTTCCAGAGTAGCGGTACCAGGTTCACAATTGGTTTTCTAAAGAAGAGTGGGAGCATTAGTAGCATAAAAATATCCAAGTTCGTGTCAGTAGATCACAAAATTGAAAGGTTTGCATACAAAGAAACAAAATCATGCAGAGAAAGGAAAGCATCCCAACCATTTCAATCAAACCCGGATGCAGCTTGTTCAAAATGCTACACAAAACAGTGCCATCCATCAGGCAGGTCCTCAATTCCTCCTCAGTTGCTCCAGCTCGAAGATTTAAGTGAGGAACCATAAAGTTCAACCACTCAACCAGAGATTGACGATTAGCTAAAAATCAAAGTAAAGAATAAAATTAAAGAAATGGATATGCAAATTAGTCAAAAATTGATAGAATGTGAGAGCGATTGCAAGTGGGGTTACCATCAACCACAGTTTCGAACATCCCATTCTGCTCAACAAATATACGAGGATGTCTACTTGGGGGCTTGTATACGCCTACTTGACCGGTGCCCTTTTCAGTTTGAGCGTTCATGTTGAGGTAATATGAGTACCTTCAGGACCTTACGATGTACTTGGTGCTATAAGTAAATGGAACTGTATCATCCAATTCAAAAATAAAAACGAAATGCAGGATTATTTGTCATCTTACACATATAAAAGGGCATACAAATCAAAAGAAGAGAAAATGCAAACAATCTAAATAACCATCGCTATGCAACAGTAGAAGTATTAAAGTTATAAAACTACAAAAGCTTGCTGCTTTTTATCCACATCACAGACCATTCTTTTCTTTGTCCACACTTTAAAAGAAATTTGGAAAAAGAAAAGAAAAACATAACACGAAACGGCATTAACTATCTGATCAAAAGAATTCAATACATTTTCGTCCGAGTAAAAATAGAAAATACAAAATGCAGCAGCTTCACAATCAAACGGACATTTTAATATGCGAGAAAGAAAAAAGAGGAAACCAAAAAAAGAAAAAACCTGCGTAAAATTGAGAACAAGAAATCTGCAAACGTGGAGCAAAGAAAGAAGAGATGGCTGGTCCTGTAGCGAGATTGCGCAAAATCGTCAAGTAAAAAACCCTAAGAGGAGGAAGAAACACAATGTAGATCGAAATCGGAGGAGAAAAAGAGATCACCTCCACCTCCTCCTCCTCCTCCTTCAGATCAGGGGATTGGCAATGGCGAAGACAGATTTAACAAAGCGAGAACATAAAAGAGAAGGATAGAGTATTTTTAGAAAGAAATTTTTGGGAGAAAAATGAAAGAAAACTATTTGACGTGTCGGAAGATTAGTGGGTCCCACTTCCCCACTGAATTTGGAGTGGACTTCCCGCCTTGTCCCATTTGTCGTTTCCATTCGCTTTTTCGTTTGAAGTAGTTATGAAACGACCGTCCTGTCTTTAATTGCTAATTTCATACTCGCGCTCACGTAGCATACTAATCTAATGCCTATGCCAATCTCTCCAACCGGTGTAAAGTTTACGACATTGCCGATATAACTCACGTCACGTGTCATTAACACGAACTTAATGTCATTGTAAAGTTTTGTTTTCTATTTTTCATACTTTTTTTGTATCATATTTGATTTATTATAACATTTTGAACGTTCAAAATAATTCTAATGTTTTCTAATATGTGTAAGTTACTTTTATTATTATTTTTATTACTATTTTATATTTTAACCAATGTTCTGAATACCGTACCGGACTTGGTACCGGATTGGGCTCTGGAACGGAACTGTACCGGTACCGGTCGGTA
>JANKOD010000192.1:23483241-23501031 GCA_026284645.1 Erythroxylum acuminatum
GGGGTATGCGGGGCCAGCAGTGTGCCTCGGTACCGAATCCCGATACCGAATCCCGGTGCCGAATCCCGGACCCAACAAAGAGGCATAACTTTTGCTGTGGATGTCGGATTAAGGTCATTCAAGTATGATTTCAAAGAAGACTCCGAGGAGAGACTTTGTCATCTAAAGGGTTAAAATTGCACATTTCTGTAGATGCCCAGTGTATGTTCGCCTAACGGACATGATGCCCCTTCAAACGAATATGAGCAGAGCTAGAAAGCTGGAAGACCCGAGAATGTCCACTCAGCGGACATGAAGTCCACCTAACAGACATTTACTAGCCAAATTCACTTCGAAAGACAAAAAATGTCCGCCCAATAGACTTAACGTCTGCCTAACGGACTTTAACGGCACTGTTACGATCCATTTGACAAAAACTAGGTTACTTTGTGCCCAAGACAGTATAAATACTCATTTTTAAGACCAAAAGAGTGGGTTCTGCACTGAAAATGAGGCTGCACAAAAGGAGGCACCCAAAAGGGGCAAAGAAGAAGATCAAGGAGGATTAAATCAAGCATTGGAAGCAATCTTGTTTTGTGTTCTCTCTACTCTTTCTTAGATGTTGATTGTCTTTATTTTTTTGGATTCTTTTATCATGTTCTTGAACTAAACACCATTTAGGATTAGGGATGTAGCCTACTTTGGGGAATTGATTGATATTTTATGGATTGATTGGTGTTAAATGAAAGTTCTTAGGTTATGTTTATCTTTCTTGAACTTCATTGTTGTTTCTATGCTTAATCACCATAGATGCAACCTTAGGAATCATATGATGAATTGAGAGGTGAAGTATGATTTGTGCCCTAGGAAGATAAACACATTAGATTAGAGATAGAGATATCCTGAACTAGTGTGATAACTTATGGTTGCTTGTTCTTAATGAATTTGACTAGTGAAGTTTCGCATTGAGAGATGGTAATCAACTAGTTAGGTATTCTTATACATCTTGAGAGAGAATATAAGTAAATTTGTACAATTGTTATTATAACTTGTCATTCAATCAATTCCATAATTTATTGATCAATCTTTTAAATTGGTGAACCCCAAAGCCCTAAGTCTAAATCATCAGATTTCCCTTGTTTGTATATTTACAGTATTTACAATTTATTGTCTGCTCTGATCCAATCATCATTTAAGTTTCTTGTTATTTTAGTTCAAGTAATTATGATTAATTCAGTAGTGAGTATCTTAGTCCTTGTGGAAGATGACTTTGGAATACTTGATTTGTACGTACTAGGAACGATTCTATGCACTTGCAAATTTTATCGACCACTTAAGGTCACCAAAGTTATCTTGTATGGGGATTGCTATGTTTTGATATTACTTATAACCTATTTATTCATAGGTCGGTCAATCGGTAGTCATTGGATGTGACATGAACTATATGGAGGTAGTTGTGTGATCAAGATATGATTCATCATCCTAAAGTAGTTAGGGAGAAAGTTTCGTTGTTCTCAATTAGTATTGATTCGGGAAATCCTTGGTCAAGGTGGAATGACGCTTTGCAAATAGTTTACAAATGTCATTAATTGAATCAATAACTAATGGAGGAGAACTAATATGATTGGACTCAAAAAGAGTAGACATTAATTTCATGCTCTATCTAATCGGAACATTATATGATGAAAGGATTGAATTATATGAAAAAATCATACACAAAAAGGTTATTAAAAACTACTTTGACATTTATAAATATTTAGGTGGTCATAACATGTTGCTAGATACCAATCTTGATTTATAAATATAAATTGTTTAATTGGATAAATTAAAGATAAATTAAAAGGAGTTCTAGTTTATCTAATTCTAATTATAAATTATAATTATATTTTATAATCATTGCTAACGTATTTGAGAACCTAATGGATCTCACATATAGAATGGATTGAAGAGAGCAAAGATATTTAATTAAATTGGACTTGATTGTAAAGTTTGAGAAACTTTATGATTAAAAGTGAGATATTTAATAAATAAGGATCAATATGAGATATTGAATCTTATTTGGGCATAATTAGTATTTAATTAGAATTATTTATAATCCTAATTAAAGTTTAATTGAAATTAGAGTTTATTTTCAATTAAATTACTAAAATGTCCAAAACTTAACATAAATAGATTTAAGCTCTATGAAACTAGCACTTCTTAGTTAACCCTCTCTATAAGTGTTATAAAAAGTTTTCTTAACCTATTATGTGGATACCGTTAGAGGCTAGTCATTTGTTTGACTATGGTAGTTGAGACAGATCAATTTCAGAAACGGTTCGAGGGATACGACAAAAACATGATCAAGCTTCAAAATAAGGAATGAATTTAGATTCACACTTTATAATGATTTATGTGTTAATCATTTTATAGATTTAAATTGATCTTGAATTTTAGGAAATAAATTTGCAAAAAAGTTTCGTAATCATTCTGCTGCAGTTGGGATTGGATTCCATCTTGGTTTCCCATTATATTCTCTCTTCTTTCCTTTAAAGGTCACCCAAGTTAACAAGTAGTTAGGGTTTATCTAAGTTATAGAAATGACTAAAAGGTGCATGATGATCCAAAGGTCTTGATCTCTCCTATTAATCTAATGACCAATAAAATTCTAACTATTTTCTTATTTTCTAATATTTTCCAAGCTATTTTTAGTAAGTAATTTCTTTATAAATTTTAGTAAGAAACCTTAGGAAATCCCTAGAAAATTTAAAAATACCCAGTTGCCTTTAATAATTTTCATATTTTTTATTACCCAAATTCTTCAAATTATAAAGAAAATATTATAATAAATCTAAAAATGTCAACGTACTCAGTATATAAGGCTCCCCGCTTTACGAAGATCATTGATGTACGCAACCTTCCCCTCATTTCTATGATTCGAAGTTGTGACTTTCTGGTCACAAAAAAAGTAACTTTTATTAGTTGTTGTAAGGCTCTCCCTCAATAAATTGATAAATATCCATACTTAAAATTTAATTATGAAGAATTAAGAATTAAAATAATGAAATTGTAATTAGTAAAAAAGAAATTAAACCTAAATTTATGCAAAAAGGTGAGAATTGAACATTATAGAAAAGCAAATAGACACAATTGAAATAAAATTAAATACAACTGCACATAAGTGTATTTAAAATTAATTTGATGATATTAAATTAAAATAAATAAAAAAAGAGTGTAAGAGAGATTAGACAAAATTAAGAATCAATATTAAGTTTAGACAAAATTACATTTTAAGAAGTGGAAGTCGAATTTTGATTGATAGTTGCTTGTCATGATGTTTGAAGGTCAACATTGGCGTTGAATTTGGGGAATAAGCTTAGAACCTAGATTTTCATAAGGTAATTGTTTTTAACTAATTATTTAATTAACAAATTTTAGAAATATATTTCACTTATTTTATTTTTAATTTTATTATAATTCACGAGTATGTTGGCTTAGAATAAGCTTGATTAAGTGGTATTCCATCCCAGCAACATAACAATACAGACGATGAACTGTACATGAAAACTGAGCTCTCAAGTCTAGACGATGAACACTCTCAACTCCACTGGTTCTGATGGACATGCTGCGAAAAAAGTACACATCCGAGAGAGGGATGAGGACCCCCCCCCCTCCCTTCCTGCACTTATTGTCCAAAACAACCCAGCAAGCTACAGTGCGGTGGTTTTTGGCCACTCCGAACCTGGCTCAGGAGTAAGGGACATGGAATGGTCTGAGGAGGAAGTAATTGAGCTAGCGGAACGCGACATTTCCATCATCCAAGTAGAATATGGTCTGGGCCTTGAACTTTCGAACATGTTCAAAGTGAAACTCAATCAAGCCTGGGCAAAAGCAATGGTAATCAAATTGCTTGGCCGAAAGATAGGTTTCAACATGCTCAAGTCCAAATTAATTTCACTATGGAAACCTACAGGACCCATTAAAATGGTCGATTTAGACAACGATTATTACCTCATAAACTTCATGGAGGAAGAGGACCACATCTAAACCCTCACCCAAGACCCATAGATCATCGCTGGCCATGCCCACTCAGTACAGCCTTGGTATCCAGAATTTCGTCCGTCTACTGGAAAAATCACCCATGTCGTGGCTTGGGTTAGATTTCTTGAGTTATCTGTAGCCCGATACCACCCAGCAATCCTCAACGCTCTTGACAATTTAGTGGGAAGAACAGTAAAAATTGATAGCAATACTCAACATACTCACAGAGGTAAGTTTGCTCGAGTTGTTGTCGATCTGGACCTCGGCTCCCTGCTCAAAGCCATTGTCGAATTGGATGGGGAACCCATCAAGGTAGCATATGAGGGGCTACCCCAAATATGCTTCTTTTGTGGTCAGATCGAACATGGAGCCCCGACCTATCCTTCACACCTTGTCGATCAAATCGCAGTCGCGCCCCCCGCTGATGGCCAATCAATGTCAACCCTACTAGAAAGACGTGTCGAAGCTCCTTCAGGTGACACTAGACAACAAGATCTCGGACCTTGGATGCAAGTTTAGAGACGCCAACGCCGACCACCGCCCCTCCCCGCGTCGTACCGGCAAGCCAAGGCCGACACCTCTGGCCAAGTGGGTCCCCAAAGCTCGCGCTTCACAGCTTTGACAGGCTTAGAGTCGTTAGACCCCCCAACGGCTACAACACAATGGACAGAGACTGCTATCCACATCGACACCAAAGCTGCGCTGTCCAAGAACAATGGGAAAGCTAAAGCCCTCAATCAGATGATTCCTAAAGACCCACGCACAAATCGTGCATCATTTAATCCCTGTCAAGAGCCATCCATTTCCAATCTATCTCAGACAACGCCGCACGCTACTCCTCAACCCAAGCCTTTGACCTAGCCCACCACCTGCCCCTCCCAGACCCATGCCCATGTAGGACAAGCCTCTAACTCTGGGCTGCCCAAGGCCACCTCCCTAACGTCCCACAACCCACCTCTAACTCATGAGGCCCTATCTATTCCGTCTCATACCAACGTTATAATTCACTACACCTCAATCTCACTGCTTATACAAGCAGACTCAGGCTGTCGGGACATGAAGGCCGCTACCAATGAAAACAATGACTCGGAAGTCTCGTACTCGTTCAACCAAACCCAAATGCTACCCCCGTCACAACTACTGAACCTGAGTAATGATCTAACCCCAGTCCGAGAAACATACATCGAGTCTGATATTTCGATGGAGGAGACTACACAGGCTCCTTTGGAAATACAGGGTCAGAAACTGACTAATAATTCAGTCAATGCCGACTAGCTGCCCCTCACTATCTCGTTGTTATGTCAATATTAATTTGGAACTGCCAAGGAGCTCGAGGTAGGACCTTCAAGCCTATTATCAAAAATTTTATCCGCATTCATAAACCAAAACTTATTGTTTTGGTGGAACCCCGCATTAGTGGCATCCGAGCGTTGAAAGTTATTAGAAGTCTAGGTTTTGGCCATTCATTCCGGGTGGAAGCTGAAGGCCACTCCGGGGGTATCTGGCTTCTCTGGCAAGCTGATATTGCGGTTCGGATATTGCTAGCTCATCGTCAATTTGTGCATGTCAATATTGAGTGGGACCATAAATCGTTCGACTTTACTGCATCTATGCGAGCCCGACGTACTCATTACAGAAATTTTTATGGCATTATTTACGGAAAATTGCCAGGATCACTCATAACCCTTGGCTATTGGGGGGTGAATTCAACTCCAAACTGAAGAGTATTGATAAACGTGAAGGCTCCTAACTCTAACCTATCGTTAACCCATAATTCAGAGACTGTGTGCACAGTTGTAATCTTCAAGATCTAGGATTTTTAGGACCTCGATTCACTTGGTGGAGAGGACAAATTTTAACCATACTAGACCATGCCTTCTGTTCTAATAGTTGGCTTTCTTTGTTCCCCCATACTACTGTCACCCACGTACCCTTACTGAAGTTGGATCGTCAGCCTATTCTCATTACTCTCAATCATAGCATGACTCTTCTGTCGTTGATTAGACCATTTAGATTTTAGTCAACCTGGCTCACCCATCATTGCTTTAGTCAAGTTATAGTTGATCATTGGACCCAACCGAATCATGATTTCATTTCGACGGTTCTTGGATAAATTACAAAGTTGGAACGATACCACTTTTGGGAACATTTTCCACCGAAAGAAGAGGCTTATGGCAAGATTAGAGGGCATCCAACTAAGTCTAGACGACTCTGACTCGACCTCTCTCTGAGAGCTTGAGGAAGACCTTCGCTCAGAATTGGAGCAAGTCCTCTTTCAAGAAGAACTCTACTGGCATCAGCAATCTAGAAGCCAATGGTTAACGCGGGGAGATAGGAATACAAAATACTATCATGCCATCACAAGAACCAGAAAAAGACAAGGGAGGATTACCTCATTAAAAGATGAGAATGGTATTGTTATATCTGATTCGATGGTATTGTTATATCTGATTCGACGACCATGAAACGTTTAGCGCAGCACTACCTCGAGAATTTATATAGGGCTAAATACCAGCACCCAACCAACTGGCATCTTCACGGTCAGTTCCCTCCCTTGCCCTAACAAACACAAGAGGAACTAAGCAGTCCTCCCAGCCCTGCAAAAATCAAGGGAGCATTCTTCAGTATGACCCCCAATAAGGCACCCAAGTTCGATGGCTTCACAGCTCTCTTTTACCAGTCCCAATGGGATATTGTTGGCCCTTTGCTGACTCTTTTCATTCAACGAATTTTTTGTCACGAGATTTGGGAATCGGAACTCAGTCGCATAGTAATAGTACTTATACCCAAGATTCCGTCCCCCACTTCGATTACGCAATTTCGACCAATCGCTTTATGTTCAGTGTTGTACAAAGCCATTACTAAGATCATCGTGCATCGACTCAAACCTTACCTTGATGTTCTGGTAGCCCCGACCCAATGCAGTTTTGTCCCTGTACGACTGATTACAGATAATATCATTATCAGCCAAGAGGTCATCCATACAATGAAAAAGAAAACTAGTCGGAAAGGGTTTACGGCTTTAAAGGTGGATCTGGAAAAAGCATATGATAGGTTGTCATAGGAGTTCATCCAAGACCCCCTAATCAACATAGGCCTTCCTGATTCGCCGATTAATCTCATTATGAAGTGCGTGACCAGTGTCTCCCTCTAAGTTAATTAGAACAGAGAACTCGATAACGCATTTAGCACCTCCCGAGGCATTCGATAGGGTGGCCCCATTTTTCCTTACCTCTTCATCCTGTGTATAGAACGCCTCGGTCAATTCATCTTGCAAGAGGTGTCCCACGACCGATGGCAGCCAATTCTTCTAAGCAGAAAGGGTCCCCCTCTTTCTCATCTATTCTTTGCGGACGACCTTATCCTGTTCTCCGAAGCCTCCATGGAACAAGTGAATGTCACTAGGACTGTCTTAAATACTTTCTGTACCGCTTCAGGTCAACGCATCAACTAAGACAAATCTAGATGCTTTTACTCCAAAAATGTTCCTCCTTCGAGGACTCACAGCTTAAGTAGCACTCTAGGTTTTAAATAGACGAATGATCTTGGTCAATACCTCGGAATCCCTCTTCTGCATGATAGAATTCGTCGTAGAACCTATCAACACATTCTTAATAAGGTGCAACAATGACTATCAGGCTGGATGGCCAATCTCTTGCTTTTGGCAGGCCGTGTCACTTTGGCCAAATCAGTCATAGCTGCACTTCCCAGCTATACCATGCAGACGGTCCGGTTGCCCCGAAGAATTTGTGATGAGCTAGAGAAATTAATACATCAATTTGTTTAGGGTTCATCCAATGGGAAATAGAAAATTCATCTAGTCAATTAGGAGGAATTCTGTAAACCTACAAAGCTGGGGGGACTTGGCCTTTGGAAAATTCGTGAAACCAACGATGCATTTCTAGCGAAGTTAGGATGGACTATGCTTGCTAAACCTGACTCCTTATGGGTAAAAGTCCTCTCTGCAAATATAATGCTGACGCCAACAGTATCCCCGCCTCTTTGGATGCCACCGGTGGCTCTATGGTCTGGAGGAGCATAAAGTCTACGTGGCACCTAGTTCTGCAGGGTTTGACGTGGATGCTAGGAGATGGCATTAGAACTCGATTTTGGTTAGACCCGTGGATTTCGGGCATCGGACCCCTTATTTCCCATACTATAACCCCGATCCCCAACTCCATTCGTAACCTCAATGTCCGTCACTTTGCAAACGTGGAAGGTAATTAGCCTTGGGATGCTTTTCAATCTTATCTCCCGTCGCCAATTTGCACATTGATAGCAGGCACGTTTCCTCCAAAACCTTCTTTAGGGCCGGATAAGTTGATATGGGGAAGCTCTGATACAGGCCACTTCACCGTAGCTTCTACATATACCATGAACACGGGTCATGACGCAGCCTCGGCCTATGGTGTTTGGAAGGTCATATGGCAATGGAAGGGCCCACAACACATTCGTTCCTTCCTCTGGCTCCTCGGCCACGACAGGCATCGAGCTTGTTATCATTGTAGATTGGAGGAATCCTCGATACATGCAATACACGACTGCATCAAAGTTTGCCAAGTGCGGACTACCTTCCCTCCATATCTGGTTTTCGCAGAATTTTTCACTAGGCCGAATCGGGAGTGGCTCCTCCACAATCTACAACACCACCATCAAGTCCTTGGGCACGATTGGTCGATCCTCTTTAGCATTACTTGTTGTTTCCTTTGGCAATGGAGGAATATAACCCTTTTCGATGCACAATTTACTTGGCCCTCCTCACCTAGTTCCATTATTTTGTCTTATGCATGTCTTCTCCGCAACTCAGCCAGGTGGCAAAGTAGAGCGGTTACTACTGGACATCAACCTCGTCAAGAGAGTCACATCGGCTGGAACAAACCTCCTACTGGTTGGATCAAGCTCAACACTGATGGAGCCTTAAAACGGTCCTCGTTCACAGCCACCGCAGGAGGCCTTCTTCGGGACAGTGCAGGACATTGGCTTGGTGGATTCTCACAAAATACTAGCTGGTGCTCATCTATGGTCGTGGAACTCTGGGGAGTTTATACTGGGCTGATGTTGGCGTGGAATTTGGGCCATCGACGGATCAAACTTGAAGTAGATTCTCAAGAAGCGTTTGATATCCTCTCCTCCTCCGATCGCCGATCCGTGACTCTCAATCCTATTGTCCGGAGCATTAATGAGCTGTTCACCAGGAACTGGATTGTTGTTCATCGACATATATATCAAGAGAGCAACAAATGCGCCGACTGGCTAGCGAACTATGCCAGTCATTTTGATGTAGGCATCACATATTTTACTACCTCACCCATTGAATGCCACCTTATCCTATTAGAGGATTTGTTGGGAATCTGTTTCTCCAAACTAATTGTGTAATTTATTATGCTAGTCTCCCTTTAAAAAAAAAGATGAGATATGATAGCAACATAAACTGAGTCTATAAACAAAGGAAAATGAAAGTATAATTTTAAAGTTGTTTTAAGAGCTTGAAATGTATTCACATTAAATGCCTAGTCCAAACATTTAATGTGTATTTATAAAATTTGATGTGAATAGACAATTTTATGTTTAGGATGAGTTTGATTACAAGTTGACACAGAGAGTAAATAGTTCATATCAATGTAAGGATGCAAGTGAACGAAAACATTTTTTTGAGGTTAAAATGAAAACGACATACCTAAATTTATATGGAATAAGACTAAGTACAAGCCCATTAAAATATCAAGTTTAATTCTTAGCAAAAGGACTATTTATTTAAAGCCATTCTTTTCTTTTATTTTCTCAATTGGACCATTACAAAACAAGTTTTGACATTTTATGATTAATCATCTTCTTTTTTTGGTCAAAAGTATGATTAATCATCTAAGTCAGCCACTTTCTACTTTCCAGTTCACACGTCACGTTTTAGTAATGTTATTCAGTAATAAATAATTATTCTTTTAAAGATATTTTATACAAACTGAGGAAACCGACACGTGTCTCTCCAGTGGTCACCGACAACACCGGTCCCCTTCTAAAAGGCCAAGGATTTTTATAATCCACACAAAATAAAGAGCAACATCAACTGCTCTTTTTCTTCTTCAACTAACGTAACACACACGGACACCAATCGATGCCACACCTCCTTCTCCCAAGTATCTAGCCTGCGTTCTACCTTGTGTCCCTTTCATTCAAGCCGTTAACTTCATAATCAACCGTTTTAAATCCACCCCAGGTTCTTCATTAACAATATTCCTTCTTCTTCACCTTTTGTATATAAAGGGCTTTCCTTTCTATTTCTAACCAAATTTTCCTCGTTCGTAGATTGAAGTTGGATCTTTATCTGTTGGAATCTGTTCAATTGACTTTCTGGGGTTGGGTTTTTATAGCTTTTATTGTCGTTTATGTTGTTTATTTGGGGCTTTAGAGTGATTTGATTGATGGGTGATGCTTAGATTCGCTTGTTGGGGAGTGGAAATTGTAGTTTCTTGCTAATCAAGTTGGTATTTTTATCGTTTAAGCCTCTGTCTTGCTCTCTCTCTTTTGTATTTTAGAGAATATTGTGGGAATTGTATGGCTTTTTCGCAAAGGTTGGTTCTCTCTGTTTAGTTTTTGGATTTTGTGGTCTGGGTGTCTGAGTGGATTGGGGGTGATTGAGGTTGAATTAGGGAAGGTTGTGCTGGAATCCATAAAAGTCAGAAAGGGTATCGGTTTTTAGGAAGTTGTTTCTAACTAGAGCTGTTATTTGCTCAAACTTGTCTTTAACCATGGCTGATTCGATTGCGGCAACTTCTCTTATTGGGCATAGACCCCTTCAGAAGGGACTTTCTGTCAAGAATGGTTCCTATAGGAAAAGAATTATGCGCAACTGCCAGTTTCCTAGAACTGTGTTTATGGGTAGAAGACTCGTCTCCAGGCTTTTTTCATTTCCTAAACTGAAAGCTGATAGGTCAGTAAACACGCCGATTAAGGCTCTGGCAATGGAACTTACTAAGGAGGCTTATTCATACAAAGAGCAAGATAGAATTCCAAGCGCATGGTACCAGGTTGACACCAGTGTTAGTGAGAAACCAGGTTTGTGGCCACCGGAGAACAGAGCTGATAATCCCTCTCTGCATAATCCCTTGCTTCGACAAGAAAGGATGGGATGTGGATGGTTAGGTGCCATCTTTGAGTGGGAAGGTGTCATAGTGGAGGATAATCCTGATCTTGTGAGGCAAGCCTGGCTAGCCCTTTCTCAAGAAGAAGGAAAGTCTCCTCCTCCTGCTTTTGTTTTGAGACGTATCGAAGGTATGAAGAATGAGCAAGCAATTTCTGAAGTTTTGTGTTGGTCAAGAGACCCAGCAGAGCTAAGAAGAATGGCTGCTAGGAAAGAAGAAATTTACCAGGCATTGCAAGGTGGGATATATAGACTACGAACTGGCTCTAAAGAATTTGTAAATGTTTTAATGCATTACAAAATACCGATGGCATTAGTTTCCACACGCCCACGAAAGGCTCTTGAGAGTGCAATTGGAACCATAGGGATTGAAGGCTACTTCAATGCTATTGTAGCTGCAGAAGACGTTCACCGTGGGAAACCTGATCCTGAGATGTTTATTTATGCTGCGGAGCTTCTACAATTTATACCAGAACGGTGTATAGTGTTTGGCAACTCCAATCAGACAGTGGAGGCTGCCCATGATGTTAGAATGAAGTGCGTGGCTGTTGCTAGTAAGCATCCTGTATATGAGCTTAGTGCTGCTGACTTAGTGGTGAGGCATCTAGATGAGCTTTCAGTTGTTGATCTGAAGAACCTTGCTGATATTGAATCACCGGAGTTCAGGTCAGAGCTGGAGCCGGAGCTGGAGCCAGAGGAGGATAGTGATCGATCTACCTCGGTGGGGGTTGATGATATTTTCTGGTAACTCCTACAAGTTGTACAGTTTGTTCATGCTTTTATCCATTTCGTAAATGAAGATAGTCGTGTAATATCATTAGCATCATTGCAGCCGCTTGATCCCTTGGTATACATGAAGGGAAATAGTGGAGAATAGGGAAAGAAACAAAAACAGGAAAAGAAATTAGAAAAGAAAAGGCAGTCTATATTGGACTACCTTATGTTTCATGTATGTATAATCTGTACAATGTATAATTATGTCTGTCTTTCAATGCTTTGTTTAGTAGTGCTTCTCTTCTTATACTTTTTGACTTGTGTAAATTATGAAAAGCTTAGTCATTGAGCATCAGGCAATCTGATCAAACTATCAGACTGCTCAAGTTTCTCAAAGATACGGACGTGGGCGTTCCTTGGAAGAACCTCCTCCATTGTAGAGCCTAACGATGGTGATGAAACCTCCAAAATCCGTAACCAACAAAGGGTGTTTAGGATGTTTTAGAGATTTGTTATTGGACTCTGCTTCTCAAGCAGTCGAAGTTTTGATAGGTTAGTTCTTTACTGCTCATCGAAAACGTCAACAGACAACCTGTTGTAACGAGAACCTGCACAAGACTACAAGCAGGGAATTTCTCACGTTTTTGATCCTTCAGAATGAATCTAGACTACAAATGTTTAGATGAATTTGGCGTGCCCGTCACTCTTGGCTTAGTTGATGAATCTAGACGTCTTCATATCTTTCTAGATGAATTTAGCATGCCCATCACTTTTGACTAAGTTGATGAATCTTGACTACGTATCTTTCTAGATGAATTTAGCATTCCCATCACTTTGGACTTATTCAACAACGGAGTCGTGCTTAAATTCATATTGAAGAGTCGGTTTGAATTTTCCAATTAATTAACGAATTGCAAACTCAGCTGCTGTGACTTTTTACGCCTTGGAAAGTGAACGTCCAAATCCAGGCATGGCTTAGTCCAACCTCCATTCGCTTACACAATACAATCAAGTCTCTGTTCCCAATTAATTAATGGTCTGCAAGTCAGATTGAATCAATGAGTTAAAAGAGAATCACATGCTCAAATATGCCCTATAAATGTTGTCAACAAGAGGTGGATCAATTGGTCCAGATTCTTCACTAGGAGGTCTTAAGTTCAAGTCACGCCAAAGGAAGAGAAATAGGCATGTTCCTATTGATGATCCTCTAGCCCCCTGGGCATAGCTCCTTGATTGGATCAATTACGGACGCCTCGCTTCCAGCGACAGTGTGGGAGTTGGAGCTACTAGGGAACCCAAGGATTGATAGGAACCTGATGCTGAGCAGGGGGAGCCAGTGATCAATCATCAGTTGACTAATCAAGTATGTGAAGACTCCTTGTGCGCAGAAATATACAGGCTACGTAGGAACCTGAGAGATCTTGGCTCTTATGTTTTACATTTTATTTTTTTATTCTTAATCATACATACTTCTAAGAGTTTTTCGATCTCTTTATACTTATAATAGAGTTCTTTTTTTTCCTTTCATGCTTATAGCCTTTAAATATTCAACTGCCTCATCATATGAAAGCTCAACATTAAAATCATTATTATCATCGTAATAATTAGATTAAAATGATACTTCAATATTGTTGGCCATAAAATGCATAGGAGTCCCCTTATTATTATTCAATTCTCCACTTTCAGAATTAGTTGTATGATCCCAAGTGGCCAGCCCATAATGCTCTCTTTTTCTTTAGGTTCAGCTTCTCATTCTTTTAACTCTATTCTTAATTGTCATCTAGATTCTCATGAAGCTAATATCATTGTGACAATCAATATCATATGTAAGATTAAGTTTGTACTAAATATCATGATCTTTTTTACACCTTGAAACAATAGAAAACACATGTCTATCTAATGTGAAAATAAAAATATATATTGCCTTAACATTAAATATAATGAGTTCATTGTCATTTCTATGCTACCCCCTCATCTTTGCAATCTCATATAAATCAAAATCTTGGATCATTAGAAAGACTTTCATTCCAAAAGCAAATAATCATTTTGGTTGAAAGATGGAAGTAATATTAATATTTTTACCTTCTTGACTAAGAAGAGATGAAAGTTGTACTATAATAATCTTTACTCAAATTTTGTTAAAAATTTACATGCAATAAATGAGACTTGCTATGATATTAATTGTTGGTCCTTGAATAGCATACGAGAGAAGGATGAATTATATGTGTTTACTTTTTAGCCTATTTGATAACTAATGAATTGAATTGTTTATTTTAATGAATGATTATGGAAAATTCAAATAAAAATAATTTCATAAAAATTCAATATTAGAAATAATAAAGGAGTAAGAAAAGAGAAATAAAATCAATTTATAATAGTTCACGAAACAATCTTTAGCCTACACCCACTTTCTAAGCCCTGCTTAAGAATTCACTATTTTCTTCCTTTAATGTGTGAGAAAGACACCTCCATATAACTTCTTTTTTGTCGAGGGTGAACTGAAACCCTTTGGAACTTCTTGCTTTGTCATTAGTAAAGAGTAACCCTTTACAAATCTTATTCAAGGTTAATAGAAAACTGTCACAAAGTGTAAGTCAAGCAAAATTTCTAATTGCCACAATTTCACAACTATACAACTCTAAAGTTCCTTTTCTTTTTTCGCATCACTTAACTAAAGGTATATTTATGATATGTAATTTGCATATGTGCTTCTTAGATTCTTAAGGTTGTGAAAGACTCTCTAATATGCTAAAGGTTCTTTTCAAAATTTATATTCAAAATAAATATAAATAGTCATTATATAAACAAATGATAAGTTTTTGGGCACATTCATGTATCCTTGTTTTGTTCAATAGGGAGTTTGGCTAGTCTATGTCCTAACATAATAGACATCACCTACTTAGAACTTTTTGCTTCTTTCTCCGATTAACTGATCTAAACCCTTAGGTTAGTCTAAACTTTTATAAGAACTAAGTTAAACTAAAACTCCGAAGTCCTTTTCAAAGATGAAAACACACCTTCTTGATAATTAATTGATTCAAAATCATTTCAAAAGCTACCCAAAGTTTGTTTGAATATCAATAGGCTTTCTTCAAAGATCAAACCAAAATTCTTCTTAATTATTAAAGGATTTATGTGCTATAACTATATGTAAATGATCATACAATTGTTGAGCTCTTAATTCATTAAAATAACGAAGATAAAGTTACAAGAAGGATTATCATGATTTTTAAATCTTGAGGTACTTGATTCCTTCTTATTTAAAAAAAAAAAGGAATTGTCTTGAAACTTTCTTGAGTTGCATATGTGCTCCACTTTGCTTATTTTCCTTATCTTTTAATTGCTTAATTTTTTCAATTGACTTCTTTCCTCACTCTACTCTTCCATTGAATCTTTCATATATTTCCTAATTTTAGTTGTAATAAATTTGTTAATATCACCAAAAGAATTTCATTAATAGCAATATTTTTTGTTAACATCAAAACTAGGAGTTAGGATCTCACTTAGGCCGTCAGAAAACAATCACTATTCATAAGTCAAGTGGTAATGAGAGGGATACTTATATATTTTATAAGTAGATTACCCTTATTGAAACTCTTTGTTGTAAACAAAAGAGATGAAAGATTCCTTGTTTTAGTAGAGAAAAAGATTTGGAACTTGGAAAAGTTAATGATTAGCCTTGATACATCCTTAAAATGATTTATTTTATCAATGAACACCTTAATAGGACATCATTTGACAAAAAGAAAAAAAATATAAAAAGATTAAAATAAAAGAAAAAATCTAAAAAGTTTAAAATTAGAACATTTATAATGAAATTTAAATTAACGAATGGTAGAAATAGATTTGTTAATATGTGGATTAACATTTCTATCACCAAAGAAAAAAAGATAAGGAAATAAGGGATCTCCATATCTAGTCCTCTTTTCACCATTAAATACTTAAGTGGGTTATTTGTTTGCAAGAACATAACATGAGACAATAGAGTTATAGGCATAAAGAAAAATTGAGAATGAAACTCTATTACCCGTAGAAGAAGGGAAAACTTTATTGATATAGTCAAAAACGTTTTTAAAAGTTATTTTATCAAACATCTTTTATTGTTAGCGACTTTTTGATAATCCTTCTTTAACTTCTAAATGATTAAGATGTTATCCCAATATTTTTCTTAGGCACAAAGGTTGATTAAGAAGAAGAGATGATAAAATGTATAATAACTTTAACTCTAACTACTAGCTTTCTAAAAATAGTTTTGTAAATAATATTACAACAAGAAATCGACGTATGATTATTAACAGAATTAGGATTGAGAATTTTTGGATGAGTGACATGAAGGTACAATTTAATTCTTTTAGAAGAATCTTATTAAAGAAGAAATTTAGGACACCTTGACTAATTATTACAATCCTAACATAATTTTAATAATAATGGGTGAAAAGGTAATAACCTTTGTCCTCAAACTAAACCCTTGATGGTTTCATAAATTGGCATAATTGTATTTTTAATATTTGTACTAAAATATAGGTCAGATGAATTTCGAAGCATTAAAAAAACTCTAATAATTTGAATTCATTTAAATTTAAACCTACATTGATCCAATCATTGATGAGGTTATATTTATGCTAATTAAGTATGTGAAATCCCACATCGGTTATAGAGGGAAACGAAGTACGCCTTATAAGGGTACGGATATCTCTCCCTGACCCATCGGAACTCCGAGGTTAAATGTGCTTGGGTGAGAGTAGTTCTAGGATAGGTGACCTCCTGAGAAGGCCTCAGGAAAAGCAAAACCGTTAGGGCTTAGCTGAGCCAAGGCCCAAAGCGGATAATATCTGTAAGCGGGTGATTTGAGATGTTAAAAGTGGTATCAGAGCTGGTACCTGAACCATTGTACTAGCTAGGCTGGACCCCAAAGAGGGTTGGGCCCTAAGGGGGGTGGAGAGTGTGAGATCTCACGTCGGTTAGAGAGGGGAACGAAGTACGCCTTATAAGGGTATGGATACCTTTCCCTTACAAACGCGTTTTCTATGGCCTAATGCACCGGATCTCATCGAAACTCCGAGGTTAAATATGCTTAGGTGAGAGTAGTTCCAGGATGGGTGACCTCCTGGGAAGGCCTCGGGAAAAGCAAAACCGTGAGGGCTTGGCTTTGCACCTCAGTCCTCCCAGTAACACTTCCAGAACTCATCCTACCTCTGCCACGACCTCTCTGTACAATCCCACTGGCCCGACTCTGCTAAATAGTAGGTTATGTTAATTTGCTCCCTCTCCCACCAGACTATGCTCCAGACATCAATGTACAATCTCTAATTTGATGGTCAAGTGAGCCACACCGAAGGCAGGCTCTTGTCAATCTCTAGCATACACTATTATGTTTATTCCCACAATACTGACAAGCTGGCAACTGACCCGATATTGCTCCCCTATTATTCCCAGTCTGATTGAAACCACCCCTCTGTCTAAATCCTAATTGTCTAGATTTAGTTGGTGGTCTGAATGCTCAGGTCTGACGTTTACTAGACCTTCTGCTAGATCCACCCTGAGACTCACTGGGCCTCTTCTGACCAGTCTCTGATCTCGGCTCAAGCTGACTGTCCCTCAACAATTGCTCCATTCAGATCGAGGCTGCTCTAAGCTCAGTGAAACTGCTCAGGTTAGTAAGAGCTAGCCTTGTCCGAATCTCCATATTCATGCCATCTTCAAATCTCCTACATTTATCTACCTCAGTAGGAATTAAGACAAAAGCATACCTTATCAGCTCATTGAATATGATCTCATAATCTGCTACAAATATTCCTGTTGGACCCCGATCTTTAAATGGAATTTAGAAATATTAAATGAACTTGAATGAGTGTTTTAATGTATGTTTTGTGTATTAGATGAATTTATATTTAAAGGAAATTGATGAGAAAAAGAATCGATTCGTTTTGATGGTTTTG
>JANKOD010000192.1:23551504-23562317 GCA_026284645.1 Erythroxylum acuminatum
ATTGTTTAGTATACTTTAACTATTATTTAGCATAAATAATTTTATTATAAAATAAAATATAGTTAAAATTAATAAAAATGCTTTTTATTTTTATGTTGCCAAACAGTCTACTGTATGAAGCTCTTTTAAAAATGATGTTTTTTAAATTGACAGCCAAATAGTCAACTGGCTTTTTAGAAAAGTTCTTCTCAGAAAAGCTCTACTGATATAAACCCATCCAAATAGGTACTAAAGCATCAAATGTCTAGAAAAATTTATTAGATTTATTAACTAATGATACAACTACTAATTTTGAAGTGTTTACAGAAAAAATTTGGGCAAATTTCCATAAAATTGATAAAAACTATTTAAAAAATTGATGTAACTTTGGATAACTATTATATAATGAAGCACAATTGCCTATTATGAATTTGTAAGGGTAAAAAGAATTACCATAATAACAGTACCGTATGATCGTTTAATAATTATTGCTAATTAAATAATTGCAATGATTATTAACTGAATAAAAATTAATTTTTTAAATTTAATTGAAATTAAGAATACATATGTATTATTTAGTTAATTACGATCATATTTAACAAAATAAAAAAATTGAATTTTTGTGAAAGCCTTTCCCTCTGTATATATGCATAGATGATTATATGACTTTGGCATCCATCAGATCAAAGTAATCTTCGAAAGTTCTTGTTCCAAAAGGTTGAGCCCCAACCCTTAGGGCCCCCAATCGTAGGCCCGACTATCGCTGGAGAATTGAATCACGGTCTGATCCTGAGCAGCCCCCTAACAGAACGGTCCATTTTTTCACGTTGTCGAGAGTCGAACCTAGAACCTTGTTCCAACTGACCCTATTAGTTAACCACTCAGACAACCCGTGCGGGCAATCTTCGTAAGTTCTTGGTTCATATGAGCTATAATTATTTGTTTTCGCGTAATTATTTGCCTTCATTTTGCCACCTTTCCACCTGTTGTACATGACTTGCCCATGTGGCTGCCAACAACTGCCATGTTCTCCTTTTTTCCATGTTTACGCCGTCTTATCTGCTACAGATTTTTTCTAAGTCCTACTTTTTCCCATTATTGATGCTTTCCCATGAAGCTGAAGGTTAAAAACAAAAGCGGAAAATTAGGGAGAGAGGACAAAACTGAGGTGAAATGAGTGCTCTTGCATCAATCTGTAGAGGTACACTTGCTTTTGTGTATAGTCCATTCGTGTTGTGAGTTGCTGTGGAGTGAACAGTACAACGTAATGGGTTGAGATTGTGATGGGCACTCACCATTTCTATAATCGTCTCTCTCTCAAGTAGGTCTTGAATGACATGAAAATGACATTCTAACAACAATCTTTGCAGAAGCAGATATCATCTCACCTTCTGCAGTCACCTTTTCTGTCTGTCAAGTGAAGGAAGATATGTTTTTATATAAAGCAGAATCTTCGAGCCAAGAGAATGTATCCTTGACGAGTTTGTTTCGCATGCAATTTCAGTTATGCTGTCTATGTCCAACATGCCATTTATGTGTTTAGATTACTGAAGAGTTATACTTTTCCCTTGGAACTGTGAAACAGAAGGGTTTAATGGTGGGATAGATTTAGTTTCTGAAAAGAGTATTGTCGAGAAAAGAAATGGTGTTTTGTAGTTGAGCGAAATTGATATTTTCTAAGATCGTGAAAGAGACAGAGAGAGATCAAGTAGCCAACTAGTCCTTGTGGGGATGGTGTGAGGAGGGCCTAAAAAAAACACTTATCTAACAAGAGACAGGCTGACATTTAAATTTCATGGGCCACCAACACCAATAATTGAATCTTACTCTTCATTATATATCACTAATTGGGCACCTAATTTGATCCATGCACCACAAATGACATCCCATTGTTCACATTTTTAAGGTCTAACCACCTTGTCTTTCATCCACAACCAGACGACAGCCCTCATCTACACAATGATTTTCACTTACACAACTATATATCTATTTCTATCACATTTCCTTTTTTTGTCAGGTAATTGTTACTCATTATTTATTTAAGCTGCCCTTGGTGATAAAAGTGGTTAAGTCATAGTTTATTAGCATGATCCATGCAATTTAGTAGTGTCCAAATGAAGCATGTAATCTAATAAAAATTCTGATCTTGAGTGAGGCAAGTCCAAAATGGAAGATGATTAAGGATTCATATAGAAGCAAACGATCACAACACATAGTTGGCAATTCTGGAAATCTAAAATTGACAGATGGAGAATCATGTTAGAGGTTGGGGTTGGTATATTAGGACTCATCGAGGCCAGAGAAGCTGAGATTGTCTTCTTTGAAATCCAGCTCACATACTCCTCTTCGACTTTGACATTGCTCCCTCCTAAAGAAGACACATCATATTCACATAAAATATCCTATTATATCTTTCTCCTACAAAAAGGACTAAGGCCACTACCATTTTTCTTCAGTCCCTCATCTCTCTAGTCCTTCGCATTTTTCTGTATAACTTACTTGATCAACTCTTGTTCCAGATACCATTTTAGCCAGTTTGTATCCCACATCAGAATGAGAGAAATTCTCCATATCCAAGCCGGTCAATGTGGCAACCAAATTGGTGGCAAGTTTTGGGAGGTTGTATGTGACGAACATGGAATTGATGCTGCTGGGAACTACATGGGACACTCTCGTGTCCAACTTGAGAGGGTTAATGTTTACTACAATGAGGCTAGCGGTGGACGTTATGTGCCACGAGCTGTTCTAATGGACCTTGAGCCAGGGACAATGGACAGCTTGAGGACTAGTCCTTATGGGAAGATATTTAGGCCTGACAATTTTGTGTTTGGGCAAAATGGAGCTGGGAATAACTGGGCTAAGGGCCATTATACTGAAGGAGCTGAATTGATCGACTCTGTTCTTGATGTTGTCCGCAAAGAGGCCGAAAATTGTGATTGCTTGCAAGGTCTGTAGTCCATTCGTTGATCTGTGTTTTATCATTTCATGGTATTACAAATGGTTAGATTATTTTTCTTATGGTCTTTTCAGGCTTCCAGATATGCCATTCACTGGGAGGTGGAACAGGGTCAGGAATGGGGACTCTGCTGATATCAAAAATCAGGGAAGAGTATCCTGATAGGATGATGCTAACATTCTCGGTGTTTCCTTCTCCTAAGGTTTCTGATACAGTTGTTGAACCCTACAATGCCACTCTGTCTGTGCACCAGCTTGTTGAAAATGCTGATGAGTGCATGGTTCTTGACAACGAGGCTCTATATGACATCTGTTTTAGGACTCTAAAGCTCACCAATCCAAGTTGTAAGTACACATATAAACTACCTTCAAATGTTTCAACACTTGACAAAAGGAGATTGTCCAGATGTGGTGTCATTTATAATTAATATAAGCCATTTTTATGTCTAATGATTCTTTGAGCATGAATTGATTTTACTGTAGTTGGTGACCTTAACCATTTGATCTCAACAACCATGAGTGGAGTCACCTGTTGCCTCCGCTTCCCTGGACAGCTCAACTCCGACCTCCGGAAGTTAGCTGTGAATTTAATCCCCTTCCCACGTCTCCACTTCTTCATGGTTGGTTTTGCGCCATTGACCTCACGTGGCTCCCAACAATACCGTGCTTTAACAATCCCTGAACTCACTCAACAAATGTGGGATGCTAAGAACATGATGTGTGCAGCCGACCCACGACATGGCAGGTACTTGACGGCCTCAGCCATGTTCAGGGGCAAGATGAGCACCAAGGAAGTTGATGAGCAGATGATAAATGTACAGAACAAGAATTCCTCCTATTTTGTTGAGTGGATTCCTAACAACGTCAAGTCAAGTGTGTGTGACATACCACCAACAGGGTTATCGATGTCATCAACGTTCATGGGAAATTCTACATCCATCCAAGAAATGTTCAGAAGGGTATCAGAGCAATTCACGGTGATGTTCAGGAGGAAGGCGTTTTTGCATTGGTATACAGGTGAAGGGATGGATGAAATGGAATTTACGGAGGCAGAAAGTAACATGAATGACTTGGTTTCAGAGTATCAACAATACCAAGATGCTGTTGCTGATACTGAGGAGTACGAAAATGAGGAAGCTGTGGAGAACTGAGAAGATTTATGTGAACATATTTTTATATTTTTCTTCTCCTTACGTGGTTTTTATTTCACTGGGGCCTGATATATTTATAGATTCATGTTTGCTTGCTGTTTGATGATGATCAACAATAAGGCCTATGTTTTATGGTATGTATGTTGCTGCTTTGGTCATCCTGCAAAGCAATTGATGTTGTGAAGCTCTGAAATTTTGACATATAAAATGCATCTGAGAATGGTTGCAGTTGCATACTTAGTTTACATAACCAATTTTATATGCCTTTATTATCCTTAAAAAAGAGTTTTGATAGTGGAGAAATGCTACATTTCTGCTTGACAAGCTAAGCCTCCATATTATTTGGTTTCCCTTCCAATTTTTGCCCCAGTGATTTAGCATTTTCACTTCCAAGCTCAATCTGCCAGTTTTCCTGGCTTTGGCCAACCTAGAAAAGAAATCTCACTTTTCTGCATTAAAAGCATGTCAATGGATTCAATTACTACAGGGGTTAATAAAAGCTGCTTATATAACTGCAGGATCTTGTAGCGTACTAAATGCTTCATTCATGATCACAAGTTCATTCAAAACTTTCCTCCTTCTGGAAAGAAATAGTGTTTGACTTAAAACCACAAAAGCAGCACAGACAAGGAACTCAACCCTAAGCTGCAGCAGCCGCAACCAATAGCACAGAGTACATTAAATTACAAGGCTTGCATAAGACGTCTATTTCACCCTCTACAATCAAATTTTTAACAGCAGTTGGAACCCCTCTACAAACATTTAATTCGTCCAAAGAGTGTCTTAATTATTCCCACAAAGGTGGTTGTATTTGAAAGATCAGCAAAGCGAAATAAAGAAAGAATGTTTGTATGCGCACACAAGTTATCCAATAAAGCAGAGTGACGACAATCATCCCACAATGTTATGAACGGATTTTTTAAGATGACTACCGACTCATCATGCAGATTGATCATTGCAGCTCATTCCCTGTGCTCAAGAAGTCTTGGATCCTGCCTGAAAATTAAGCTCAGTTTGGCGAAGCAAGTCACATCTGGAGGGAAAGGTGCCCAAGAAAACAATTATTTTGAAGTTCATCCATCAATTATCACAAATTGGAACTCCTTTTACTTTCCAGGGTTGTTCCCTCTTTTAAAGCTGCTTGTGCCTCGCTCTCCCTTCCTAATGCAAAAAGAGATACAGCTTGCAAATAAGATGCAATGTCCCAAAGTGGTGATATGGCTTGTGCTTGTACTGCATCATTAAGCGCTTCTTGTGGCATGTCACTCATGATGTAAGAGAGACTTCGGCGAGCAAAAACAGTTGGAGATACCATTGTTCCAACATCTATGAACTGCAAATATAAATCAATTGTCAGCTGAACTTGGAACATTCCAAAAATTTAACAATCGGATCTTTCAAGTGGGGCAGAAATTTGGTAATCCACGGAAAAGGGTGTTTGACATAGAGATTTGGAAACCTTTTGAGTTTTGACACTAAGCTCAATTTCAGATAGACTTCAGATATACATTCTTACCCAAACTTTGCTTCCCCACACATGGAATAACTTATCCAAATCAGAAATATGGATGCCGATCAAACCTGGGAGTAGCACTCAATGGCAGCCCTTAAATCTTTATGACGAAAAGCAATATCTCCCTTCTTCTTTGAATTTAACGTTTCTTGCATCTGATTGGTCCACATCTGAAATGAGAGCTGATACAGAGGAAACAGGAGTGAGTACAGTCACATTCTTGCTACTGAAATGGCTATGAAGGAGATGCAATGTCAGGGTGAATGTCTGACAAGAACAGACAACCAAACAATTTCTTAAATTAAGTTGCCCATAAAGCAAGGAAGCAGTAACAAAAATCACACAACCTAGGGGATCATATAAAGTACAAAACCTATGAATGATTAGCCCATATGGAACAAAAGAATTTACAAGCTTTTGCATATGGACGAATAAAGCAGTCCCTCACAGTCAAGGCAATAAATGAAGTAACAAATTAAGCAGTTCACGCTATCATTATACAATTTAAAAAGTTTATTAGCTAGAATGCTTGATGCCCTGCAGCCAGCAGATACCAACCTACAATGTTGAATCCAGGAAATTCAGGACATGTATAACAACTAATTGAAATATCATACACAAACCTCAGTAGCTGCACCCTCATCATCTTTGTATCCAATCTTTTCCAAGATCTCATGAATAGCAGTCAAATCCATTCTGAAGCAAGCTTCACCAACTGGCGTCAGAGGTACAGCTTCAGCAACATCTGGTATACCCATCAATACATGAGAAGGAACCTGCAAAAATATTTAGTTAATTCATGTCCATCACTGGATAAGAGTACCTCAAAGTCACACAAACAACTGTGACTGGCAGAAGAGCCTTAAAATTAAGGTGTACTAGGATCTAATTGAGCAAGACCTTAATGAAAATAAGACGCAGACTTTGTATCAAAGCCATTGACAACAAACCTCAGTATCCTTTTGCAGAGGAATCAAAGCAGAAACCAATGACTTTGGATTTGGTCGCTCTCGGGGTTCATACTGTAAACATCTAGAAGCTAACCTCACCAACTCAGTCCCATCATCATTTGTAAATTGGCCTTCCAAGCATGAATCTGTCAACATGTTAATGTTCCGGTCACGTATTAAGTCCAGTGCCTGAAAAAGAAAACAAAGAAAGAAAGCATTTGAACAACAGAAGTTGGTTGGAACCATCAGAAAGAATTTTAGGACAGAGAACCTTCAAGGAATTCATGCCATCATTATCTTTGTGAAATGAGAATTAGTGTTCTTCTGTATCTAAAGATGCATAAATGCTGAATAGTAAATTATCAGTTGCCATTACATTTCAACAACTCATGACTCTTTCCTTTCTTCCTATTTGTTAAGGTCGGTCACATTACTGTAAACCAAAACATTTATTGGTGTCCACCAGCCCACTATAAACCCAAGAGAGAAAGAAAAAGGAAATCTCTTTCAGTAAGTTGTTTATGAGATATTAAAAGTGCCAACAGAACCCATACATAAACTACTCTCATGCACTACACAAAAGAATAGATTATGGTAACTTCATCAAGTTAACAGCTGATCACATACATGATAAGATACAGAAACTCATATTTAAGTTAATGTAACATGCAAAAGTAGCAGGAAGATGACAATGGTTATGTACTTAGAAACAAACAATAACAATCAGATCCTAATAATTATCTACAGAAGTTCAAGATCAGCAGGACTATCATACACATAACTTGCCTAAGAGGTTCTATTTAGATGCCATACTGCAGTCGAAATTTATTCCTGTATAACTCTTTTATCGATTTAAGTGCTAAAAAGAGTTTGTTAGGTCATATCTCTGTGGGCCTGTGGGGAAATTCAAAATTTTCAAAATGAAGCAAAGTCAGAGGGCATAATTTCCTTTATACTTTTTTGGCCATCTAAATAGTATGCAACATATATGTTTCTAAGAGAACAATAGAAAAGGTAATCCACAGTATCACCAGCCATTACTTCATATTTATCTGAAAATACAATAAATCACAAAAGAAAATGGAGGAACAAGGGTGACAGTAAGCTCACATTCCCTTGTATCATGGTTTACAGGTTTCAAATTTTCCTTCACTATGATAATATTCACCTTTGAACAAAAAAAAATCAGAAGCTTAGATATTGTTGATTCAAAATAACCCTCCAAGCTGAAGACTTACATGGCTAGGAGGAATGTGTTTTCCACTGAGCAGATCAAGTAAAAGAGTCCCAAAGCTATAAATTACACTTTCTGGAGTTACCCTGCCTACAGTTTAAAAGAACATGTAAACATAAAATAACATAGAGAGGATAATGACATGAAACTTAGAACGATATTGCATGAAAGCATGTCATATTAATATGCTGATTCTTACTGCTGAAACTATCAACTTTCTAACTCAAGATTCACAAAGGCATAAAAACCTCTAATAACCAATGAAATACAAGAAGAGGACAATGATCAGAATTATTTTCTCCTTTTCTTGTGATTTTATCGGAAACAGCCTCTCTACTAGTTAATAGTAAGGTTGCAAATTTCTGGAACTCCCCAGACTTCACGTCTCAGTAAAATTTCTACTGAGATATTGTTGTTGTTGTTGTATTATGATTAGGATTAGTCAGAAACGTCTAACTAGCTTCACAAAATAAGTACCTGTTCTCAGATACTCAGGGGGAGTAAACGCCAAATTTGTACTGTAACTTTTTCCATCCCTACTGTTCTTCATCAGACCAAAGCAAGAAAGTCTGGGATTTCCCTCCTAAGAAATAAACAATGGCAGTTTTATATGCTAAATTCAATTTATAGAAAGAACCGAGAAATCTTGTCAAAACGTTGCATACTTCATCAAAAACAATCCTATACGCATTTAGATCATGATACAATGCACGCCCTTTGCCGGTACAATATTCTAGGGCCTGTGCAAGATGCAGGGCCACCCTAAGCCGCATTGCCCATTTCATCGGCTGTGCTTCCCCTGAAGTCAACAGACCAAAAAGGAGACATGAGAGGAAACTACAAATATAGACTACAGAAATGATGTACCCATGTACCAATCACAATACAATTACTGCCTAACTACAGGGAATCTTAACCTAAAAATTACATGCTGCATTCACTACATAATCTGCCATGTACTGGAATTGGAGAATGGATAATTTCAATAGAATTAATACTTAGTAGATGTAATTGCATACTGAACAGGTGAATGAACTACTGGAACTTGACAATTTTTCGGTTATCGTCCTAATCATGAAATTCACAAGTTGTAAACAAAAAAAAACATTAGAGCTCAGGTAAGTAAATGAACATACAATGATCGGGTAAGTAAATGAACATACAATGAAATAAGTGTTTTGCTAATGTGTCATTGGGCATAAATTCTGCAACAAGTAATCTATCATCCCCTTCACAGCAACAACCAAGTAAATTTGACAACCGTTGGTTCCGCAGCTGTCCGACAGCTCTTGCTTCTTCCTAGGATGTAGAAGATAGCTCAGATTATGTAATATAGTAAAGGTTGATAGAAAGATTACCATGATGGCAGCTAAATTCATTTAAGTTAAACGATAAGGCAAATAGTGTGCTTCACTGCTAACCAGAAACTGCCTTGCATCAGGCCAAGCTGATCTATTAAAGCGTTTCACAGCAATCCTCCTTTGATTCTCAAGCTTCCCCTTATAAACCACATTCGGAGCTTTTTCTCCATGTTCAGAGACTATATTCTCGACAGCAAAGCCTGAAGTAGCCATCCTGAGTGTCTCAATTGAGTATTCACGGAATGTAGGCAAATCATCAAGTTCACTCTTATCCTCATTTTCTATAAAGAGAAGTCATTTCAATTGTCACAACAACATAGATGCACTAACCAAGGAAAAACAAATCACGCATTTCACTTACCCTCATTAACTACCTCAGGAGCAGCTCCGTTATATTGAGGATCCCAACAACATGAAGACAGCTTCGAGCACTCACAACCCATTTCACTACTAGGAATTTGACGCCAAAATTCTCCAACTGCTGCTCAATACCCTCCAGTTGAATCAGTCCATCGAACTTCACAAGGAAACCCCCTTCTCAAGTCAAACAACACATTATTGACAACAAAGCAACGATCCTTCCAGAAACCAATATACAGAACTAATCCAATAGACCTGCGACCATAACAAGACAAATCAAAATACAAAACGTTGTCCAAAAACCATCAAATTAACCCCAAAAAAAAACAGCACCAAAAAAAGAATGTTACAGGTCACATCACCAATTCCCTTTTCACATAAATAAACCACAAGTGGACAACTCCCATCTCTCAAGCATAAAACTTGTCCATTGCTGTAGACAAATCTACAAACCCAACAAAACCCACTTTCTATTTCGCTATGATCTCCAAGCTCCAACTTACAAAACACGACTATAAACCAGGTTGAAAATCACCTTAGCAGCGAGTTTCCACCAAAAGTCAACCCACTTCACGGAACTAGTCAACCAAACTCGCTGAATACAAACAGACAAGCTCTCTTCCCTGAAGGTACAGACTTCCACTAAACAAAAGCGGTATAAAAGAAGAAAAGAACCAATACAAATACGTGCATACACGTACACCATAGCTAAAGAGAGATAGACAGAACCTGAAAAGTGGAATCAGCAAATCTCTTGTTGGATGAACTGGGCAGAAGAGAAAATGGGAAGCTGAAAAGTGAGTAGCTGGAATTCGGCTTTTTGGTTTTCAGAAAGTGCTTTTAGGAGCTATGAATCTGAGACTGATAGATCAGCTTTTCTTCTTTCCTTTTCGTTCCTGTTTGAGAGACAGAGATTAAGAATGTTTTGGGAGACTTTGGGTTATAAAACGACTAAAGAAAGCAAAGAAATTTCATGTAAACCTTAAACTATGTATGTATTTGTCTGTCTTTGAATTGAGGCCTTCCTTTTCATGAATTTCCACCGACATCAGCCTTCCTTTTCATTTGTTTGGCAATAGCATTCTCCAACATTCAACCTTTTACAATTTATCTCCGCCTCGCTCGGCTCCTGCTTCTAATTTGTATCGTAATAATAAGGAAAATCACATTAAAAAAGTTATCGTGATATATTTGATTATTCATCTTTACCCTTGTGTTTTTAATTCGTCCACTTTAGCTTCTGTATTTTTTATTCTCATTCAAGATACCTCAATTAGGTATTTTCGGACAAATTTACCCTTAGAATCAAG
>JANKOD010000192.1:23562417-23574008 GCA_026284645.1 Erythroxylum acuminatum
ATTTGTCCGAAAATACCTAATTGGGGTATCTTGAATGAGAATAAAAAACACAGGGGCTAAGGTGAACGAATTAAAAATACAAGGGCTAAGATGAATAATCAAGTATATCACAGGGACTTTTTTATGTGATTTACCTAATAATAATATACATTTCTTATTCAAGAAAACACCAATCGATGAGTTTTTACTTTTTAAAGATAAAATATTATTTATACTAACTCAAAATTTTATGAATATATATTAAATTTAAGGACTTTTTTATTTTATTATCGTTTTTAGTTTTTATATTTAATAAAAGATATATTTAATTAAGATCATAACATATACAAACTAAAAGATATATTTGTTTTAGTTTTCTGATGAGATTTTATTGTTAGCTAATATATCATATTTGATCATTTAATACTAATTATTATTTATTTATTTTTATAATCAATTTAACATTGAAAATAAAAATAATATTCTAAAATTTGATAAGTTATTTAATAGATAAATTTAAATTTGAAATGTCATTAAATATATATTATTTAAATATTTTATCAAAAATAATTAAACTATTTTAATTATTAATAATAATTAAATATTAGTTTAAAATGAAATTTTAAATTTTTTACTTAATTCATTTAATTATTAAGAGTAATTAAAGTATATCTATTTTAATATTAACATCTAAATATTAATATCTATTTAGAAAATTTATATTAGATTCTAATGAACTTATATATCATTTTTTTAAATATATTGATATTGTTAGACCATGTCCAAAAAAAAAAACTATTGCCACCTGAAATAGTCGGCTCTCCATAGCATCTTTACGCATACATCTATAAATTGAAACATTATGCGAAAGAGAAAAGGGCTAACAAAGACTAATTTGATGGCAACTACTAAGTACAAAATCATTATGACCTTAAGACTAGCTTTAGCCAATAAGAGATTACCCTCAACTTAGAAGAGGGTCTCAGTTTGGAGTCCTTTTGAATGATCTTGAGCAAGTTGACATATCCAATAGATATAACAGAAGACGCTACAGACGTGTACACAGCCACTTTAATTTCCTGATATAGTTTGAAGCATTGATGACAAGTCTACAATTATAGGTTAGCTCAATTTGACCGCTTCATTTCCCAGATTTTAAAATATTATATACTTCGGCGGTAAAAAGCATCAACCACAGCTGTCAAAAAAAAGTGCAAAAGAAGAAAAGTAAGACTTCAGGGGTTGGTTGAAAAAATGTACCCCTTGAATTGCAGACATTCTAAAAGCTGAAACAACTTTTACTCCAGGCAAGCCAAATCCAAACGAACAAAATCAAGAAACGACTGCCAAAACTTACATTCTAAACCAAATATATCGATATCAACACCTTACAAAAATTGCAGATATCCGCTTTTCAACATGGTCGAAGAAGAACTTGCAGATATCCTGCTGTATGCGTTCAAGTTGTATACTGATAGCTAAAATTTTGGGAATAACCAAGTTGTATACTGATAGCTAATTAACAGTAACATTACACAAAATATATTATTACCCTACAAAACATTTAAGCTGACACCTCTGCAAGGCTTTAGAGGAAGAAGCTTGTGAGTTTAGGATCTATGATTTACTCTTTTTGTTGGATTTGGAGCCATGATGTTCTTTATTTCTCTTTTTCCCAATCTTGTTCTCCTGATGCTTTCCATGTTTCTCACCTTTTTTACCACTAGATTTGACACTAATAACACCCCCAGAGGCTATCTTTCCTCCACTTAGCAAAGCACTCTCAAACTCGGATTCTTTGTCAACAATGGCATACTGCTGAAGAAAGTCAGGATTCAACAAGCCATCTGTTTCGGTTTTCATTCCAGCCTAGTCATTTGAGCATTGTCAGATATACAGAAGCTTCAACACTGAAACAGAAGATAAGGCATTAAATGCATAAACCTTACCTCAACTTGCTTTGCTGCTTCATTGAGATCTTCATCCACCGAGATACTATGTGGCTCCAGCACCCTCTGAATTATCAAAAAAACAACTAATTTAACAAATCTTCAATGGTAAAAAATGCGCTGAAACATATCCATCCCTCTACTGTTCCTTAAGGAGAGGTAGCAAGAAAGCCCAAACTTATTAATGCGTGACTGCAAGGTATACATTATTGCCTTGGATGTTAAAGAATTACTGAGCATTTCCTACTCAACTCGGGTTCAATTTATTTTTCTTGTTGCATTCTAACTAGGGGATAAGGATGAAGGTAATGATTATGAAAATGCACCAGAATTCCTCAAAGAACCAGATATAATATAAAACAAAATATAGGGACAATCTTCCATGCAATAGGTTCCTTTGAATGTTTCACTACTAAATATCTGTGCTTAAATGCCATATTACTTCTGCACCATTTAACTACAAACATCAACCTTCATGTCTTGGAGGTTAACAGGAAAGCAACCTTAGCAACTTAATCCTCTCAAGTATACAACACCATTTCCCTTTTTTTTTTTAAATGTCACCATAACAAAGCACCCAAGCCGACAACCAGACAGAAAATTGGCAATTGGCATTCCATTGAACATTGAACATTGAAGCCTATGCTTCAAAATTTGGAGTCTAAAACACATTATCCAATTCATGATGCTTGATCACAGCTATTAGATAGCCATTCCCTAGCTACTTAGCTTCAATTCTTGCATACGAAATTGGGTTTTCTAGCAGCTTACCTCTTTTATTCGTGGCATAGATGATTGAATCTCGTTAGATGCAATGCCATAAATATATCTGTGGAATTTTTTCATAACCTTGATGAAAAGTGACAAAATCTGTGTCCTCTCCAGTTTCATTTGCTCCTGGAATAACAGTATAAAAATCAACACTGAGATGCTTAGCAAGCCAAAAAAGCAAACAGCAGAATCAACAAGGTCCACCGACAGTACTACATATATATGTTATATATAAAAGCAGGAATGTTCAAGCCAACCGTTTGATTATATACAGCTATTTTGAATTACTGACATCATATACTGAATAATTTCCAACAATTCCCAATAAATTTTGATATATTTGAATTCTAGTGTAGGTTAAGAATTTGCAATAAATGAAGCAATTCTAAGCATGAAATTTACCATATGAAACATAATTAACATGTGTTAGGAAAAGACTAGCTAAATGAAATGTACAATGAATTTCTAATTCCATTTTCCAGGCACACAATTGACTTGACAGCAGTGTAGGTAAAAGGGCATGAGTATTAAAACATAGACACAACAGCGGATTCACCCAAAATCAAGGGCATTCACTGTAGTTAGCAATTAGATCTATAAACTTGCAATTTGACATGTTCAGCAAATTAGGTGGCATAAGGCCTTAAAATTTTGCTGATTTTTAGATTGTTTTCTTTGTCCAATGAATTGAGGAAAAAATAACCTGTGCTAAGACAAGCATTTCATAGCACATTTTCACATCATTTTGAATGTTTTATTTCCTAAAATTATCTTTATGCCTTTTAACAGACTTAAGTAAGAGCCTTAAACTAATGCCTTTATTATGTTATAAATTTAAAATTACCATGTTTTCCTTGTTGATAAAGTTTATGTTGCTTTGGTAATAGGATCATTAGCAATGTGGTGAAATGCCAATTTATTGAATCACAAGAACCACCACTATTAATTCTAATCTGAGAATGCATCCTTGATTTGGTGTTAAAATACAGGGAAAGTTTAGGTTTTAACCCAAAACTTAAAATCCATTCTTCCACATACATGTATAAATATGCAAGTCCATGAGTGCGCACGCGTGAGAGAGAGAGAGAGACAAAGATTGAAGAGCAAACCTCAACATGAGTAATATTTTGTAGCTGCAAGCCAGTGCATAGCAAAACAGATGCCTGAACATATGACAAAGTAACAGGAAGCTTTCCTCGAAAATAAAGATGTGCAAGGGCTGGAACGATGTCTAAAATCTGATAGAAAAAGGGGAAAGAAAGGAACACAGTTCAATTCAAATTAAAAAGTAGGCAAGAGAACTGATTATCAGTTTCTAATTGGTCAATCTTAACTCATCTACAAATGAACAAAATATCTTACTTTCAGATCTGGAAACATTTATCCAGGATACGAAATCCTGGTGGAATTGTTACAAAGATATGCTTTGGTTCTAGGGTAATTAAAACTCATGGCCTTCAACTCTAATTAAAGAGTAAAAGTAGCACCATGGTGCATATCTTAGCATTTTCCTTCTGAGAACCAATACATAAATGCTTAACGTATTTCATTTATTTTATTTTAGTCATCATTATTTTTTAATTGCTTAAGAAAATACTATAAACAAGATTTTTTCCTTTCATCATAGCCTCTGAAATGGATAAATTTGATTTAAAAAAACGCATGACATACCTAAATGATGTAACATTTAAAATATGTTATGGATTGTGGTCAATTCCATAATACTTCTACAGGAAACTAAAGATGGACCGTACATTGAGGAGGAAAAATTAAGCCTCAATATCGTGTCACTAGACAGCATGTAGGAATACAAGACAGAAAGCCATGATTAAAATATAAAGTTTCAGGAAATCAATTGAGTAAATGACATGCTCTAGAGATTATTCCAGTCAACATCGCGAAATCTTACCAAATGAAAATCAGCAAGGTTATCAGTATAGACTTTCAGTCGTTGCAAGTCATACGGTGATAGATCATTACAGTGTGACGTCCAAGATCCCTCCGAGTTGGATGCTGAAGGCCCCTTCTCCATATCCATGAAATTAATCTTAGGATCCAAGACACTGCAAGATTAGAAGAAATGTCAGCAAAAGCAATTAAAATTACATTTTTCAGCTCAAGTTTCGACTGAAACCTCATCGCAAGCTTGTATTCCATTGAGCGGAAACTAGAACTCAACAACCTAGCAAACCTTTGCCTGAAATCTGTTGAAAATTAAGAATTGAGTTTTAAGATACTAAAAGGGAAAAACAAGTGCACGAAGGACCCACTACAAAGGAGAGCAATGGACTCAGGTAAGACTAACCTTGGTAAAATGGACCAAAAAAGCCCCACTCATCTGACCCACTGGCTTCAATATCATCACTGTTCAATGGTTTCACGACCATACATGTATGCTCCCCAGTGACAGTACTCTGAAGAAACGATGGAGATGAACTAGAGAATATTATTAAGGATACATAATATAAATAAGGCTGACAGATAGAATAGCCTGCTTACTGGTATTTGCCCAATATAGAATGGTGCAAATTTATGTTTCCTCCAAAAGCGAAACAGGTCCAAAGTAAGCCCAAAAGAGACACCAAGGTAGTGGAGCTTTTCAGGTCGTCGCTCACGAAGATGTACTAACAAATGAGGTAGGTTTGTCCTAGGCTTTATATTTTCTTCAAGCAGTGAAACCTGCAAGTGAAGTTTCCCAAAGTATTGACATACTGAACAATGTAATAGAAAAATACCAAACTGCAAAGTGTGTCAAGAAAAGATAAGTTGCACACAAATAAGAGTAGAAAACATTGTAATACTAGTAGTCATAAATTCTACACATGAATCTGAACTACATAACAAATTCAGAAAATTTATAGACAGAGTACAATTAAGATATATTGAGTAACATTAATGTCTGCAATTAAACCTTCTCAGCAGCTTCTGTAATTCTAACTTGGGGGGCTTCTGTATCATTTTCAAAATCCTCTTCAGAAATAGGAGTCAACTGTCCTTCATAATACCTGCAGATGATCATCATTTGATCATATATGGAGAAAAAGGAACAAAAGGACTTGCTCAGGAAATTGCTTAAATCATAATAGCTTGTTAACTTTGATGGCTATTAATCTTATTGATCAATGCTGATTTTCAGACAACTTAACCCATCACCCACTTTGCAGCAATACTGGCACCCTACCATCCACTTATTGATAGCTTAATCTTGTTGTATCAGCCTCAGAAACAAAAACAAAAAAAAAAAAGGCCAACGCATACTTGAAAAGGAGTCAAATATAGTGAAAAATAAGGTTGCATCCATCCGCATCATAACCAACTACAAATTATTTTGGACTTTCTTAAAGTATCTGATTGGAAGAAGTTAATATTCCATTGACACCCATTGATCCCTAGCGGAACCCACGGTTATCTGGTAAATTATTAGGTCAAATGAATGTCAGAGATCCATGTACCTTGTCAAGAGTTCCACTGCAGCTGAACCATATCCAAGCTGCAACAATGCCACAGAAATTATTAGAATATTTTAAAAGACTTTAACCAAAATCAACCTGATATGTAACAGAGGATTACCCTCATGGCACTTGGGTGAGTAGCAATGCGTACAATTCGAGCACCTGAGAGACTAGGGAAAACAGTGTCCTGAAACTGCTCAGAGAATTTCCAAGGTATTTGGTCCCCAAAAGGTTGATGGCCATCACTTAAGCTTTTTAGCACAGATTTACGAGAGATCTGGCCTTCAAGCGAAACCTGTTATCAGAAATCATGTTCCATGCAATGATGAGCATCATACTTCAAATACTTCTGCAACAATGTGAAACATATGAAGAAAAAGCAACAAACAAAACACAAAGAATGCTTTTCTCTGAACTCTAATTATCAAAGCAAAACCCATAAGTACATCCAAAATACATAGATGAAAACTGACAGCACATTTACAGTTAATTCAAGGAAAATGTACTACGACTAATTTGAACCATTCTTCACCTGGACGACACATAGGATGTCAGGAAGTTGATTTTTTGACTCATCAACAGGACCTGCAATTAGTAAAATTTGCAAATGGTCAATAAGCACCAGTGCCATACTAGAAAGTTAAGATTAACCAAGCAAAAGTGCAGACCAAGTAATACAAACAAATGGTGTGCAGGAGCATCAGCCATTAGTTGTAAATCATTTGGTGAATTTTTGTAATGTGATGCCACATATAATGCCATCATTCGCTGCATAGAAAAAATGTATAAGCACCCGGTATATCTTATATAACAAGTAAAGGAAGAAATAAAAAATCGTATACCTGCAAAAATAATTCACTATCTTTGTGATAGGAAAAAAGTGTGTCCCGATTGACATAATAGAGATCACACTCACTGGGAGGTGGTAATCTAGTTATGAAAGAGAGAAAAAATTAGTTGTAGAAGAGCACATTAACGGAGATGATGAACACATTTCACAATGAAACGCCTCATGAAAAGATAGACAAAAAATTGTATGCAGCCGATATATGTCTGACAATTTAACTCCAACCTGCTTATGTTAGGTATGGCATTTGAAACATCCAGGCAAAGCAAAGCATTGAGCCATGATTCTATTGGATCACCAGAAGCATATCTAATGGACTCACTAAGCTCTATCTTTTTATAAAGGCGACCTACATAGAACAAAATAGTGAACCTCAAAAATCATCCAAACACAAGCCAAAATCTGAGTCATAGTGTACAACAAATTGCAAACAGGTAGAGAGCCTTGCTACTACAAGAGCAGAAGTGAAGTATTCAAGCAACTTTTATCATAAGAAGGGCAAAAAGTCCTCGTGACAGCCTAGATTAACACTTCCTAACTATATTCATTATAACATTTTGCACTAGGTTTTATAGACCAAAATATGCACATTACAAGAGATATGTTTAGAATTTATGGCAGTCCTGACAGAAATTAAGGAAAGCATTATGTACTCATTCAACTACCAAATCAAAAAAAGCACTGTTAATACCAGAAAGTGAGCCCTCCACATGTTTTGCAGGCATCCAGCTTTGTTCTTCCAACTGTTGAAGAAGTTTTAGTGACAACGACCGGCCAGTCCCTTCATAGCTTCAGGTGATCACATACATTCATATGCAAGTATGCAGCCATTTTATCAAACAACAAAAGAAATTCAAACTAGAACATGTGCATTAAGCATGCTTCGTACTTGTGGAAATCTATGTATCTCATAGGCAGATAAAACATTACAAATAAATAGAGAAACCAATCAAATCACATACCCGTTTACAGTGGATGAGAGGAAGACAAGATATGGACCAAGAAGAGACTTCACTACTGGCAACGGAATAGCAGCAGCTTCATCAATGACCAGCAGTTCAACTTGGGACAGTTTTTCATGTTCATGTGGTTGTATGTACTGCAAGGAGATAAAGAACCACACAGACATGTAAGACGCTAACAACATTATGTAGAGTAGCAAAAACCATTCTTTGTGCAATAACCCGACCTGAATTGTTTGTCTATGTTGTTTGTAGATATTGATCCGCACAGTTGCTTTTTTAAACTCTGGATTCACACTTTTTATGACATCATAATCAATGTGTTCCTTCAAACAAAAGTAATGAGTATTAGCAAAAACAAAGCACGAAGAACCACCACTGACTATGCATTTAAGGACCAACTGAGATGTAAAACAGTATGTTCATATCATTGTCAGAAAGTCAATTGATGAAATAACACCAACTGAACTACTAAGATGTCCCTGAATTCTAACAGCAATGACCACAGGAATTATGTATTTGTGTTCTAGATTAATTCTTTGACCATGTGGAACAACTTCAAATCGAACATCGACAGAGTAATATTATCGCTGAAAAAGTCAACCCCACAAAAGGTGAAAGTACCTTATATTCAAGCACATCAAAACCCTTGCAGATGAATTCAAACAAGGTTTTCAAATTTTCAGGGCTGGGTGCGGTTATAAAAATATTTGAATACCTACAAAAAGACCTCACCAGAATAAACAAAAGTGTGGTAAAGGCAATGAAAAATAGATGTGTGATAAAAGAAGATCAAACATGGATAGCAATGTATAGTCTCACACCAACTGGCATAAAATGTTTCAAAACAGAAAATGAAAGTTTTACTGTATACATTACCCAGCTGCAATAGCGCCAGCAACTGCCAAACCAAGCGCAGCTGATTTTCCACGACCACGTGCAGCAAGCAAGGCAACTGTGTTACGTAAGGTCTTATCTAGAATTGCATCAAGAAATGTGATGACTGCTTTTCCCTGTTGCAGTATGGAATTTTAAACTTCTACCAATAAAACCATTTGAAATTCAAACCAGTTGCCCAACAAAACTCTGTTCCTCAATGGCATTCCCTACCTGATCTAGTGTACAACACTTTTTGATCAAAGGACCAACCGGAAAATCATCATGTAGTTGTTCTTTCAAATCCTTTAGGTCCCTTTCAGCTTCTGAAAGCCCTTCAGCATCCTACAATTGACACAAACGAGGAAAATAACTCTTAGAACTGCATATATATGACAAATTATGTAGCAATCCTTTAAATGACAAAGTTGCAATGGGAAACACCCCAGTGAAAGAAGCTGCATATAAAATAGAAGATAGATTAACAAATTCACCATTATGTTAGAAAATAGAAATCAGTAAATTGTTAAATATATGCAGTGAAAAAGCAAGTTAACAGCATAAAATCTTGAAGAACATCAAAAAGTTGCACTTACCTCTCTAAGTTGAACTTTGGTAATTGACCTTATGTGAGATGAAATTGGTAAAATATTCATTTCATCATCCATAACAACGCATGCTTTGCATGATGCAAGTGATAATAAGAAACGTTCATTGAATCTCCCAGCAGCCTCAGAATGGGATTCAGTACGAAACCTCTCATGAACATCCTGAAACCATCAAGCTTTCTATAAGTGATAGCTAATAGTCTCAGCATAATAAAATATTCCAAAAAGTTTCTTTCCACAAGTATTATCACGACACAAACTTGAATGTAGAAGGGTTCTATAGGTAGCAAAATTTCTAGGAAAATCTTAGAAATTGTTAATGCTTAATGTCAATCTTAACTATTTTAATTCAAACGTAACCAATAAATATTCTGCATATTGAGGATGACATTTACAAATAACATAGAGCTTATAATTAGAGAAATAAACTTAATAACAAGAAAAATACAATAGCAGTAAGGAGACAAGTTGGAAGAACCTTAGGCTAGGTCCCAAAAACGAAGTACCAAATTTTGACTTTCCGGAGGAAGGCTAACACTAAAAGCTATTTTGTGCCAATTAAACAAACTTTACCATGACCATAGTATACAAGCTTGTCAGCGAGGAGAGAGAACGAAGCAGTAGCACAATCAATCCCCCACCTTCAACAGTCTCTATTGTTCTGGCCAACAGATTAGGAGTCAAAGCCTCAAAATCCTAAGAGAGGCAACATTGTCAACTTAGCCAGAATAGTTGCACCATTAGAAAGAATCATAAAAAGCATCGAAAAGCTATAAACATTACGTAAAGTATAAAGCTACCTGCAATATGCACATTCCAAACGTGTTGCCAAGAATTCGTTCAGAATCCTTGTACAAGCAGTATGTCAATCCTCCAGTTTCAACAAAGAGTTGGAAAGGGTCAACCTTCTCAGGATCTAGTAGTCCCCTCTGCATTAGTTTTTTTATTTGCTTTGCACGTTTCTTCTTATGACTGCATAGCAATGGTTACATCATTATAAGTTAAGAGACCAATCCAAGCACCAAATAGAACTATTACAAGAAGAGTAATACACAAATAACCTAAGATCCAAGGTATAAATAAAGGGTTCTCCAAGCGTTTAATAAAAAGACACTAAATCCAAAGGTGAAGATGGAAACCTGCTAAGTTCAAGTTTATCCTTATAGCACCATAACACAGTTGGCCGGGACTTGGTGACTGCCTTGCCAAGCATGTAGTGGAGATTCACAATCTGCACCAAATATCATCGTTGACATCATATTCTCAGACTCATTCAAACTTGAAAAACTGAGACTTCAAAACAAGAACAAAATGCTATCTCTCGACGGAATTGAAGAGACAATTAAAAAAATAAAAAGCTCGCCTGGTCTCTCGACTTGTCACCAACGATGACAATCATGGAACGATGTCGCAATTTAACACCATTTTCGATGAGAGTCCTGATTCGCTCGTCCACTTTCTTCAACATTTTCTTGTATTTATGTTCTGATGTGCTGAACCCAGTTGATACGAATTCTATAAATATAGAGAAACATAAGAGTTAAAAAGAAAAATCAAGTTATTGTCGGACGAAACAAGTATGACTGTTTAACTACACTCAACAAAGATAAACAAGAGTATCTTTTCAATTTCTAACAAAATATACACAGAACCGCGGGAGCAAGCTACAATGGGTAAAGAAAAGGAAAACATGGAAGTACCAGAAGAATAAGGTATGCAGGTGTGGGACGGACGGTGCAGAGACTCAGGCTCAGGCCAAAGAAAAGAAAAAGAGAGGGAAAACGGCGTCTACACTGTAGCCTATAGGTCGAGGGGATTCTGATTTCTGAACCCACGCCTTGACAACTTCCCTACTCGAGAATGTTGTAAACTTTGTAATCACACCCTACTTTTTTTTTTTTTTTTTTTGGGTTACAGTGTAAAAAAACTAAAACTATCGCATAAAAGAAATACTACAGGCATCAGCCCATGCAATTAAGGAGAGAACGTTAGGAATATCCTCCCAAATCTGAAAAGTAGAAGCAATGTTATGACCTAATTTAGTCAAACAATCTGCTGCATAATTACCTTCACGAAGCACATATCGAATAGAGCACCTCCAATATCCACAACCAAAACAGACAGGGGATATGAAAATATAACACCAC
>JANKOD010000192.1:23585660-23597744 GCA_026284645.1 Erythroxylum acuminatum
ATTTAATGTTATCTTATCTAATTAATGTCAACTTAATTAATGCTAACTCAATTTACTTAATTTAATCTAATCATGCTAATTAATCATTAAAAAAAAAATTCGGGGCTAACAGTTATGGACAAATTTCTCAAAAGGACTCTTACAAATAAGGATTCTAACCCCAACCCTTTAAAGCATCCTCATTTAGAAGTCAATTTAGATGATCTTCAATCTGATCTAGGGTTGCGGAAAAAAATTTCAGATTATCATCCTAATGATCATGATAGAATATGATGAGCTTATTTGCAAAAAGGGTCCATGCCAATCTTTTGAGCATGATTTTCCACAAAGAAAACTTGGAAATATTTATCGTAAATTTGTTCCATCTTAGTTTAAAGAATACGCCAATTGATTAGAGTATAGCGTTACAAAAGATCCAGCTTTTTGCTTATGTTGCTATCTTTTAAGGTCAGATATTGGAAGTCAAGCAAGTAGTGATACTTTTGTTACTGATGGATTTAACAATTGGAAGAAAAAGACAGATTTCATATCATGTAGGAGGTCCTAATAGCTCTCACAATATAACTTGGAAGAAATGTCAAGATTTGATAAATCAAAAACAACATATTCAAGTTGCTAATGCTAATCAATCCAACCAAACTCGCAAGAACTATCGTACCCAACTCACTGCATTAGTGGATTATGTTCGATTCGTTTTATGTCAATGATTGGCTTTTTGTGGTCGTGATGAATCAGAGACTTCTAGTAATAATGGTACTTTTCTTCAACTTCTACAATTCTTTGATGACCATAATGAAGCTATCAACAATGTTGTTTTAAACAATGCCTGCGGAAATCTCAAAGTCATTTCTCTTGACATACAAAAGGATATTGTCAAAGCTGCTGCAATTGAAACCTCCAATGCCATTATTAATGATCTTCAAAGTGGGTTATTTTCTATCCTTACTGATGAGTCTCGTGATATCAAATAACAATTGGCTATTGTTTTACGTTAAGTGAATGAAAAAGGTTGTGTGCTTGAGTGATTTATTGGTATTATTCATGTTAGTGATACCACACCTTTATCACTAAAGTTTGCAATAGATGAATTGTCTTCAAAGCATGGATTGAGTATATCATCTCTACATAGGCAAGGCTACGATGGAGCTAGCAATATGCAAAGAGCAATTAATGTTTTGAATAATTTGATTTTAAAAGAAAATAATTTGGCTCACTATGTTCATTGTTTCTCTCACCAATTGCAATTAGCACTTGTAGCGGTGGTGGCCAAGAATCATGTACATGTTGCTTTGTTGTTTAACACAATCTTAAGCTTATCAAATGTAGTTGGAATTTCTTGTAAAATAAAAGATCTTCTTCGTGAGAAGAAATTTAGTAAGATTATTGAAGGGCTGAAAAATGGTGAACTTTCAAGTGGTAAAGGTTTACATCAAGAAACTTCTCTTTAAAGACCAGGTGACACACGTTGGGGCGCACATTATGTATCATTATCAAGCTTAATCATGATGTTGACTCCATAGTTGATGTTCTAGAGATCATTATGGAAGTAGGCACAACTTCAGAGCAAAAAGGTGAAGCATATGCTTTGCTTGATTCTATCGAATTTTATGAATTTGTGTTTAACTTGCATTTGATGAAAAAAAATCTTGGGCATCACAAATGAATTATCTCAAGCATTGCAAAGGAAGGATCAAGACATTATCAATGCAATTTCTTTGATTAAAGTTTCCAAACAACGACTATAAATGATGAGGGATGATTGGTGGCAGTCCTTATTTGATGAAACATCTTCATTTTGTGAGAACCATGATATTGCGATTTCAAATATGGATGAAAATTTTGTACATCGGGGAAGGTCAAAGAGAAATGCACAAAAAATGACAAATTTGCATCATTATCAAGTGAAATATTTTACATTGTGATTGATATGCAACTTCAAGAGCTTAACAATCGCTTCAATGAGGTAAATACCAAGTTGCTTATTTATGTGGCATGCTTGAATCCAAGTGACTCTTTTTATACTTTTGATAAGCAAAAATTGATTCAACTTGCTGAATTTTATCCTTCTGATTTCTCTAAAGTAGAGCTTATTAGTCTTGGTGATCAACTTAACAATTGTATTGTGTGATATGCAATCTGATGATCAATTTTCAATATTAAATGAGATTAGTGATCTTGCCAAGAAGCTAGTTGAAATAAAAAAGGATGTTGTGTACCCTTTGGTGTTTTTACTTATGAGATTAGCTTTGATTTGTTACCACATCGGTGAAAAGAGTATTTTCTGCAATGAAGATAGTGAAAAATTACTTGTACAATCGGATGAGAGATTCTTGGATGAATGACTGTTTGATCACATATATTGAGAAAGATATCTTCAATAGTATTGATAAGGAGAAAATTTTACAGGGATATCAAAATATGAGGACTAGTAGGGAACGATTGTATAGATTATATACTTATATGTAAGAAGCTCAAGACAATGGTGTAATTTTTTGTTTATCAAATGTACAAATATTTGTATCATATAAGAGTACTTTAAAGTTTTGCCCCTACTCAAAAAAATTTCTGGATCTGTTCCTGTCGATGAGCTTTAATTTCCATGTGCTCCACAGCTTTTTTCGTTCCTGTCGATAAGCTTTAATTTCCATGTGCTCCAGAGCTTTTTAGAACACTTACTATTGAGAACTTGAATTAGAAGGATATTGAAGAAGTGCTTGGTAATATATGCTTTGGAAAATAGTTATTTGGTAATATATTATTATTGGATGAACAATATTTTTATGTTGGAGTTTGTGGCATTATTTCATATCTTCCGACTGTGAGAGAAATGAAAGTCATTCCATTAAAAAAGAGAAGTGTCATGCCATATCCCCCAATTTTGAGAAGAATGAAAGTCATTTCATTGAAAAACAAAAGTGTTAGGTGAGTGACAAGACTTATCACACCCATGACATTTCCTGTCATACACGTGACACTCCTATCAAGCGAATGAGAAGTTCTTTTTTTTTAGCAAAACAATATTTTGAATGATTAAATTGTATTTTGAGGACATTATGTTATTGATGACATGTTGATAAAAGCAAATGCAAGAGTATTTTTTTCTTCAAGAGTTATTGGAAATGAAATATCGCAATATACTTGATTTTAAACATTCTGTCACCACAAATGAGGTGCTTAAATTAAATATAATTAATTAGAATACATTAAATTTTGATGTAAAACAAAAATTTAACAAATTTTTATTTCTATAGATTTTTAACAAATCAATTTTTTTTTGAAGATTTAACAAATCAATTATTATCAATAGTAACGATAATCATTCTTTTGTCCTAACTAACCTTCATAATTATAATGATTATGTTAAGTAACCCCTCAATTCTCGGAGGAGTGGAATAGTTAACTGGGGATTCATTATAGAAAGATTAAATTGATTAAGATCATTATGGTGTTCCAATTTTCTATTGACAAATATAGCACAGATTAGGAAAGAAAGAAATGAGCAATGAGAGAGACTCTACGGAGCAGGTTTGAAATGCGAATGTTCGATTCGGGGGAAATGTTCTTTTTGGTGATTTTATTCTTTTTTAATTTAATTAATTATTTGTTTTAGTTACATAAAAATAATATAAATAACGTGAAAATAAAAACAATAATATTATTTAATAAAAATTTGATATTTAAATATAAAAAATGTGAATAGAATTAAATTTTTAATAAAATTTTTGAGAATAATTTATCTATTCAAAATTTTAAATAAATAATTATCAATGGGTTTGTGGTGAATGAATTGAAAACTATGGTAAAAAGATAAGAAATTACCTAAATACTTTAAATATTAATTTTTTTATTTAATAAAATATTAATTAAAATTAAATTATTTGAGTTTAAAAGAATTTAAGAATTTAAATATTTTAAAAGATATTTAAAAGGAAAATTTAAATTAAATTATTTGAGTTAAGAATTTAAGAACTTAAATATTTTAAAAGATATTTTACACTTTATAATTAATTATTTAAAGGTAAAAGGAAACGAGTCTCCCTCTTAGTATGCCAGGGTCATCAGCTTTTGACAGCTTGATGAGTTGGCAGGGCATCCATGGAGTTGAGAGAGTTGATGGCCTACGTCACTCTCCGGTGTACTTCGCCTTAGCTGGGTTCAAGTTTCAACAAATAAAACAAAAGCGCATTTACTTCCCTCTTCCTTTTGAACATTGTTTTGTTTGCTTCTTCCCAAAATATGGAAATCTCGAAGGAGACCTCTCATTTCCCTGTCTGCTTCACTCCTGAGTTTACATCAAACTAGTAAGATAGTAAAAAAGTAATCAAAAGAACCAAAACCAGGGAAAAAAAGAAAGTACAGAGATACCAGGGAAAGCAATAATGCAAGAGTGAGAGGGGAGACTAGAGAGAGTAAAAGAGTAACTGAGCTCACTGCCCGAATAGCGAATACAGTGGAAATTGGTAAACCTGACAAAGGCAGCCATGGTACTCTGGTAGGCCACCTCACAAGTCACAACACACTGTCACACACTCACTCACTTTAGTCAAAATTACTTGTACACTGCTTGCTTGTATCTGACTGTTGAGTCCCAAGTCCTAACAAAACAATTAAAGGAACAAAAACAAAAGCAGCGAGGACGTCTTTATTATTTTAAAACCCTTTAATTCAAAAGCTTTGCTTTTGTAATTTCTATTCCTTTTCTCACCTTCTCTGCCTCTTATCGTTTCGCTGCTTCCTTGCTTTACTTTTCTCCGCCAGTTCCCCTCTGCACCACCAACCCCCCACCCAAAGCCCCAGATTGTATCAAATGTAGGGTCTTGTCGTAGTTTTCGTGTTCTGACTTTGTTCAGGAGTTGTTAGCTTTCTAAGCTTCTTAACTGTTGTAGATGCCATCTTTTCTGATTTTTGTCTGAATTTAGTCTCATTCTGAAGCACTTCTGATGAATTGTGAGGATGGTTACTGGCTGTAGTTTAGCAGCATTTTCGTCCTATTTTTAGTAGGTTCAAGTTGAATTTCTTGATTCTTCTTATATATGTTCTTACACTGAAGCAAAAACCCCTGTAAAACCTCTCTCTTTAAAATTGCTTGTGCGTCTGGAAGATTTGGGCCTAAAATAGGTTTGCGACTTTCTTCTCTTTCAGTTCTTCCATGATAAAGATTTTACCTTTTGTTTTTTCGCTGACATTTGTCGCTCTCAGTCAAAAACCCACGTAAAACCTTTCTTCTAAAACCGGCTCCTCTACTTTGTGCACTGATACGCATAGCGTCTATTCCAGCTCTTAATTCTGGTACCTTAAAATTCCAATCTTTAGTGAACCCACTGAAGTAAGGAGTTTTGTCTCTTAACCTGTGATCTTGTACTGTTGTAATATTGTACTATTCTTCTTAGTAAATGAATGGATGGACCAGAAGCTATCGCATTGTCCAGTGGGTCGTCTCCATATTACATTCACAGGGGAGGTGGGATTGGTGGTTCTGTGTCTGCATCACAAACTGGTTCATTTCATACACCATCTGGGTTTAGACCCTTGCCAAACCCTAACATTCAAGCTCAATCCAATACTAGACATGGCTCATCTGGGTCCACATTCTCCGTAGAATCATCAAATACCAAATTTAGTCATGGCATTAACATATCTGTGCCCTCTGGGATTCCAGGTAGTGAACCAGTGAAGAAGAAGCGAGGTAGGCCCAGGAAATATGCTCCTGATGGCCAAGTATCTCTTGGATTGTCTTCAATGCCAGTTAGGCCTAAACCCTCTATGGGGCATGATCCAATGTCTCCCAAACGAGCCAGAGGGCGGCCGCCTGGGTCTGGGAGGAAGCAGCAACTGGCTCTTCTGGGTTAGTGTCGTGTTTGAGTTTCCATGTTTAGTTCCCTATCAATGTACACTTCTTGTAGTAATTTTGTTTTAAGATGATGGCCTACCATGTGCGCTTGTGTATTGTGACCATCCAAATAGGAAGATATGTCTGTTTAATATTTAGAATGTAATGCATTGCCATATATATGGTTTTGAAGTTATTGTGCTTTCTTTAGTGGTTTACTTGTACTGCATGTCCAATATTTCTGTAGTACATCCATTCTGTGCCTTTATCCATATATTCTACTTCTTTAGATATTTAATACTGGAGTGATATTCAAATATTCTTTGGTTACTGTAGACTTTATAATGTGCAAGTAAGAAATCATGCTTCAGACCTCAAGCTGGCAATTCGATGTACTATGCCCCTTACTTGTTCTGTCATCTATGCTTTACTGTGAGGGTTCACAGTTGCCAAGGAGTGGGGACGAGAACTTCTGAAATTATGTCTGTTAATACTTATACATGAAGCAGCTTTATTCACTTAGTAAATCTTGGAATGCATGACGCTATTTATTTAAACTTGAAAGAATCTGAAAGTTTTTCATATATTCTCAAACATTTGTTGATTTTTTTTTAAGGTGAATGGATGAACAATTCTGCTGGCCTAGCTTTTGCACCACATGTTATCCAGATTGGAGTAGGAGAGGTATGCATTATCTCTCACAATTTCACTTTCCTGTGCATAATGAGGATAAATGTTTGGTTTTATGTTTCATGAGTTCAAATTCATTCCAAATACTTTGATTAGATGTAGCTCCCTTAGAAAAGGACATTTCCTCATCCAATTGTGCCTTGACTACCCTGGATTTAAGTCTTAGGATGTTATGGTCTGTCTGTTATGCGCTCTCAATATTTAAATAATTCAAAATTATCTACTTTTTTTAATCAGAAAATAAAGAAGGCATATTTACTTGTCTCACAGATTCATTAATGCCACAAACATTCTGCAAGTGTGCATTGCACATAGGTGCTTGAATAATTGTCCGATGACCTCTTAGTCTGAAACTATTTCTATTCTGTTATGCAGGACATTGTTGCAAAGATATTGTCGTTTGCCCAACAGAGGCCAAGGGCTGTTTGCATCTTGTCTGGAACTGGAACAGTTTCCTCGGTAACACTGCGGCCGCCAGCATCTTCAGGGCCCAATATCACATATGAGGTTAATGAAATAGATTTGATTTTCCGCTTGAGACTTAGTCATTCAATAATGTCTTTTCTTGTACATTTTACTGAATTAAGACCCAAAGTTCATATATGCTTTCCCTCTCTCCTGAAGGTATTTCATGGAAAATTTTCTGATCTCAAGTTTTGGATTCATTAGTGGATTTATGATTGTCGTTTCTTTGCCTGTGGATATTTATAGTGCATATTTTCACCCTGCCTGCTTTTAGCTTAGTATATGTAGCATATATTGGTGAGTGGCCCTTATGTTGCTTAGGAGACTATGGGAGATGTAGAAGAGAATGCTGAATTTGTTAGTCATCAGGATGCTCTTTTGTGATGATGTTCATTCAGTGTGCACAAATGTAATCCCTTGTAGAAAACTTTAGGCTTGCTGTTTAAGTTCAGTAAAGAGTACTAGAAGCGAAGGAAGCAATGTCTTGATAAAGATCATAGGCCTGGCTTAGCAATTATGACGTGGAGAAAACTGATAATAGAGTTAAACATGAGAAGAAATGAAGCTGAAACATCTAAGCATGTTGGTTTTACATTATCTCAGAATTTCATCTTCTTCTTGAAATTCTGCTATGGATTATTGAGGTTACTGGACTTATAGATGGAGTTGAATATGCCACCAGGTGCCTCAATTGATCCTTGCAACTATTGTTCATTCTGGTTAACTTTATTTGGTAAAGTTTGAATGAAAGATGTGGAATTTCTATCTGACAAATTGTAGATTTATATCTTTTCTGTTAACCTTATCTAACAGAGTCTAGTGAAATGGTGGCATTGTTATGTATAAGTTGTATCTTCATTACCTGTCTTAATTGAAATCTGCCTAGAGGTTCTTTTGCTAGGGATATTGATCAATTTTCCTTTATGAGAGTTGAGGCACTACGGTGGCTTGTGTTGTAAGGGAATAACTCTTCTGTGTGAAAGTACATATTGGTCCTGGCTAACACCGGTAACAAGATTCCTGGGCTGTTTGTCTTTTCCACTCTTTTATAATATTTCTGTAGCAGGTATAGTTGGCAGGAATTTATATTTTTTTCACACGTGAAATGAACTATGATTCATTTGGTTCTTGCTTGATATTTTTAGGGGAAAAAGAAACAGATGATGGTGTAATATAGCTTGTGTTAGTCAGATTGTGAATGTGCTATATGATTTGACGGTTTCAGTAACTAGCTACATGATTTGGTTTTTGTTTTGACTCATTATGAAGAATGTGCTTTTCCTCATCTAGAATCTATAGTGGTTTAACACAATGGTGAGTTGAACATGACTGAGGGTCTTTGGTGTGCCCATGTAGGATAGAGCCTTCTACGTGCAAAGGAAAACTTACTCTGGTTAACTAATGTGTGATTTGTTTTGCTGCCATTTGAGATTAATTATATTATGCTGTGTTTCAAGATAAAAGCTCAGCAATATTACTTCCCCCCGCCATTCAGTGATTGGATTTCTTATGAATATATTTCCATAATTTCAAAAACAATGTTTATATCAAGTATTCGCTGCCTAAACGAAAACACTATGTAATTACGATATGTATGCTCCATTTTCATAATTTGAGAACAATATTTATCTTTGGTTTCTGCTTCACTGGAGCAAAAGACTTAAGTGATTAGAACATCAGTGTTCTGGCTGCTTTGTCCTTGAGCCTTTATAAAGTTCATGAAGCTCATAGCTATTAGTGCTTTTTCCTTCTCAACTTTATCAGAGTTCTGAGTTGGGTACAGGCCGCTAATTTGGTAATTAACTGTAGGGTCGTTTTGAGATATTATGCCTATCAGGTTCTTACTTGATTGCTGAAGATGGTGGTCCTCGTAACCGAACTGGTGGTATTAGTGCTTCTCTTTCTAGTGCTGATGGTCATGTTATTGGTGGTGCAATTGCAGTGCTTATTGCAGCTAGCCCAATTCAGGTACCATTATGGTAGTTACATTTGAACTCGTATTGTGTCTATTCAAATTGTGCATTAGCACACCAGCTCACAACCCTCGGCAAAATTTAAAATCTTTGACATTCACAATAAGTCTGCTGTTTTTAATTTCTATACTATGCTCGTTGTTTTAGATATTGACCTTGATAGTGGTGAGCCATAATCAGTTATAATTTATACCATAGGTTGGTATAGAAGTCAAGCTGCGAAGGCTTCTGAATGTAGGAATGTTATGTTGCATAATTTAGCATTTTTATGACCCAATTCAATGACTGGTTGTTGGTGGTCAAATATTTGGACAGCCTTATTGTAATTATTGAAAAGGATTGCTTCAGCTATCCAGTTCTTGGTATATTTGACTAATCTAGTTATTGATATAGTAATACTGACTGTCCCAAAGTTGGTAGAAGTCAGCTGTTGGTTAATTTAGAAATGTTTGTGTCATGGTTCTTCCATTTAGGTGATATAGATAATGTTGCTGAATTTTTAGTGTTTTTACTAGCTAGTTAAAGTTGGACGTGCAAAAGATTCTCTCTTCTGTATTCATGTACCCGTTAGGTATGCATGTTAACAGTCTAGGCATATATGGACTTAAAATAGATACTGAGATGAATATATTTTGATTGATTCAGGTGGTACTTTGTAGTTTTGTGCATGGTGATTCGAAGAACAAGGATAGACCAGTGGGCCGTCCTAGAAGTGATAAGAATTCCACACCTCAGTCCAGTGATAAATCCGCAATTGCAAAATCAAGTATCCCTACTAGTGCTTCTGCCCAAAATTCTACTCCTGCTTTAATGAGCGGCTGGCCTGGTTCACGTCCAATTGATCTGAGAAACCCTCACACAGATATTGACTTGACGCGAGGATGACGGTAACTGCAACAGACACATTGCAATTTTTGTATATATGTGTTGTTGTATATGTACTGGAGTTGTTAAAAGGTTATAATGATGAATTAGCTGAATTGCACCTTTATCTGCCCCACCTAAAGAGTAATTTTAGTTTGTAGCAATTGATTGTCTTGATATGTTGAAGTAGTTCCCCCCTTTAGAAACTTTCTGGTAGAATTTAGTGAGTTGGGGTACGTTGTTGTAACAGGAAGATTATGAACACCTGTTCCGAATGAATGGTGCCTGTTCTTGGGATTGCCTACTTCACGATTTATTAGATTGTTAAAATTTAGCGAGTGGTCCTTGAAGATCTCACACGATCAACAATGAGTTTATGTGGTGACCAATTGTGATGTTAAACGTTCTTAGCAACGAAGCATAATAATTTTGATTCAACTTAAATTGCAATCTTCTGTGCCTGTATAAATTTCTTTAGCATGCGATAGAATGAATCAAAGAAATTAATATTCTTTTCTTTTATATTTCAGTCCCTATACCAATTTTAAAACCTCCAATCATGATAAAATTTTGGTTATTGAATTTTTGATTGATGTACAAATAGTTACAACGAGATGTTATATACTAATCTACCAAAAAGAAAAAAGCAACTCTATCCACAAACTTATCACTAATTACAATTGGGCCTAATAAATAAATAAAAATAACAAAATTACAATATTTCCTCTTAAATTGGCGCATAAAGAATGCCTAACTTGCCAAGAAGAGTATGAAACTGAGAACGTCCAAGAGCTTAGGTGAACAAGTCCGCAGGCTGCAAATCGGTCCAGATACGACAAGTCTCAACAACACTTGTTTGAATGTGCTCGTGAACAAAATGACAATCGATCTCTATATGTTTGGTTTACTCACGGAAGACTGGGTTAGCTGAACTGTGAATGGCAGATTGACTATCACAAAACAATAGCATAGGCTCGAAATGAGTGACGCCAATAAGGTGCAACAAAGTCTTGAGCCACAAGAGCTCACTAGTAGCGGTCGCCATGGCCCAATACTCTGCCTCAACAGAAGAACGAGACACGGTGGATTGCTTCTTTGTCTTCCAAGAGATCGACGAGCCACCCAAGAAGATAAAGTGGCCAGTAACAGATCATTGTGTAATGGGACAACTTGCCCAATTAGAGTCACAAAAGCCTCAAAGACGTAAATCACACTCAAGTCAAAGAAAGATGCCCTATCCCGGATTTTGCTTTACGTAGCGAACTACTCGCATTGTAGTGTCAAAATGGACCTGGCGAGATTTCTGGGAGAATTGAGACAAAACGTGTACGACATAAGAGATCTAATCAAACTCCCAACGAGGCGTCTATACGTCACGAGATCCTTGGCGAAGTCTCCTCGGCTATCCCTGGCCAAGACGCTGCTCTATAGGCGTGTTGGTTGGTCGACACCCTAACAAACTTGTTTCTGACAAAATATCATGCGTATACTTCCTCTGGCAAAGAAACAACCCCTGAGGAGATCGAGTTACCTCAATTCCAAGGAAGTATTTTAGCAAGCCAAGGTCTTTGATGTTAAAACATCAACGCAAATAGACTTTAAATCTCAAGCAAACATCATGGTCATTTCCCATAAGAATGAGATCATCCACATAAACTAACAAACCTAAGAAAACCGGTCCACGATGGAAAGTAAATAATAAATAGTCAGCTCGAGATTGAACAAAATCATACCTCTGCAAACTCTCACTCAACTTAGTGAACCAGTTCCTGGATGCTTACTAGAGGCCATACAAAGATTTCCGTAGCCTGCAAACCTTTCCATCCTGCCCATGCCCAAAGCCCGGCGGTATCCTCATATAGACCTCCTCCTCGAGATCATCATGCAAAAAGGCGTTATTGATATCCATCTGATGGAGCTCCTAATCTCGAGCAATGAAAATGGACAAGAAAACTCGAACAGTCACCAACTTGGCAACCGAAGCGAACGTCTCATGGAAATCCAATCCTTAAATTTGTGTAAATCCTTTGGCTACCAAGCATGCCTTATATCGTTCTTCCATGTCATCTACCTTATGTTTGACTTTATACACCCATTTGCAATCAATGGGCTTCTTGTATGGGGAAGAGTCTCGAGAGTCCAAGTTCGATTTGCCTCAAGAGCAGCAATCCTTAAATTTGTGTAAATCCTTTTTTATTCCTCTTGTTGATTCAATTATTGGGACTTAATTTGATTTAATGTTTTCTTGTAGGAAATTACAAG
>JANKOD010000192.1:23620181-23634782 GCA_026284645.1 Erythroxylum acuminatum
CATGAGAAAATAGAACCAGGGACTTCATAACATAATGGGGTTGCTGAAAGGATGAATAGAATCGTTGTGGAGAAGGTTTGTTGCATACTCAAAATGTCTATGTTGCCTGTTACGGTCTAAGCAAAGCAATATAAATTAAATTTTATCTAGACCAACTAGAGGCAAGCTGTGTACCCCGTCGATAAATAATATAAAATGGTAAGAATCGGATATCGCATCCATAGGATTCCAACACGCAAGATAATTAAATTAAGCGATGCAAAATTACTCAGACGATCAAGAATTGATTGATTTGAAAATAAAATAAAGTAAGCGAACCAAGGAAATATGCAAGATGCAAGGTATGAATTAAAAACGATAGAAATCGGCTAAGGTATCCGATTTCATTTAGATTGGACACTAAAAATTGTAACGGTAGATTGATCTTGGAATTGCTTCACTTAAGTAAGTCGAATCCAATATTCATGGGAATTCCCTTCTCTTATAAATCCGAATTACCCACTTAGTTCATAGATAATTTGGAATAAAAGGCATTTAATACAAGAAGCTTAAAACTAAGATCGTTAATCCTAGGTATCCTCATATAAGATCCTAAGGTTGGTCTACACTTTAGTCTTAAGTATGTTGCTATATTAATTTTCCGATAAATTAAATCCATTTGGTTATGGCATTCAATCATCTAAGCCTTAATCTAGGTGATCAAGCCAAATTAGGTCTAAATATGCATTCAATCAAGCAAAAACCAACACCACAAAAATTTGCCTAATCCAATATCAATCTTAACCTTAACCGAAAAAAAACTTACTCACACATATTCATCAATTTAACATAAATCATGGTCATAATTTATGGTTGCATTGATTAAATCCACACAATTAAAATAAATAAGGAATAAAAACATTTTAAAACACCCTTCTCTCGCAGCTGTATTTTCCCATGCCATCTTCTTATTTCTATCTAAGGTTTCGGTCCACCTTTCACGCTCTTCGTCCCTTTGCGCTGCTAGCTTTCTTCATCTCTTTTCGTCCTCCAAAATTCATTGTCTTTCAGCTCACACTCATGTTGCTCCTCAATCTTTGCACCACCAGCTTCCCTTTTGGTTTTCTCTATTTATTGCCACCGCCAGCCTCACTTTGGTTTCTTTGTATTCAATAAATTCCAGCTCTCTGCCGCAGCTGCTTGCAGTTGTTTCTCTAGCCACCTGCTACTTACATTGTTCTCTTGCCACCAGCTACTTGGGTTGCTGTCCACCAATGGAGGGTTGTTTATGCCACTAGCTGCCAACTTATGAGTGGAGAGTGTATATTGAGTGGTAGTGTAACGTCAGTGATGGAGTAGGGCTGTTTTCGTTACTTCCCTTGATTGTGCTGCAGCTACTTTTTTGTTTCTTTTGCTGATGTGACAAATAAGATTGGTGGTCCACCCATTCAAATTCGTCATAACACTACAACTCTCTTCTTTCTTTTGTCTTCTTCTATCATGCTACTCTCCTCTCCTTCCTATTCATTGATGTGACTAATAACATTGATGGTCCACCTTCTTGCCATTTTATTCATGCACTTTCCTTCTCCAATCTCCACCGCTAGCTCTTCATTCCTTGATTGTCACCGCCAACCTCTCTTTTGCTCTCCTTGTTGATGAGACAAATAAAGATCTTGGACTACCTTATTCACGCATCTTGTTCACGCAACTCATGCTCTTCGTTTTCTCTCTTCCTGTCGCCACCAGCTGCTGCTATTTATATGATTTTAGGAGAGTTTTGTCCCCTTTCATGCGCAGCCCTTTCTATTTTTTTCACTCCTGCACAACTGCTTTCTTTTCTCTTCTTCGTGTTGAAATGTCTCCCAGTTGTTATCCTTATTCACGCACACCACTCTCTCCACCCGAAGCTAACTTCTTTTGTTTTTTATGTATTCAATGTCCAATGTTCTTTTGGTCCCACACTTCTTCACATTTTTAATCTCATTCATGCAAAAACCCCCCTCCTTTTTCTTGCCTTGCCAAAACGTTAATGTCCAAAATGTTAACATTTTTGGTCCTTGCTTCTTTTGAGAGCTTTTCTTACTTTAGGCTTTAAAAGGTCCCAAATTTAATATGTTCCTAGAATTAAAACAAATATCTCTTAATTAGTGAAATTTAAACATTAAATGGTCAAGAGTTTAGCAATTTATGTATCCAAAATCAATATAAAATGACCATTAACAATATTATGTCAAATTCACATACAATAAGTACTTCCAATTTATTATTTATACATCAAATGCCTCGAACATTCAATGTCTGGAGTCAACACATTCACATCTCATAATAGGTCAATTCAGAATTTAAACAAAACAATAAATTATTGTGAGATCATCTAGGTTACTCACAATATGCTCCAGATAGCTATTAGCTCGACGTCCCCGTAATGACTAATGTTGTCGCTCTAATTGGTCTTCTATATCATGCAATACATACACATTTTCACATTACTAATTTTCACATTTTCATAAATACTCAATCATATACATATCTATATATGACATGTATAATGCATGTTCAATGACAATCTCAGGCATATTTCCTTAATTCACATCTTATGATCATTCATATATCATATCTTGCGAAAGTTAATTTTCCTAAGTTCATCAATCAACCATTTACCAATCCTTTCTGAGTGAATTCAGATGACAATAAAATTTTGTGGAGAGGAAGGACAATGCATGAGGAGCTTGTGGTTCAAATTTCAAGTCAATCGAAGGTTCGAAAAAGGAGTTATGGTTAAAAGAGTGAAGAGTGTTGACAGTTGTCAAACAACAGTGAGCAACCACCAAATGATTCTTCACTGTCACGATTGCTTGTGCACGATCGTGCACCTTCCTCTCTATCATGCATAATCATACAACTCCTTGATGTTTCCTCTCTATCACGATCATGCTCAAGCACAATCGTGCACTACCTGATGATCCCTGATTGAAGCATTAATCTAGCTTTTCTCCAAACAGATTTTTGGATCAATTTTTTATGGCCCTTTTGACAAATACAATGAGGTATTTAGGCATTCTTCTAAAACAATGTTCCTTTATGTCTTAAGTTTCTAATAACACTAATTTCATGCAGTTTGGTTTACTATTATGAAAATTATACCTAAAATACTACAGATTATTCCCAAACCACAACAGCACACTATACTCAACTTGAAGCCAAATTTTAAGACCCTTAGAAACCGAATCCAAAGTCTATTACTTCATGAAAAATATAGCCATTGTCTCTAGTTTATTCTAAACTTAAAATCATCCCATTTAGATATTTACAGATCAAAATATGGCTAAAATACAGATGTATATTCAGTGAAAACACTCCATCTAACATATTCCAGCACACTTCATCATCATTTTCATCGTAGTTCATCTCTTTTGCTTAGTCTATTATGTCTAGCTTATGTCCTCATTATTTTCTATTCATTCCTACTTCCATTTCAGCTCAATTTCCATCACAAATAAATCATATACTATGTTTGATCATAACACCAAAAACAGAACATCTATATACATATATATTCATCACTAACTTTCTGCACATGGTCAACTCTATTCTCACACTCATTTAACTTCTAACTATAACCTTAATTCTTCCCATTTCAAGACACCGCATTACTTCCTTTCTTTAGCTCTAGACTCATTTTAGTTCATCTCTAAAACACCCAAAGATATCCATGTTAATAAACATTAAAAAAAGAACATGAAACATCCATTTACCTATCAAAATTTTCTGCACCATTTTCCTACACCATTTTCAATGATCTTTCCATTTCAAACTCATCTCTACAACAACTTATGAAATATTAATCATCATAAACACAAAAATAAGACACCAATATGTTCATTTCTTTACCCACATTCCAACATATATAAAACATCATTTTATGATCAATTAATCTCTAACTATCATTATATATGTTTCATTCAACAAATCATGAAGAACAATAAGATACTTACTTCGTAAAACTCCGAACTCTTCAAAATCACATGAGCCCTAGCTTTCCATGGCTCATATGAACATTAACATGGAGGTGGATAGATTAGGTTTTTAGTAACAAGAAGAAGAGATAGCAAAGATCTTGAAGACACAAAGTAAAGAATAACAAGAACTCAACGAAATGAGGGTCAGAGTGAGATGGTCGTGAGTGAAGAAAACGAAAATGAAGAAGAAGAAAGCATATGGCAAATCGTGAAAGGCAACGATAAGGATGGTCTTTCAAAAGTGGGGGTGAGTTAAAAGCAAGGTAACAATTGCTTGGTGGGTGTCATGACACTTACCACTTAAATAACCAAATTAACATCTTTTAATAATGGTATTCAAATCTCTAGTCTATTTGTTACCCAATTTCTAATCCAATTCTTACCCAATTTTTAATGTCATATTCTCAACAAATCCTAATACCATTTGCCAATTATTTCAACTGCCATTTGACACATATTTCTACTGCCATAAATTAACTGCCTTATCACTTGGTATTTTTCCTAGTCCAAAGATACTCATAATTTCAGAAAATTTTCCAGATTTTCACCAAAAATTCTAAATCAATAATTATACTCACCAAATCAATTTTCAAGAAAAAAATATTCACTATCCACATCACAATCACATTTATAAATCAATTAAGATCAACTATACCTGATAATTGTCAAATGAGTGCACGTACAGTCATTGTAATATGTGCAATTATCAAATTCACTTGTATGTATGCTAAATGATGCATGAGCATGAAATGCATTTCTTAATTTCTCAATAATATCTCTCATATTCAGTATTTTAGGATTATAACCTTTAACATGGAGAAAACCGGATGCTACACCTTTGGGGTTGTATTCACCTGTACTAAAAATTGTTGTGCCTCTTGTTCCCCTTAACATCCAACCCATTTATTAACTGGGAGAGAGAAAAAAATAAATGGATTGGATGTAAAGGGGAACATGGGGCACAACAATTTTCGGTACAGATGAATACGTTCCCCACCTTTGAGCTACAAAGAGTTCTTAGTTCATCAATGAAGCATCTAATATTAAATGCAATAGATAATCTTTAAAATACTTTGTATACTCCTTGAATGTGTTTATAAGCAATACTTACTATTTTTGTTATATTAGACTTGCTTTTTTAATTAATTGGTAATAATTGAGAATTAATTTTATATTTTTGTATCAAGAATAAATGTAATTTTTACAATCTTAACAAATTTTTTAAACTATCCATTTCTTTGAGACAAAAGACCACCACAATCCATCCAATTTTAGCTTCCAAAATTTTTCATACAAGAGATTTGTTTCTAGCACACCCACAACTATTTGAAATCAACTAAAGCTTATTTTTTGTAAGGCCTATTCTTCCATAATGCTACATTTATTAAGAGGGATTTTTGTGAGATAAGCTTCCTTTCCTCCTGCTCTTGCCAGATTTCTTCTTTGACACTTCCACATATCTAGTTCCCTCATTACTTTCCTTATTATGTGTACATATTATAGTGTTTACCCTTTTCAATACTTTGCTCCCCATTCTTATAATCAGTGACAATCCTTTTTTCTATTTGCCTCCCCTCCTCTTTGTTCTCCTCTTGGTTTTTCAAAGGGGCTTCTATAGCAGTTAAACTGCACAGGGGACTCTCTATAATAAAGACTTGATCCTTATTCTCCTTTGGCTCTTTTATACTAGGTATAATTTGATCTTTACCTAAAACTGCACTACTTGTCTTAAGAGCTCCCTTATCTATATCCATGTTCATCAACTCTTCATAGTCTCCTCTCTTGAATCTCCTGCTTGTTTCTTGCCACTTTTTTCCTAGACAAGCCTTGCTTAGGTCTCCATATTTATGAGACTCTAATTGAGCCTTCGATCAAAGTCCCATCCTCCCTTAATCTCACTATAGGGATTATATTTGGTAGCTCTTTTCCATTCTCTATTTTCACACATAACTATGCGTAACCAATTCTTCTTCTGTGAGTAGTCATCTGATCCATATAAACTGGGATTCCTATGTGGCTAACAAAAGTGCTTAGCCCCTTGGTTGACCAATACTCCAGTGGCACCCCATGTAGCATTACCCAAATCGTCATCTACTCGTAAGTGACGCTTCCCATCTTCAACTTAGGTTCCATAGTTGGAGGAAAAAAGTTTGGTTCGAGATATGCCAAGGCCCGACCTCCATCATTTCCTTTCGTTAGGCTGGCTTGCAAACTTCAAAAAAATCAAGTTATCTTCTGAAAGTAATAGCTCTATCAGAACCCTAGTTTTTCATATCTTCATCGCCCAGTCTTTTACTAATGGGAATGCAAGATGCTTTCCATAAAAAAATCCCATAATTGTCCAGATCCGTACTATCACTCCATCTTTGAGTATCTGAATGTCAAGAGCCACCAGTCTTCTATCATCTTCCAACACTGGGGGAGAGTAGTGTAAGGCTTCACTACTCTCCTCCCACACGATATGCTTCTAGCTTAGGGACAAGTTGACAAAAGGGAGACCGTTGTCACTAAAGGAGAGAGCTGCCGGGCTGGGGGAAGGCTTAAAGGACGGAGTCGATAGGACCTTTCATCGTAGGTATTTCCACGTTAGCTGTCTCTATTACCTTATATGGAGTCTGTTGTTGGTGTCAAAAGGTTAATGTTGAAAACTTTTTGGCCTTAAACGGTAAGAAGGATGGACTAACGAGAACTCAAAAGAAAAGAAAAGATGAAAAGCCCATTAACGCAGAATAAAAGGAATTCGTGTGTTGAGGGAAAAGGAAAGTTAGTTGCGGTTTGGGTGAGTGTGAAAATGGTCTAAGGGGTCTACAGGGATAATAGCAAGAAAAAACTGTGAAGAACAAAGGCCGAGAAATGGGGTTAGAGGACAAAGTTTAGGTAGGGGAAGAATAGCCTTGGTTGCATGGAAGGAACTTAGTGCGAACACTAAATAAATAATTGTAACTGATCTAACTAATAACAAAACTATATTCTAACCTGACTTGACACAAATTCAACCCAATACGATAGAGCAACAGGAGAATAACTCGATCAATTCGGCATTAATTTATCCTTAAACCGAAATCTTCTGAACAAGAAAATCGAATGTGCAGTGTAGGAATGGAAATGGGTTCGATGAGTGCTTGTTAAATCCATGTTTTTGTCTTTCATGGCAACTGCCACTCTTTTTCTCTCCATCATTTTCTTTCTACAACGCCTTTTATCATCATGAACTTCTAACAAATAAAATAACAAAATCCAGAATCCAAAATGAGATCTGCCAGCTAAACTAAATATTAGTCTAGAAAACTTCAACCTTATAATCACATATTAACTCAATTCCTGCAAACACTTTAATGTCTGAAGTGATCCACATTCGTGTGTATAGTTCGTAACTCACTTACCATTAAGGCGCTAACTCTTGATATTTTCATTTTATAGTTGCAAACTTGGACAACGAAGATTCCCCTAATTGAAATTTTGTTTTCTTTATTAGGGAAACGGACAACCCAAAAGTTTATCTTACTTCAATGCAACGAAATACACCAAGGGAGGAGACAGTGAACAAGAGAACCTATATATTTCAAGTCTGTAGAACTGCAAGATCTATAAATTTTGTATAGAAAACAAGATGATTGTTCCATGTTTCGAAGTTTATATATTGTCGTCACATCACTGACATAGCTCCTCTTTCTCTCTATATAAAGTCACGGTTAGTGCTTGCTCTCATCATCTCCAACTTCAACGGTTAATTAAGAACACTAAACAAACCGAAAACCACCATTAATACCGATTATGAAGCAAACTTATTCTTGCACTGGTTTCGGGACGTTTCTAGTCTTTATTCTAGTATTGCGGGTAGCGGTTATTGAAGTTGTAGCATGGAAAAGGGTTCCCAAGATCGAAACTGATAATGGGGACAACTCTCTAAGAGTTGATCAAGACTGTACAACTGACGGATGCTTCAACGTTACAATCAAGAGCTCAGAACCGCAGACTTTTGGTAGTAGAAGTGCACATTTATCATGGAATGACTTCGATCAAAGTGGAGGAACTGGAGCAGCACAATGTACTGAGCGCTTCTACCTTCCAAGTGCTCGTGTGGTGGCTCTGTCCACTGATTTGTTCGATAAAAAGCATAACTGTCTTAAATTTGTGACAATTTACTATAAGAGAAAGGAGTCCACGGCGATGGTGGTAGATCAGTGCGCTTTCAAGGACGGTTGCAAGCCAAATACCATCGACGCCTCTACTCAAGTTTGGCATGATCTAGGCATTTATGAAAAAAATCCTATCTTCGGAGGAATGAGTGTCACCTGGACTATGGCTTCATAGATTAACTTGGTTCTGTTCTTAATTAAATTCACAGAATAAGGCTGGCCAAAGACCACGTCTCAGAGGCCTAGCGGATCATACAGGAGGACATGGTCCGTTTGGTTTTCGGTCTTGTACTTTGTTAGAAAATTAAAGATTCTGCTTACCAGAAGAAACTTTTCAATCCCACCCCTTTAAAGGGATCTCCGTCATTAGAATAAGGCTTGTTCAGTGGTCTCAATTAAACACGCATCTGTTCTATGTAGCAGCAATTGATGCATCAAACTTGTAGGTGCATTCACAGCTTTCATGGTTTAGTACCTTTCCAACCTACTGTTTATGCTTCTTGTAGGAAGTTTCTCATAAAAACTCGTAATATTGAGATTGATTGATGGCCATAAGCACTTAAACTTGAGAATTGGTGATTCACATCCCTTTTATGTTTTCCGTATTTTTTTCACCTCTAATATTGTTGCACAAATTTACAAACATTCTCTTCTCTCCTTCACTATCAGACGTGTATAACTTCTATTACTTTGTTATGATTCGTTTGTACTACGGTACCATACACTAAACTATATATAATAAGAGAACCTGATAAACATCAGGGTGTGTCTCAGAATATTCATACTCCATTCTTGTATTTCTATCTTAGTATCAGAATGTCTCCTTCACCATGTTGTTTTCATCTGCAACTTCCGACTCTGCTAGGTCCTCTTCTTCAACCCCAAAAACCTACATTCTGTTTAGCTCCTCTAGCCAAACCTCTGCGATTAAGCTGGATTTTAGTAACTATTTGGTTTGGGAATCCGTGGTACTACCTCTGATTGAGGGCAACAAACTAGAATCTCACATTGATTGGACGGCTCGTGTTTCATCTCGACTTATCCCTGATGGTGCAGGGACCAAAGTAAATCCTGACTTCGAGGATTGGTACACTATTGATTGTTTGCTTGTGGGATGACTGAGAAATACCATGACTCAAGTCATCGATGCTCAACTTCTCCATTGTCAGACAGCTTAGGAACTATGGAGTGGAGCACATGCACTTTCGTGTGCTTCAACTAAAGCTCGTATAATGGTTTACAAGACGGAGCTTCATCAAACTCGTAAAATGGTATGAAAATGGAAGAATACCTTACCAAAATGAAGAACATTGCAGATCAACTTGCTCTTGTTGGTGCACCTGTGAACACTGAAGACCTCATTCTTCATACCTTGAATGGACTCGATAATGAATACAATGCAATAGTTGTGAAGCTAGTGGATTAACTTAATCTCACCTGGGTTGAAGCTCAAGCTTCTTTGCTAGCTTTTGAAAGTTGTCTGGAACAACTCAATCAATTTTCATCATTAACTATTCAACCTATTGCTCATATTGCACAACATGAAGATGCTCGACCTAATGTTGAATGTCGCTCTTTTGAACCGATGAGGTGGCTGGTGTAGCTTCCGTGGCCAGGGTGGTGGTCATTCTTATAGACATCGCTGGGGAGGTATAGAAATTGTAGTCGTCCGTTCTGTCATCTTTGAAATCTTCCAGGTCATATAGTAGCAAATTGTTATCACAGCTATGATTGTTCCTTTCAACCACCATCTGGTTTTCAACTATCATCTGGATATGGTCGCAACTTTTAAAGATACTATCCACAAGCCCTTTATGCATCTCCCTACTCAGTATCTGATCCTACTTGGTACATGGACAGTGGAGCCAACTACCATGTGACTCCTTATTTCGAACAACTTGAACATGTTACTCTAGTGGGTAAGTCTCATCTTCTTACAGCTACTAGAGAAAAAAAACTGTATCATGGGTATAGGGTCAACTTCTATCTCTTGTCCTTATTCCCACTCAAAACTTCTTCTTAAGAATGTATTATTTGTCCCTACTGCTACTAAAAATCTTATGAGCGTGAACAAACTTATTGAAGATAACTGTGTCGATATTCAGTTTACTAATATCAGTTGCACTGTGAAGGACAAGGTAACGGGACAACTACTGATGCAAGGGACACCCAAGTAAGGAATGTATCCCATGAACAATAAGATTAAGTTTCAGACTCAAGTTCATGTTGCACAACTTACCAACACAGAAGATGATTTTATCAAATGGCATCACAAGCTAGGACATCCACGTCACAGAGTTCTGAAACAAATTCTAAAAAATTGCAATGTGAATCTTTAAGTGAATGAAAAATATGTCTGTGAGGCTTGTCAATTTGGAAAATCAAAACAATTACCTTTCCCTCATTCTACTTCACATGCTTTTGCACCTTTAGAACTGATCCATATTGATTTATGGGGACCCTCCCCTATTCAATCCTCACATGTTCATCGATATTATATTCATTTCTTGGATGATTTTAGTCGATACACTTAGTTTTACCCATTAAACATAAAAGTGAGACTGTCAGTGCTTTTAATCACTTTTGAGCCTTAGTTGAAAATCAATTCAATACAAGCATTAAAGCTGTCCAGTGTGACAATGGCTCAGAATATAAACCTCTCATATGCATTGCACAAGATGCGGGAATTATTCTCAGATTTACTTATCCGTATACTTCCTCTCAAAATGGAAGAGCTGAGAGAAAACACAGAGATATAGTAGAAACAGGCTTGACCTTGTTAGCACAAGCAAGAATGCCATTAGTTTATTGGGTTGATGCTTTTCAAATAGTTGTTTTTCTGATCAACAGACTCCCTACTTCAGTTTTGGAAGGAGAATCCCCACTGTCCAAATTATTTAAAATACAACCTAGATTATACAGCCATTTGGATGTGCTTGCTACCCGTGTTTAAAACCATACAATCATCACAAGTTTCAATTTCATAGTCAAAAATGCGTTTATCTTGGTTTTGCATCTCAACAGAAAGGCCATAAATGCTTAAGTGCTTCTGGGAAAATTTTTATATCAAGATATGTTGTATTTGATCCATCTCTGCTTCCCTTCACCATAGGTTTATTGCATAAGAAAGCTAAAGTATCTGAAACAGATGGTGGAATACCTCTCTTAATCCACAATTCAAACTTGTCTACATCGTCTATCTCACCTCAAGAACAAGAACTGAATGTCTTTGACACCTCACCTGCTTATGATTCACCTAGAAACAACTTTCTACCTCGGGACATTTCACCTCTCATTAACTCAACAGATCTTTCCTCAACAAACAGACCTGATCACCTACCTTCTTCAGAAAATCAAGTATCCCCATCCTACTAACTCGCTCAACATCCAATGATAACAATGGCCAAGGATGGTATTTTCAAGCCTAAATATCCTTTCATTGGCCTACTTCACGTAGAAGACCCAAATTCTTTGTCACAAATAGCTGAACCAACTTCGAGTCAAGATATGCACTTGCATTTTCTCATTGGTGACAAGCAATGGTGGATGAATTCGATGCCTTACAATGAAATAGAACATGGACCTTGGTTCCACACAACTGTACACAGCAACTTATTGATTGTAAATGGGTGTTTAAAACCAAGTTTAAAGCTGATGCTTCTATCCTGAAACACAAAGCTCAGTTGATTGCAAAGGGTTTCCAACAAGCTGCCGAAATTGACTATGGTGAAACATTCAATCCGGTGATCAAACCAACCACCATCCGTGTTGTACTGACGATTGTTATTACCTTTCAGTGGGAAATACGACAACTTGATATGAATAACGCATTTTTAAATGGCTTCCTTTAAGAAGACGTTTATATGCGACAACCTAAAGGCTTCCTTAATCAGCAACAACCTAACCACGTATGTAAGTTGGTTAAAGCCATTTATGGGTTAAGGAAAGCACCTCGAGCCTGGTTTGATCACCTACGTCTCACCTTACTGCAATGGGGTTCTAAAAATGCCAGGAGTGATATCTCTTTGTTTGTGCTTCACTCGGGTAACCTCACTGTGTTTGTATTGATCTACGTCGACGATATTCTGATCACTGGTAATAATTATGCCCACCTAAAATCGTTTTTACAGAGACTGAATGCACTCTTTTCTCTCAAGGACTTAGGACCTTTATACTATTTCCTTGGATTGCAAATCTCAGAGATACCTCAGGCATGTACTTGAATCAAGGTAAATATATTCTTGATCTGTTAAGAAATTTAACATGTTGGTTGTGCTTTTGTGCCTACTCTAATGTTTACTAGTCGACAATTCTCTTCAAATGATGGAGAACCTATGTCAATTCCTACCATGTATCGTCAAGCTATAGGTTCTCTTCAATACTTAACAACTACTCGTCCAAATATAGCATTCTTGGTGAATGAACTCAGTCAATTCTTATCTCACCCAACAACCATCCATTTTCAAGCAGTTAAACATATTTTATGTTATCTCAAAGGCACCTATCAATATGGACTTCATCTAAAGCCATTCTCTTCACTTCAGCTGATAGCCTACACCGATGCAAACTGGGCCACAGATATAGATGATCGAAAATCAATGGCAGGATTATGTGTGTATCTTGGAGGCACATTATTATTGTGGTCTTCATGGAAGCAACAAGTAGACTCTCGGTCAAGTACAAAATCCGAATATAGGGCATTGGCTGATGGTGCTGCTAAGGGTAAATGGTTAAGTTCACTATTATCTGAACTTGGTTTTCTCCTCCGACAACCTTCTATACTATGGTGCGATAATATAAGTGCAGAAGCACGAGCTGTAAATCCAGTTCAACATGCTCACAGTAAACACATGGAGATTGATGTACATTTTATCCGAGATTTAGTTCTGTCTGGCTTCATCGATGTCCAATAATTTCCTCCTATCATCAAGTAGCTGATTGTTTAACCAAATCCTTGACTCACTCTCAGTTTCTATTTTTAAGGAACAAACTCGGGTTGTCCATCACATGCTCTCGTTTGAGGGGGAATGTTAGAACATAACCGAATTATACCCTTCATCATTTCATCATGTACAAATATTCTCTTCTCTCTCCTTCACTATCAGACGTGTATAATTTCTGTTACTTTGTTATGATTCGTTTGTACTACTGTACCATACACTGAACTATATATAATAAGAGAATTTGAGCACATCAGGGTGTGTCTCAGAATATTCATACTCCATTATTGTATTTCTATCTACAAAAGTAACATTAATTGTGGCATTTAACAAAATTAACAGTATCAAATTTCAACAAATAGTATACAAAAATCATTGTAATTATGCAACAAAGAGAATATAACATATGCTTACAATAACACCAACACCTACTGAGAGTCCCGCTGAATACAGGATCTGAAAAGATTCAGTAGTTCGTAATCTTACCCTTATTAGTAGAGAAGTTGTTTCACTATGACAAACAAAACTTTAGACAATGACATATTTATAACATTTAAAAAATGTGTTTTTAAAAATTAATATAACGTTAGAGTTTTTAAAGTATTGCCTTTAATAATATTAAAAAGTAACGATAAAAATAATTCGTTGCTATATACAGGAAAAGGCAACAAAATTAAAGAAAAAAAGGTTATAATAAAGTCTTATATATGCAAATCTAGAATTGCTAGATGGTTCTAGTCACCGATTAAGTATGTTACATATTTATTTATATATAGCTATTTATGATATACTATATTGGAGTCTGCAGGGCTCCTATGATTTATTTATTTATATATAGCTATTTACGATACACTAACATCACTAATTTTGTATCCCTTTAAACACTATATAACATTAAACAAATAGATTTGCAAAAATCATGTTTTTGTTTAAGTCCTTACTTTTATTTTAATCCATATAAATATGATAAGTGATATTAGGTCATGTGCTAGTTGCAATTTTTTCTTTCCTCTGCCAAATTTGAGTAAAACCATGATGAAGTTTCCGGTAAAAAGAAAACAGAATGACAGTTATAAATTAATAAATTATATACGGAAATTGGAAAGATGATTTTGAAGTTACTTTTGGCATGAGAAATAGAAAGTTACCCTAAAGATAAACATTTTTAATAATAAGTAGGAGATTATCCGATTCACAAAGCCTTTAGCCTATTGGACGATGTTGTAAGACTAAGTTGCATCTTATACAAATGCATGAATTCTTGTTAGCAGATAAAAAATTAGTTACTAAGTTGAAGGGAAAAGAAGTACAACAAAGTCATACGTATACAACTTATGATATAAATTTGTTAACAACAGTTGTGTGGGTTCTTACTAGACTAAGTCTAGCCCAAGTGATAGTTCCTGTTCAGGACTCATTACTTTATATGTCCATGAAGACACTCTTCATGACATAGTCATGCTCTGGCCAGAGACTTAAAGTAATGATCCTGACAAGAGGCCAGGGTATCTCTTCTGTTTT
>JANKOD010000192.1:23635006-23646660 GCA_026284645.1 Erythroxylum acuminatum
AAAATGTATATAATTAGCAACCATTTTACTATGGTTGCTGAGAATTTGGTTGCTGAAACCAAATTTTCTTGTAGTGAGTGGTAATGAGGAAATGTGGACTAGCGTAAGATGTGTGCTGATTTTTGGAGTTCCATGAGATTTTTTAAAAAATGAAGAAAGTATAAAGGAGTACACTTGTTGGAGAGCATCTACACTATAGAACGTAGTTTATAATAGTGGAAGTTAGCAAGAGACCGTTGATGTAGTTCTGGGATGTTTCAACTGATGCAGAAGGTGGAGTATATCTTTGTATGTATCTGTTTATGGTCTACTAGCTTACAAAGACTTAAGTAATACCATATGGAAAAAAAATTGTAGAGTTCAATATCTCTTTTATTTAGCTTACCCACTTCAATTAAGGATTGATCTCTACCTACCAAACTCACACCATAGAAGAAATACCCTCTTTTCTTAACCAAAGAAGATGTCTATGCTTATAAATTCGTGGTATACTAGACCATGTGGTATGCTTTGAATCATATATTGTTAGGAAGCAAGTTAACAAGGTTGGCTTACTTTTTCTTATTTTCATTAAAAGTGCCTGATCATGGTAGTGTATTGCTGACACTAGAAAATTTGTTTTATAATGAACTATTTCTGCTTGAGAATTATGAAATAATGTTTTTATACTGTTGCTTTAGGTTTGTTCTCCCATGAAACTATACCAAGAGATTGGTTTCTATGTTATTGCTTGTGATCATTAGCCTACAAATTAAGTAACCTTATTAGGAACCGTTTCAATTCTTTTTTATTCTTTTGGCTTTCCTATATTGTTAAATTTTACAATTCATATTTTGCTGATGTGTACTTAGTTGTTTATATATTCATTTCCTAGTACTTAGCAATTAATATTATGAAATGCTTAAGATACTCATTTTGGTTCACATTTGATTTTATGTATAAGTTGGAAGCACAAGAACTAAAATGAGTTAACAACATATTCCTTGAGTCATTCTCTTGATGTTCAACCTCATTTGTCTTTATGAAACAAGAACAAGAAGGAGATGGACTAGAGTGAAGATGGGATAAGAAAATGTAAGAAAATGAAGGATTTAGCATGACTTACAAGACGCACAACCCTGTATTCACTTGCACGGTCTTGTATAATCTCGAAAGTGGCATTTTTTAGAAAAGCACAGTTGGACGCACAGCTATGGAAACCTAGTTTTTCCTGTAAATAGACATGTCATGGAACACAAAGGTCGGTAGAACTTTGGATTCTTTGAGATTTATGGAGGGCTAATCCTTCTTCCTTCCAATTTGAAGGTGAAATCAAAGCCTAGGATCATATTTGAATGTCTCTTCATTGTGTATTGTTTACTCTCTCCAGTTAGAGATTGTTTGTGCTATTTTTTACTTATTGTTTTTGGTATTCATGTATAGATGATTAATATTCTCATTCCCAGTAGATTGTTTATGCATGAACTCATTTCCAGAATATGGAATACAATACGTAATAGTTATATTTTCAATTCATTAGTGGTAAAACTAATGGTGACGAATCATTAAAGGTAACATGAAATAGGTTAAATGGCCCGAGGTTATGCGGTTGTTCCCTAGGTTACTCTATTTTCGTAGTTTGTAATACAACTTTCCTATTAAATCTGGAGAGCTTACTCTAAGTTGTTTGATAGCTAGGTTTAGTCAAAAAGCTTATTTTGATAAAAATGCGACCTGAGGAAAAACCAAGGTTAACAGAGCTTATTCTTAACCTACGATTAACAATTTCTAAGAGAGGTATGAAAACAACATGACGATGAAGTATGTCTAGTTGTGTGTAGGCTGAAATTGAACCAAAAATTGGATTCCAGACTCATTCATCAATTTTATCACTTTTATGCTGTTTAATTTGATTTACTTTCATTCGTTCAATTTTACTTTGTTTTCTTATTAATTCCAACTAAATCCCACATATCCTAAACATTGATTCTTTTCATTACAAAAGCTACACACATACCCTCTGTGGATACAATCCCTACTCACTACTACTATAAATTTAGTTATGCAGATCTAGGTTTTATTTTTTCATGTATTCAACAAGCATCAAGAATTTTGGCACTGTTGTCAGGGAGTCTAATGTTTTAGTTTTAGTTTTTGATTTCAATTGGTATTTTGTATATATTAATTTATAAGCAGTTTTTGCATTTATTTCCTTATCTTTTCATGCTTATTAGTGCTTGCGTATAGAAAGGACATTGCGAAGGGAGTATGCCAATGTTGGAGTGTGTCAATACTGACGGTGGAAATTTTACCCACAACCCATATTCCAAATCTTATAACCAAGGTTGGATTGATCATACAAACCTTAGTTATGGAGGGAATAACTAGTAAAACTACTTCCTAGATAGGCTCCAAGGTGTACAACAATTCCTACATAGACCAGAAGCCTCTTATTCCAACTCAGATACACCTCTGAAAGACTTAATTAAGTCTTTTGCTTTAATACTTTACAATTTAAGCAGGATGTGAAACAATCCCAAGAAGATACAAGGTCTAGAATCCAAAACTTGGTAAGCAAGATATGCTAGATGACGGTAACTATCAATTACCTAGAATCACAAAGCAGAGAGAATTACCCTTCTCAACCTGAGAGAATAAAAAAAATGTTAGTACGGTAACCTTATAAAGTAGAAAAGAGCTTGAGAATCTTAAGAGGACTACTCAAGGGATTGCTAGTGAAGAAAAAGTTGAGAAGAAGCTTGAAGAAAGAAAAGGAAATATCATTTAACTCAAAGGTAAATACTAAGTCCCTAATTTTGATAAGACTAACCTTTCACCTTTACCTAACAGGTTAGATAAATTGATCAACGAAGAAAAGGGTGAAGAGATATTAGAGATTTTTCAAGAGTGCAGGGATTCAATAGAGATTAAGAGTATAAAGATAATGAAGACAATGAATGTGAGTAGTCATAAACTCAGACTCTATCCTGAAGAACCTCAGGTGGAAAAGGAAAAATTTGTTAACCCTGAAGACAATAATTTTTTCATGTGAGGAGGAAAGCATAGAGTCAAGTCAGCGACAATAAACAAAGGCGCTACTTGGGACGTCACCCAAGGGAAGCTTCTTTCTTGCATTTAAATTTTCACATTTGTTTTTTCATGTTCCATTGCTTACAGTTATTGTTATATTGGGGATAATGTATGTTTTAAACATAAAGGTGAGGATGTTATTTGTCTTGTGTGTTTTAAGTTTGTTTATCATACGTGTTTTTAAGTTTGATTGTTTCTTATGTGCTTTTAAGTATATAAAGAAAAGAAAGAATCAAATTAAATAGATAAATATTTTCTCTTTTTATATTAATTCTAGGACTTTATAGTCATAATTAGAGACTATAATTAACTAGAAAAATTCGTGAAAACTTGAGTATGTACTTTTACTTTTGTGATTGGGTAATATATGTTATCTTTCGAAGAAAAGTGACTATCAGTAAACACAAGTTAGAGAGATTTTGAGCATTTATAAGCTGACACATCCATATTAGTCTCACTGTCTTTTGTTCATATGTAAACTTTAGGACATGAATATCCTAAATTTGTTTTGATTTTCTATTTGAGGCCATATTTTCATCAAATGCATTAACGTGAAAAGGATATAGGCATTCTTTGTTTTGTAAGCTACATTAACCAAGTAGCTTACCTATTGATTTGATTTTTCTTTTTGTTAAGCCCCTTTGAGCTTTATTAGCATTTTATTTTGGTGATAACCACATTGCAAACATTTGGTCTAACCTAATTCCTTACTTATGCCTTAAAGCTAGTGGAGGATTTGTTGATTATTGATGGTTGTGGATACACACGAGAATATAAGTGTGGAGGTGTGCATATATGTGGGTTTGCTATAATTATTGGAATGTCATTTTATCTCTTATCAATGAATTCCATTGTTGATGTAGTTTCTTTCAATTTTTATATAAAAAAGAAAAAGTGAAAAGAAAGAAAAATGTTTTTAAATAAAATTATCAAGGAGCAAATGCATTTGTATTGAAAAGTTGCTCATGATTAGTTTTTCTTCCTAAAGTTGTAAGGAAAGAATGATTTGATTGATTTGATTATGATGTGAATGAGATAGATTTTGTTTTTAAAGGATCAATCCTTATGGTTATAATTTATTGTTTATCATCAAATTTTGTGAGTGATTCCGTCTAATTCGTTATACTTCATATGGTTTATGGCGAGAGAGCTTGATTTTGAGTTATGAGAAACATAAATTTTGCATGCATCAAAGTTGATGGTACCTAGTTTTAAGTGAATGTTAGTTTTTGCATTTGACGTTTATGTGAGTGTTTTTCTTTCTTCACTAGCTTTGATGTCTTTTATACTACACTATCCAAATACATCTCACCTTAATCTTTTCCCATATTACAACCTCAAAAAGTCCTTTGATTGATTATGCATGTGAATCCTAATGGTGGAGAAATGAAATGATATGCAAAGTTGTAGAATATCTTGATCAGTGTTTAAGTGTACTTATAGATCTGTGTTATTCTTAAAGACATTTTGTCAAAGTCTACCCTTAGATTGCTTAATTTCTGAAGGTAATGATTACTGATTATTCTTAAGTGGAGGCATTTAATGTTTAGTTCTTGCCATATTTTTGAAAGTTATTAATCTTTTGTTATTATTATCTATTCCTAGGAAATATGGAAAATACGATAGTGTTTTGGTTTATGACTTTGATTTTGTTGTTTTGTCCGAGGACAATGAAAAGCTAAGTGTGGGAGAACTTGATGTGTGCTTAATCGTTTACATATTCGTTCCTTAATACTTAGCGATTAATATTATGAAATGCTTAAGATACTCATTTTGGTTCATATTTGGTTTTAGGTACAAGTTGGAAGGACATGAGCCAAAATGAGTTAAAAGCACATTCATTGAGCAATCCTTTTGATGTTCAAACACATTTGTTTTTGTGGAACAAGAAGGAGATGCATTAAAGTGAAGATGGGACAAAAAAATGTAAAAAAATGAAGGATTTAGCATGAGCTACAAGATGCATTGTTATGTATCCACTTGCACGATTGAGCATAATCTCGAAAGTGACATTTTTAGAGATGCATGATCATGCATCAAACCATTCAATTTCGAGATTATGCATGACCATGTAAGTGGATACATGGTCGGTGGTGCATCTTTATGAAAACTTAGTTTTTTTATATAAATAAACATGTGAGTGACCAAAGAAGGCATGAATCATTTTTGGAACACAAAGGGTGGCAAAACTTTGACTTCCTTGAGATCTATGGAGGGCTAATCCTTCTTCTTTTGGTTTGAAGGGGAAATAGAAGCTGAAGATCACAATTGAACATCTCTTCATTGTGTATGATTGACTCTCTCTTTAGAAATTTTTATGTTATTCTTAGCCTAATGTTTTAGGTATTCATGTACGAATGATATATATTCTCGTTCTTAATAGATTGTTTATATAACACATTACTAAAATATGGAATACAATACGCAATAGTTCTATTTTAAATTTATTTGTGGTAAACTAATGGTGATGAATAACTAAGGATAACATGACATAGGTTAAATGGCATAAGCTTGGACAGTTGTTACCCTAAATTAATCTATTTTCATAGTTTTTAATATGACTATCCTATAAAATCTAGAGAGCTTATTCTAGGTTGTTTGATATCTAGGTTTAATCAAAGAGTTTATTGTTAGTAAACACGACATAAGGGAAAATCATGATTAATAAAGCTTATTGTTAACCTAAGATTAATAGTTTTTAAGAGAGGTATGAGAACCAAAAGAAGATGAAGTATGTTTATTTGTGTATAGGCTGATATTGAACCAAGAACCGAATTCCAAACTTATTCATTAATTTTCTCACGTTTATGCTATTTAATTTGATTTGCTTTCATTATTTCAATCTATTTATTCCAACCAAACCCCTCCCCCAACCATATCCTAAACATCGAATCTTTTCATTACAAAAGTTACACACATACTCTCTGTGGATATGATCCCTACTCACTACTACTATAAATTTAGTTGCATAGAGTTAGGTTTTATTTTTGGTGCATTTGACATGCATCATTCGTAAATGCAATATTCCCAATTTTATAATGAAAAATAACCACTGTGGACTTATATAGCTATTATTCTTAGGAAAAGAATGATAAGCTAAAAAAATTTCTTTGTGTGGATTTGAAATTAGCACTGAGGAGGTTGAAATGATATTCCCATATGTAGTCAGGTATATCAACTTTATTGTTTAGTTTTGTTCAACAAAGTGGATCTTATTAGTCTATTCTATGGTTTTATGTGCTTACTTTTGCTGTTAACTTTGAGTTTTATTATGTGCCTTTATCTACCATTAAGCTTTATTTGTTTCCCTATCATAGGAAAAACATTCGAGATTCTACCTTGCCTTTTATAATAAGTGATATAGGTGTACAATTGCAAGATTTGAACTATTTATTTCTTTTGTCAAGGTTGTACTTCCTGATTTCATAGTTTGGACAGCAAATGAATTGACCTTTTGTTATTATTTTACTAGATATAGCATCTCTTCATCTAATAAATATTTTATTACTTAACTTAAATATTTTTTTGTAATCACTTGTTTAATTTATTTATTTACTTGTCTTCCTTCTAGTGTGTGTAGTTATTTACTTTTTAAAATCTTTCCTTGTTTTATCTATATCATATTATTTATTATATTACTTATTATATATTTTAATTTATTAAGTATTTATTTGGTTTGAGTTCTTGTTCTCCTCATACGATTACATAGCGATGTATATTTCTTATAGACCTTCTATTCTCTTGTACGAGGTTACACAGCCCCAGAGTATGCCATCAGAGGAGAGTTGTCTAAAAATGCAAACATCTACAACTTTGGAATACCAATTAGTGTTAATATAGACATGCTTTGTAAATTGATTACACGTAGTCAATCAAGAAAGCAATCTTTTGTTCCTCCAAACCATACGTATCAATATGAAGAATATCAGATAACAAATTTCCGTAATTCACTATTTTTGTATGTGATTTTATTATCTTTTTTGTTAATATAATTGCTTATGTTCATGTTTTCTGAATTTATTCATAAAAAGAACTGAATCATTATGTTGTTAGTTTTTGGACTATATTATTTTTCTTGATTAAATTGAGGTCACAATAAAGTAGTTAGTATCTCATTTTTTAGATATATCAACTTGTTGTGAGCATAGTAGTTTTACAATTCTAATATACTTTTTGTTTCTTTCTTCTTCTTCTTTTGTAGGATGTTGATGATTAGGAGTGGACAAGAAGGTACTTGATGAAAGATTTTGCAGTGCCCATGCATATTGATTTTGTTTAGTATTTAGATTAATTCGCTTATATTCCATATGAAATGAAGGACAATAATATAGGTGAATATCTTAGATAGTGATTTTTTGCTTTCGCATTTTGAATATGTTAAAGATCGAATTTTGCAATTCGTATAGACTACATATTATATTACATTTGATAGTATGTACATAATTAAGACGTACTTTAATATCTATATATTGCTTTTAATGTATATATGGATGTACTACATATTGACAAGGGTTTGCTTTTACGTTAACATATTATTGATAACGAAACAATAAATTATTGCTTTTATGGTTACAAATTGTTGCATAAAAAAAATCCCTTTGTTGCCTTATAAAGACTTGCATTATCTATTTAACATTGTTACTATAATTTGAAACTAATATATTGTCTTAGTCAAAACTTAAAGCAATATTTTTTACATTGTTGCCTAGTCAAAACTTAAAGCAATATTTTTTATATTGTTTCCTAATCAAAAAAATTTGTTACCTTATATTTATGGTAGCGCCCCTTTATTTAACAGTATGAATTATGTTGCCTTAATAAAAGGCAATGATAATTGTAGTTATAGTTACACTTATATTTGTTGCCTAAAGCACTTTTTGTTGTAGTGTTTTTGATTATATAAACTATGATTACGATTATGAATAATGTGACAATTATGGTAGAATCATAATGATTATAAGATAAATGAAATTTGATTAGCAATTTCCTCTTTGATTTTTACCCACAAATCCTTTCTTTTGGAAGATAAATAAATAAATATCATTTAAAATGTCAAAAGGTAATCAAGGAAGTTACATGACTATAGGAACAATAGTTATGAAACTATAAAGTTAGTCCACATAGTAATGCTAGAATTAATAAAAAACAGACAAGGCTTGATTACTTTAGACCCCAATTATGCTTCATGGAAAAACTTAGGTTATCAGTAACTTGATTGGCTATCAGAATCTCTCTAATCCAATAAGTCCTATTTGCAATAACATATTTGTTTGTGTGAACATCCCTGAAGATTCTTTGGTTTCTTTTAAACCAAATCCGCATTATACTTAGGCATTTCCTATCTTTTCTAATGCTTTTATTGAGATTTTTAGCCTAAACCAAAATATTTCCTCAGTCATTCTTATGGAAAACTAAATTCATTTTACGCTGCATCCTTGCCACATTGTAAAAGAAAAATTGAATTTGAAGAACAAATGATTAGCATTTTTAGATAATGTGTTGCATAGGACACAAATTTTATCATTGCTTCCCTTAAGTCTATCTTGGATCTTAAAACTTCCTCTAGCTGCCAACTAGATTAAAAAAGAAGCTTTAGGCACAAATACTTGATGTAGGAATATCATATCGAATGCAATGATCAAATGTACAAAATACTAAATTTCTTGTCTTGGCTCATTATAAATTTATAATACTATATTAAATATAACACGAGATAACTAGAAGGTAATATATCAAAATAACATAGCATAAAATTATATTCATAAATACCAAAACTTTGTTAAATAAGGAAACATATTTTTTGGTCAATGATTTATAGTAAAAATAATTTAAATACTATATAAAAATATCAATTTGTAAACAAAAAGATATAACAATTAGTGTTAATATCATCCATAACATGTAAACAGTAAAGCCATTTTGTCTTAGGATGAAGAGGATAGATTAAATAATGTTCACCATAATTTAGTAGTTTGTCCAATGAGCTAAGTATACGGTATTATTTGGCACATTATAAGTCTCTTTTGATAAGAAAAGAAAACTCACAACCTAAAGAATTAATTATTTATGATTATATAATTAATAAAAATGCTCAATTAGTCTTTAATATTTTTACCTTTATTAGTTCATTAAAAATTTTGTATCATTAATTTGTCGAGAAATGTGCTTAATAGTTAGAAGAGGACAAAATATAGAAATGAAAAATAATAAAGATCTCCAAGTCAGTAAGTTTCTCCGAACTACAATTTTAACAAGTTAGATTAAAGGTTGTTGCAGAGAACAATGTAGATAATTTCCTTTTTGCTACTAACATAAATTGTTCTTCTTAAGCCCTTTTTTGTGTCCAAAACTTGTGAAAAAGCAATAATCTATGCCCAAGAGAGCATAACAAGTGATCATTGTAGTATTTTTATTGAAAAGAATAGTTTTCAATAATTACTAGTTACCATTTGAATAGCTATATATATATATATATATATTTGCTAATTGTCATAATTTTTTACCTCATATTTTTTTGGCTTAGTGAAAGAAGATACTTTAAAGGATACGAATTTTAATTATACGTAATATATTTTGTTTCTTAAATCATAATCCTTGCTTAAAATGTTTAGCCATGACTTGATTATTATTCATAGATATAAAATTTTGGCGTGCTAAGATATGAAAATTGGAAACATGGTATGGGGATAGACTGAATGCAAGCATCAAGGGTTAAGGTTGCGATTTCTACACAGGAATATTATTTTCCAGACAAAGAGATGTCTTAAATGAAAGAGCTCAAGAGAATGGGTCTATCAAGTAACACTAGTATCCTTGGTGAATGCGATGCTATAGGAGTTTAGTGAACATATATGCAAGGAATGGGTAAGATTACCCCCCAAACTTTTTTGTGAGGATGAAAGAAACAGGAAATAGTTATATTTGGTATTGCATATTTCAAAGTTCTTGTGTCTTGTATTGGATTTTTTGTATTCTCTTTAGCTTGGCTCCAAGTTCGAGCGGGTTAGTTTGGTCTTTTGTTTTGGTCTCGGTATGAGATTTAGATTTGGGTTTTCTCTAGTTATGTACATAAACCTTTTTTTTTCTTATTTTATAATTTTTCTGAATTACCAAAAAAATAATCAAGTCATGGTTAAACATTTTAAGCAAGGATTATGATTTAAGAAACAAAATATTTTATTACATATAAGAGATCTTTGTCGTTCTCATAGATCTGTCAACATTTTTCTTTTACATTTAGCCTAATCATTTAGATAAGTACTAACCATTCTCCTACTTATTAATTACTAATATTATTATTATTGTTGTTGTTGTTGTTGTTAATTTGTTAAGAAAATAGTTAACCTAGAAATATTTAAAATCTAATCATATATTTGAAATAATTTTTGTCATATTTAAATGAATGAGTTCATATTGATGTCTAATAATGTTGTTTTACTCTTCTTAACTTACTTAATTCCCTTTCATCTCACCTTTATGATATATCAAATCTTATGTGTCATCATACTTATTGATATTCTGTTAAACTCATTTCTTAAGAACACATAAAATAAATATGAACAGTTTTATTTTTTAAGGAGATGAGTTTCCTATTTTCGGAGTCTCATTCTTTAATTTCTATAGGGGCTTTTATATCATCCTCTGATTTTTAATAAAATAAATGAAACATTTAAAATATAATCATATGCTTAAAATATTTTACAATATTTTAATTAAAAAATGTATATTGATGTGTAATTATAGTTGATTTACTCTTTTTGACTTGGTTAATGTCTTGATGTGTGACCTTATATGATTTTGAATCCTATGTGTTGTCTCACGTATTAACCCTCAACTAAAACTCTTTTCTTTATAATTTATAAAACAAAATTTAAACAACTTTGTTGTTTACGAGATGAGTTTCCCCGTCTTAGGGATCTCATTCTTCATGTCTTATAAGAAAATCTTATTTTCTATTATTATCAATAAAATTAATGAAACATTTTCAACAATTTCTCATAAAAAAGTCATTCTTTTATTTAATACAATTAATCACTTCAATAGAAAATAGTCATTTACAATGAAAGGGCTCGCATTTATACCACTTATTGGCGCCTAAATGTGACCAAAAGGAGTTCTGTTGGGAATGAGAATGGATGAATATGCTCATATGGGATAGTGAACATTAAAAGAATATGGAAAAAGATTAATGTTTTTCTTCAAAACAAAATTTGGTTACTATATTTATACTATTCGGAGGGAAAGGAACTTTAGGCTGCAGAGGAATATATCTATGGACTGTCATGAATTAATGGATAAGATCATAGCTAGATTAGAAAGATTCTAATAGCTCACAGAGTACATGAACCTGCAATCTCATGAATGAGAACATACTACAACCTGAACTATGAGTTGTATCAAGGGGGCGGTTGGTTTGTACAGGGAAATAGTAATAAGAATTAAAATGAATATAGTAAGGAATGAAAATTGATATTATCATTATAATTATGATGGTTGGTTAAGAGGAAAGAATGATTACCATTACCATTGATAGTGGTTGGTTTGTAAAAAATAATGTAATTAATTAATTACAATATATTAATTAA
>JANKOD010000192.1:23646760-23662828 GCA_026284645.1 Erythroxylum acuminatum
TTTGGCACACCAAAATGTCACACTTCTACATCGTACATTGGCCTCATTTGTAACAAATTTTATGTCCCTCACATCTACTCCTTCATAAATGTGACAGCATAAGGTTTTCATGCATTCTTGTTCCAAAATAATAAGAACTTCTGCATATGTGTGACAGCTGCCACTTAACCTTCATTCCTATGTACATGTATTATTTCTTGTCCAAAATAATTAAATGTTTTAAGAACAATTTGTCCAATTTTTATAGAAATTTCATATCCACTTAATAAAATGTTACACCTAAATATATCAACATATATGTTGGATCGATTTACTTTAAGTATCCGTAATTATGAATAATTCTTATTTCCTTATGTTTCAGCCCAAGAATGTTTCAAATTTACTCCACATTTGTAGCTCTCCACTGTCATAGTGCATATCTCTGAACATGCCGACGGTATTCGAGAATATACTCTACGAGGGTGACATGCTAGAACAAGCTCAATGCAAATTTGTCACGCATTACATGCATATTTAGAAGGAGAAATAAACCTTTTTCAGCCCATTTTATTAAAAAAAACAAATTTCAGTTGCAAGTATTACAAACAATTAACATATCATCATATATTCCAGTAATCATCTGGGCCTATTACAAAACATTTCCAATCGTACAACCAATACATTTTTCAATTCGTATAAATGTTACGCAATAATTGCGGAGTACAATTTTTAAAATACAAAAGAAAGATTGTAGACATATGCAGGTACAACTGATCCCGACCTCTAATTCTTATCTGTATGCAATGGCTAGAATCCAGTGAGTCTAACAGGGTAACTCCTCTGAACCTGAAAAATAATGTTGCAATTTTGAGGTAAGTAATGCGAACTTAGTGAGCGAACCATCCTCGATGGTTCTATCATATCATATAACACAACAGTTCAAACTTCAATTTCACTTACACTTTATGTCACCATATAATACACATCATTTCACTAATGATCATAGCATTACATAACACTTTGATCACTTATTCCACATTTCACATTCAGAGCAGTCAAACAGTTCATTTTGATCATTTAAAACATCCATATCAATTAGATATGCAATGCTCATGAGAGTCACTTTCAATTGTTATTGTTGTGACCAAGTGCCTTTTTACTGGCCCATATCCTTTGTGGATATCGGGCTTGGTTCAGATATTGTCCCGTATCCCTTATGGATACCAGGCACATTAACAAATGAGCCTGTGGCTCTTTTGTATATTCCGAGCTTTATCCTCTTTCAGACTGGTCACTCCGGTCATAACTGCATTTATGTTATCATGCATTCATGTAATGAAATGCATCATATTCACATATATTCAATCAATTGCTTGCGTTCAATTTCACATTCACATTTTTCATCGAATCGATGTCCGACATTTAACAAAAATGTTGAGAATCACTTATTTCATTCATATTCACATTCAATGAAGCACTTCCCACCTTCTCACATTTATAAAACTCCTCGAACTTTTAATGTCCAAGATTGTTCCAATCACATTTACCTTTAGTAGTAATTCAATACAGAAATTTAAAGCAGAACAAACAATAAAAGTGAGACTATTTAGATCGACTCACAGTACGCTCCAGATTAGCATTTGCTTCCTTGATCCAGAAATATCTAGAAGCGATATCTGAAAATGAAGTAATTTGACAATACTCTCATCTATAAAATTGCTCTTCGAACTCTTAAGTTTCTAATGACACCAAGATTGTTCAAATTGATTCAATACTCTGAAAGCTATACCTCAAACATTTTCAAACTATTCTCATTCTAAAACAATACACTATACTCAAATTCCATCCAGAAATTGAAAGTCTTAGAGACTGAATTAAAATTCTACTTCTTCTAATGATTTGTAGCCCTATGTCTCTAGTTTAATTCAAATAAAAAATCATCCTATTCTGATGTCAGGAGAAGAAGTTATGGTCAAAAGAATCAAGACTGTTAAGTTTACAAAATGCTCTCGGGTGCACAAACTGAAATTAAGCCACGGTTAACTATTAGAGAGCATAGTGTCTTGATGTGACAATTAAACACCGTCCAGTAATTAACACTCACGGGTGTGAGGGAGAAAAGTCATGGGAATGAGTGAGTCACGGCTATGAAGAAAAGTTACGGGAGTGACAGATACGGACAAAAAAAGGTTAGACTATTTGAGAGCACATTTAGTCAGACCAGTCCCACATTTTTCACTCAATCTCTTATGAATGATTTCAGATGGCTAAGATTTTTGGTGAAGAGGTAGAGCAATGTGTTACGAGTCCAATGGTTTAAGTCTCATGTCATTTGGAGGTCAGATGAAGAAGATATAGTCAAAGCATCAAAGGGTGTTGCATCAGCCTCCAATCTTCAAAGTCGCGATCATGCATTTGCACGATCGTGAGTTGGCAATCAAACTTGCAAAGTTGCACTCACGCTTCGTCGTAATCGTGACATTGCCATTAACTTCCAAAGTTGTGATCGCGACGAATTCGGTGAATAGTCCTAGCGGGGTTGCGATCGTGCTCACACTCCCTCACTTCTAACCCCCATAACTTTCAACCCAGAACTCTAAAAATTTTAAACTTTATATCAATAAAAAGATAAAAGAAAAATCTACAACTTTCATGAAGACAATTTTTCAAAATATTCCTATATCAATACACATTTTTATCCCTTTTTCCTTTTCTTTCATTAAATCCGACATTCTGCAATCTTTTTTCTTCTTTCTTTTCTTTTATTCTAATCCAACTTCTCTAACTTATCTTCACCACATCTATGGTCATTCACAAACAAAAATCCAAAATTTATGCTTAAACAAAATCATCAAGAACAGAAGAAAAGTCATTCAAGCATTTCACCAATCTCCGCACTTTCTTCACTGTCTTTTTCCCATATTTTCATTTTTCTACATTCTCTTAATTTCTTCCTATAGCTATCATTTAAACAATATTTCTCATCTCAGACCATCATCATACAACTATTCTTCAACTCCAAATTCATTCTTTTGGTCATCTCTAAAAACTCTCAAAACCCACGTATATACATACATAGACTGTGAAAAGAAAAACAGAGCATATATTTCTCTATCAACTTTCCATATCTCTGTACTCTTTCATGCATATTTTTATGGTTCTTTCTAACTTAAAATCATTTCTACGCTATTTGATCACAGGATAGTCATCAAATACGAATTAGCATTATATCAAGATTTTTCATCCTATTTGTAGTGTTCCTTAAGAACGACCATCTTTCTTCATGATCATGCAATGACAAATAAATCACCATTTTTATTTCATAAAACTACAACTCTAAAGGATTTACACGATACTTACTTGATATTTCTCCAAAATCTGCAAAAGCTCCAGAAGCCCTAAACTTCATGCGATTCACGTACACCATTGTAGGGGTTGACAGGTTTAGGTTTTCTTTAAGGTAAAATAAGCAGATAACAAAGTGGGAGTGGTAGAAGATAAGGAAAAGCAAAGTTTAATTTTTGTGGATATTTGATGGAAAACTCTGTGTATTAGAAAGAAACTTGAAGAAGATAGCTACGAGGAAGGTAACTAGGACAGACAACAGTACTTAGTCTTTCAACAATAAGAAGACTTACCATTAAACTTGGACACTTGTCCACTTCTTAAGTCTTTAGCTAATTTTTCCAAACTAGCTAGTTCTATTTGAATAGTTCCATTAACTCCCATCCTTTCATTACAATTATCTCCAAAATTGTCAATATCATCTTCTTACAAATTCTAAGTCATCTCTGAAATTTTCAAAGTCATTTTTAACAATTCTCCAATATCATTTGGTTTCCTATCTCTATTTTTCATACATCAATTTACTTGTCGATTGACATTTTTCCTAGTCCAGTAATATGCAACAATTTCGAAAATTATTCCTAAAATTCACGAGAATTCAAAATTAACAAATACACTCACCAATTAAATTTTCGATACAATAATTTCACAAATTCTCAATAGTATCACATCACAATTCAATTATACCCGAAATTATCCATGAATGCATATACAATTATTTTCATGTGCAAAAATTCAATATTCACGTATATGTGTATATCATAATATGCATGAGCATGAAAATGCATTTCTAATCTCTCAATAATCCTTCATATTTACTATTTTAACCTCTATGCAAGTAATGAGATGTTACATTGAATCACTCTTGCAAGGGGTATCCCATATGAATCAGGGTAAGACATATTGGGTTATGGCAAACTAAGGAATAGAGAATAAGTACCCGGGAAATTTACAATTCCATCTCATGTTTAGTTTTATTAAATTACATATTAACAAAATTTAGAATTCCAATTTTTTCAGTCTTCCTTTACTCATTAAGATTACATCAATAAAATTAACTATATACCTAAAAAATAATGCATTCAAAAAAAGTTTATTTTCCTTTAAAAAATTATAAACATATATTGCTTTTTTTCATTTGAAAGACTACTACTTTCTTTTCATTACACCAAACCCTTATTAAGGCATACTGTCATATGACCCAAATGTCTCTTGAAACACAAAAAGTCAAGACAGGTAGACATAGGATAAGCAATTTTCTTGTAAAAATATCACTACAAGAAAAGTAGGAATTAGCAACGAAAAATAAAGCGTAGCAAATTAGCGACAGAAACACTATTTCCGTCGCTAAAATCGACGTGAAAAAATTCATTTAGTGACGGTTATAATTCCGGTTGCTAAAATTGGAGGGAAATTGTCTCGACAAAATTAGCGACCGACTTTAGGGACGGTATAAGTTTCTGTAAGTAATTACACTGAAATTAGTGACGGAAAACCTATTTCTGTTGCTAAAATCGACGTGAAAAAATTTGTTTCGTGACGGTTCTAATTTTTGTCGCTAAAAATGGAGGGAAACCGTCCCGGAAAAATTGGCGACGAACTTTAGGGATGGCAAAAGTTTTCGTCGGTAATTACAATGAAATTATTATGGAGGGAAGTATAAAAGTGGGAATTAAAGGCGGTATAATAAAATTTAAAATTACGGACGAAAATTATTACACTGAAATTATTATGGAGGGAAGTATACCGACAGAACCATTACCGTCGATAAATAAAGCGGGAATTAAAGGTCGTACAATAAAATTTAAAATTACCGACGGAAATTAGCGACAAAAAAATTTGTCGGTAAATCGCATTTAAAACACCCGAACACCCCTTCCCCCCTCCCCTTTGGTTCAGCTTTTTCGTTTCTTCTTCGGCACTCTTCGGTCTTCTTCCTCCGCCGGTGACTTCCTCTCCCGTCTGGTAAGTTCCTCTAGAACTAAAGTTTGTTTCTTTCTTGCCTTTTTTTTTCTCCGGTTTCTTTATTACTCTTTCTTAGTGGGTTTTTGCCTTTGGTTCATCTTTTTTGTTTCTTCTTCTGCATTCTTCGGTCTTCTTCCTCCTCTGGTGATTTCCTCTCCCGTCTAGTGAGTTCCTTTAGAACTAAAGTTTGTTTTTTTGTTTTTGTTTTTTTTCTCCAGTTTCTTTATTACTCTTTCTTGGTGGGTTTTTGATTGTCATATATAGTATAGATTTATGTGTTGAATTCTTTTTGTTGTTTAAGAAGAAACGAGGATTGTTAAAGAAAGCCCATAAGATCCAGTAAAGGGAAGCTCGTTGAATACTCTACTAAATCCTGGTTAGTTCACGTCTTCAATCTTTCTTTCAGCTCTCCTCATCTCTGTGTTAGTTTATAGGCATTTCTTTGATCTGGAACAGACAAGAGGAGGCTGCGGTCTCTTGTAGAGGCTCCGAAAGAGAGAGATGTTGTTGAAAAGATGGTTGGTTGTGCTTAAAGAGGTTGAGAAATTTGTGACTAGTTCTGTTGAAGATAAAAGGAAGAGTTTTGAAAAACACCTTGTTAATGATGATGAGGACGTTTTTTTTAATTTAATTTTATTTACTGAAAGAATTTATTTTTTAAAACAATTTAATTTTATTTTCCGTCGGTAAAATGATCGATATTTACCGACAGATTCCGTCAGTAAATTTACTAACGGAATATTTAGATCCGTCGGTAAATGTACCGACGACCGTTTTAACAACGTCGTTGTTCATCGATAATTTCCGTCGCTATTTTATATTACTGACGGAATGCAAACGTTTTCAGTCGGTAATTTCTGTCACTAAACACCCTATTTCTTGTAATGTGCCAACCTAGAATTTCGAATGTCTTGAAGTAAATGTAATAAGAATACGTGGTTAATTGTCACTTGGCAAACGTTCAACCCATAGTAGCTCCAGCCGAGATGATGGATATCATTAAAACTTATTCTCCTACTCGTACTTTTGCTTATAAATATTGATGTAATAATTCGATTACAACTATGGAGATATTCCACCTTTTGTTTCCTCTCATCAGTTAATGGTCGTACGATTCGAGGAATCGACTAGTCTTATTTCTTTCATTATTCAAAATGAACCTGAAATTGGAGCACCGTCTGATATTTTCAGCATAAAACTTTCGCTAAATGTTTAGTGAATTGTTTTATAATTCAAATTGAATTGTCCTTCTGTGACTCTCAATCTTTCTATATATGTCCCTCATTCGAGCAGTTCGTTTCCACCACCCTTCTTAGTTGTCAACTCCGAACATCAAGAATTAAGACCACAAACCATTTAGGTTAAAAATGAAGCGAATTGTTGGTTCTTTACTTATGATATGTTTTCTTATATTAATCACAACTAAGGTAACCGGTGAAGCGAGAGAGTCCATACCTAGCGATGAAGAGAACATTCCATGCAGTGGTCAAGATTGCATCGAGAAGGCCATGTCTGGTAAGATTAGCCTCAGCTCGAGCTCCAACTCCAAGGAACGGGCGGCAACTTTGACGTTGAGAAACTTCAATAGAAGGGCAGGAGGTGGTGAAGCAACAAAATGTGGTGGTAAGCACTATACAAGATTATCAAAGGTAGTGGCGATAGCTCCTGAGTGGTTCGAGGACATGGAGATGTGTAACAGTTCAATTTCAATTTCTGGCAACAAGAAAACAGTCTCTGCGAAGGTCGTCGATGAGTGCGACACTAAGGGATGCATAGCCGCATCTGCCGCAGTTTGGAGAAATTTGGGAGTTCGTGATATAGGTAAGAAGAAATCTTCAAGCAAAGAAATGGAGGTCACCTGGTCTGATGCTTGATTCGGTTGCATACTTTTGCGTTAACGATTGCATGAATCAATAATTTGGAATTTATATATAACAAACATTTGCCGATGGCCTATATATGGCTGAAGGCTCTTTTATAATAAAGAAACACATGTTGCATATGTTACAGTTGTGATGTTTTCCAATATGGCAATGTATTTGTTCAAATCTTTCTCAACTTTGTCTGAGCAACAGGCAAGTTGATCGTATGGCAAATAATATTGCGTAAGTTGAATTTTTTTCCCTTCTAATTGATTTCTTCTGTAACGATAAAATTACAAGTGAAGGCAGCTTATACTAAGTCACATTGAAACAATTCAATGAAGATCGGGAACTATTGATCCATATAAGATATGCTAGAATTTCACATGAGCCCATTAATTATTCGGTTTTTGGTTTTAACAATTAAATTTAAACCAATAAAAGTACAGTTAATTTGTGGCCCATTTGTTTTTTCAATGTCGTTTCACTAGTGCAGTTTGGCATGCAATCCCTCATTGGTTAGGTTTCACAAGGGTAATAGGGTCCTTATTGCGGGCTATTAAATGGATTAGATTAGAAGCGAAAGGTGCTCTCTTGAGATGCAAAGCAATACGGTTGGCTTTTCTCTTCACTATCTTTTTCATCTGGAAAACAAGAAATGCCGCTCAGTTTGATGGAGCTACGTATTCACGGGTAGATGTGGTTTCAAAGATCAAGACTACTACGTATAAGATCTTATACCACCTTTACCCTACTGAATTCATTACTTTTTAATCAGCCATACTGATTAGCCAGTGTTTCTCAATGTGCATGTGGTCATCAATTTTTACTTCTTAGCGAGACCTCCTTGCTTTGATGTGTTTTGTCTGCAAATGGTGGTAATCCCCTATTCAACTATCTGTGTATGGTGCTTGCTAGGAGGGGTGGTAGGAGGCAGTAACTGGGCTGGACTACTATCTGGGTTGTTTTCTCTCCTGTTAGACCCACATTGCAAACACTAGGAGGGGTGGTAGAAGGCAGTAACTGGGCTGGATTACTATCCGGGTTGTTTTCTCTCCTGTTAGACCCATATTCCAAACACTTGGGCTGAGTGCATGATTTATTGTTATTATGAGGTTCATCAACATACGTGTTTTTGTTTGCCTTCTGGACTTCATAGCTTTCTATTTTTGGGGCTTTAGTATAGCAAGGAAACCTAAGGGTGTTGGCCTTTTGTCTGTTTTTTGGGCTTTGAGTTGTTTTGGTCCATCTTAGGACCTATGGCATTTTTGGACTGGGTATATCCTTGACTGGGGTATGCCCCTGTGCCGATGTACATATTTTCCTTGATGAATATACCTTTTACCTTTCACCAAAAAATGATAATGAAATAAGTGGCTCCCAAGACAAAACCAAGGTGGTTTCTCCAAAATTTGAGGAAAATTAATGGTTTTAAACCAGTTGTGTGGCTTGAACCAGTTAATTTTGACGTGTCTCAAATTTCAAAGTACTACACAATAATGGTAAGGTAAAGATTCCAAATTTCTAAATAATTGTTTATGTAAAAAAGCTTACAGTATAAAATAGAAAACCAAAATTTTATAATTTCTTGAATAAATTTCATTAATTGAATATCTTAAAAAATAGTAATCATAAATAAGTGAAATGAACTATACTTGATTTCAATTCCCACAAAAAATTTTATTTGAGGTGTCAACCATAATCTATCTACGTATTCAACCTCTAATAATATCTCCAAAGTAGATTAAAAAAAACTCAACTCTTATAAAAAAAAGTAGGAGGGCTAACTCCTTTATTCCTTCTTTCCATTTATAAAGAAAGATAGTAGAGTTTCCTTTCTAGTTAAAATTAAATCTCTCAATCATAATTACAATTTAATTATAACAAAATTAAATATTTTATATTAGATTGCTGAAGATTTCACCACTGAAGGACAAACTACGATCTAAAAAACCTTTTTGCGACAATAATAATTTGTCGCATAAATAGTTGCAAAGGCCTGGTCAAAAAAATTTATTTGTGATTTTTTCATTAAATTGTTGCCCAAAATTGTTTGCTCCAATCAGAAATCTGTCATAAAAAGGAGTACCAAGGATAAAGGAAATTGTCACGAATGATATATTGTGACGTTGTTCTTTCGTGGCTAAACATTATTAGCTTCGTTAATGTATATGTAGGTAATAAGTTTTAGAGACGATTTGGTTTTCGTAGCAAAATAAATTTAATTATGTTTCGTGAATGCAACTAAAGTTTACTAGAGATGTTTTCTAAAACGTAGCTAAAAAGATTTGGTGACAATTTTGTAACTTAAGCTAAAAAGTTTTGGTGACGAATTTTTATTTTTACTTTCAATTTTTATTTAATTATAATAATTAATAACATTTTTAATACATATTATTGTTTGTAACATTGTTTGAAATATAATTAACATTGTTTGAATTATTGTTGGTAACATTTTTGAATTATAATTAAGTAAAAGTAAATAAAAATACAACTAAATAAAAAGTAAAAGGATTTTATATAAAAAATAAAATGTAATTAAATTTTAATTACAAAAACCAAAAATTTTAATACAAACAAAGAGTCCTCCTTATCGTCACTACTATTGATATGCTTTGACCTAAGTAATTATTTGACCATCATTTTAAGCATGATCAACTGTCGTTCATTACGTTCTAATTTTGTTCATTACGTTCTAATTTTTCTTTAGAACGATCTAATTTCTCTTCATTATATTGTAATTTAGCCTTAAGCGACTAGTTCTCTTCTTGAAGCATCGTTACATATGTTGGTTATGATGAGGAAGAACCAATTGGCTTAGGGCTAAACCCAAGACCTTTGATGTAGCCAGATTTTGTACCAAGGACGTTGTTGCAAATGTCATCTACATTTGGCTCATTTCCGTCAGATGTTGATCTTTGCAATAATTCGTGCATCTTATTCTATTTTTTACACAAAATTAATATTTTTATTCAAATATAATTAGTAAGTACATCATAAATAAATAAACTTTAAAATGAAACCAAATTTTATACTTACATAGTTATTCTACGCTTCTTCAAATGTCCAACCTTCACCTTCTTTGTAGTGTGTTAGTTTATAGAATGTGATCTTATCACAGTCTTGTCCATGTAGTTCCTTCTCACTCCGTGTTATGAAAAAAATAAAAACACAATAAATAATATTGTATTTGTTGTTATAAGTATGACTTATAACTAAAAAACTTACAAATTCAGTTCATACAACAACAAATGATTTGGAGCTAATGTTATGAGGAGTCTTCATTTTTACCCTATTAGCCTTGACTTTCTCATACTTTTCTTAAAAAAAAGAAATATTCATTAAATTTTGTAACAATATTAATGGAAGCAAATGTGAAGAGAAAGAAGACAAACCTTAACACTAGTAGACAATAATCATACATTTGACTCTAATTTTCTTGAGACATTCGTTCAGGAACATGTCTCCTTGCCTCCTTTTTGGAAGAAAAAGGTTTATAGAATTTATGCAGTCGATAACGCTGGACCTTGGCCTTTTGTTTCAACAGTGAGGTTACACAGCTTGAAACTTTAGGCTTGTTGATATCAACGATATAGAGTTTCATCTATAAAAAAACAAGTAAAAGTGAAATTAATACTTAAATAAGTTAAAAAAATTGCATATAATTAACTGAATTGAAAATTTACCGAAACTTTGTCCAAGCATTCTCTATCAAGTTGTCTTGCTTTAACTACTCCATATGTTGAAGGCAAGGCAATTCAGTCCTCACAATGACCCCTAACTCACTAGATAATTTTGTCGATTTAATCTTGTCAATAGGACGACCTTGTGAGGTATCAATATAAACAGACAACTTGCCATTCATTACAATATTTGTGCGTAGCAACTGAGAACTTTTCATGATACCTCTAGTTCTTTTTCTGATACCACAGGCAAAAAAAAAAAAAGATAAAATAAAACACATTAAACATGTAAATGTATATTTCAACAGAAGTATAATTATTGGTGGTAAAGATTAACAAACCTGAAGATCCCTCAGCACTAGTTGATGTAGATAGAGGTTGTTGCTGACTTACTTCATTGGTGGATGAAGTCAGTAGTTGTTGTTAGATAAGGTCGAACTGATCTGGCTTTTGTAAGGGAGGAGCAATTTCGACAGTTGCCACCTTCTTTCCCTTGTTTCTACTAAGTGCCATTAATATTGAATAGTTATAACTCATATATCAATATTTCACATTAATTAACATAAACATTAACATTCCGCAAAAACATAACTCAAAGATGAACATTCCACATAATTTATGTCTAATAGGTAATGCATCATTGAGCAAGTCAATTAACATGTCAAAAGACTTGTTACTCCTTTATTATAGACCTTCAAATGCAATAACTTCATAACAAAAGATAGCTATGAGTAATTTGAGCACCCTGGATATAATTCTTCTTGAGCAACTTTCAATAACTTCCTAAAATAATCTTTTATAATATTACCAATTATGTTAGGCATATCTGTTTCATTTATAGTCTCCATATAATTCCCATAATAGTTTAACATCACGCCAATCTTATCATCACCATCATCATTAGCATCACAATCATCTACATCATTATTGTTAATATCATCATAACTTGTACAAACAATTCTAGTACAACTTGCTTCCTTACGATTGCCATGATAAAGCCATAAAGTATAGAAATTATCTATGCCTCGAATTAGCAAGTGATTATATACCACATCTTGACTTTGAAAATTGGCATTTAAGCAATCGATGCAAGGACAATGAATACGACATTCATCACCCATTTGATGTTGTACAAATTGCATAAAATTCTTAACTCCTTCTACATTTTCAGTGGACCTTTGAGACATCCAACTTTTATCCATATAGCTATATAATAAAAAGTAAGTAACTGAATTATTGAATGCAATCCTCGTTCAATTTTACGTGACAATAAAAACTACTACTAATTAGAAAAGGTCTTCTCATTGTTACTCCTACGTATATGACGTTGTTTACACTTGTGAATTAAGAAAGGGTCTTCTCGCTATCACTCCTAGGTTTATGGAATTTTTCACCGATTAGTCTCATCAGAGCTGGATCACCTGTTTTCAACCTATATACCATCCTACGAGTTTATTATGCATGAAATTCATATTAATTTTACATGATAATAAAAGTTACTACTAATTAGAGTATTTCTGATTGAACTTCATTCACAAAGATCGAAAGCAAAGAAACACTAAGGTATGTAGCGTTGTTTGCACCTGTGAATCAAGAAAGAGTCTTCTCGCTTCGGTTCCTAGGCTTGTAGAATTTTTCACTGATAAGCCTCATCAGACCTGCATCACTAGTTTCTATCCTATATACCATCCTATGGGTTTATTATGCATTAAAGTCATATCAATTTTACGTGATCGAAAGCAAATAAACACTAAGATAAGTGGCGTTGTTTACACCTATGAATCAAGAGTCTTCTCTCTTCGTCTCATAAGGTTGTGGAATTTTTCACCGATAAGCCTCATCAGAGCTGCATCACCAGTCTATATACCATCCTACAGTTTTATTATGCATTAAATTCATATCAATTTTACGTGATAATAAAAGTTATTACAAATTAGAATATTTTTATTGAAGTTAGTTCATAAAGATCAAAAGTAAAGAAACACTAAGATACGTGGCGTTGTTTACACCTGTGAATCGAGAAAGAGTCTTCTCGCTTTTGCTCCTAGTCTTGTGGAATTTTTCACCGAGATGCCTCATCGGAGTTGTATCATCGGTTTCCAGCCTATATACCATCGTATGGGTTTATTATACATTAAATTCATATCAATTTTATGTGACAATAAAAGTTAATACTAATTAGAGTTTTTTAATTGAAGTTCGTTCATACCACATCCAAGTATTACTGATTGAACTACCCTAAATAGAATAGTTCATAAATAGCATCAAAATATAGTAATTCCCATAAAAGATACTTTGGCAATCTTAAGTTTAAGGATAAATTATACAATCATCATAATGACGAAATTCATAAACAAATAAGTAATGTTCTATTAGGATCCTCACAATCTGATTAGTTCAGTGAACTTATTCTCTAATAAGAACCCACATGTTTATTTAAATATCTTCATACTTTAATTTATAAGATCAATTAATTTATTTATAAGGAAAAATATAATGTGTGCTAGTTTTATTGCTTTATCAATATTCTATCTTCATAAAACTATAACTATGAATATACATATATGCAAATTAAATCTCATAATTATTATCTAATTATAATTTAATTGCAAAAGTAATTATTCTAAGGATTTTACCTTTATTATTAAATCATCATATGTAATTAACAAAATAAAAAAGATAAAGAATGCCTTAGTTAATTAAAATAATAATTTCAAATATAAAATTACATCCAATTAATTGGTTGCAAGGCATACAATCATAATCTTTTACTTGCACTAAAACTAATCACCTACATATCTAATATCTTAACCATCCGTATATTGATTATTTCTCTTGTAAGACAACAGTTAGTAAGAGGATTTGCAAGGTTCTTTTCAGTGAGAACTCACTCTAATGCTATGTCTTTCTACTCCACTATCTCTATTAAGTGAAACTTCTTGAGTACATGTTTTAACTATTAATGGTACCTTTGTTCTTTTGCTTGTGCAATGGCACCATCATTGTCATAGTATAATACTATTGGCTCAACAATGCTAGGAACTACTCTAAGTTTTGTAATGAACTTCTTGATCTAAAGTGCTTTATTTTCCACCTCTAACACTGATGGTTTGATATTAGGAACTCTTCCAACTTACCATAACACCATTCAGAATGAAGATGTACATTATTTATGATCTACTATCATCTGGATGAGACTAAAAAATAACATTTTAATGCCCCTAAACTCTTAGTTCAGGTCCTCTATAGACATGGAAAACATCTTTAGTCCCTCTCAATTACTTTAAGATGTTGTCCATAACCATCAAATGACCATTACTAGGATTGGCTTAAGATATGCTCAAATCATAAGAGGCATCTGGTCTAGTACATAGTATTGTATATATTATTGGTCCAGTAACTAAAGCATATGAAACATAATCCATTGTATCTCTCTTTTTGTTTCATTATAAAATTACTCTATAAGAGAGAAATTTCATAGGAATAGGTAAGAATAGCCTTTGGAATTCTCCATGTTAAACCTCTTTAACATTTTGTATATGTACGTGGCTTAGGATAAGACAAGTAACCTCTTTGTTCTATTTCCATAGATCCTTAATACTAGAGTATATGTAACTTCTCCCACATCCTTCATAAAGAATTTCTGAGACAACCAAATATTTACATATTTAAGCATTATTATGTCATTTTCAAGTAGCAATATGTCATCCATATATAATAGTAGGAAAATGATTACACTCCCACTAACCTTTTTATAGATACATATACCATTCATTTTTTTATAAAGTTAAACTCTTTGATTTTCTCATTAAAATGGAAGTTCCAACTCTATGAAGTTTGCTTAAGTCCATAAATAGACTTGTGCAATAGACATACTTAAGAGGAAATATCTTGGATTCAAAACCTTCAGGTTATATCATATAAATATACTTAATCAAATTCCTATTGGCAAATATTGTTTTAACATCCATCTTCCAGATTTCATAATCATCATATGCGACTATAGACAATAAGATTTTTATGAACTTAAGCATAGTTGATAGAGAAAAGGTTTCATCAAAATCAACTCCCTTTTTTGTAACCTTAAACACCTAGCCTTACTCTGTATGTATGTATATTACAATCCATAACAACTTTTTCTCTTAAACCCAGTTACATATAATAGGTACAATACCATCAGAAGCATCACCAAAAACCATACTTGGTTAGTGTAAATCGATTCTATTTTAGATCTAATGGCTTGGTACTATTTTACATAATGAATATAAGACATTGTTTCTTATAAAGTAATAAGTTCGCCAACTATTAGCAATAAATTGCCTTCCCAATTTTTAATATGTAGATCTAATATAGTGAGTGTGTGAGAGGCAATATGTCTCTTGATACTTTATACATCATAACTATCAACTTATGGTTCTCTTTCCATCTGGATGTAAATTTATAGTTCTTGAACTTTTCTAAGAGCTACCTCACTCTTACTACTTTCCTTAAGAATAAATTGATACAAAAACCTTTTACTTAAGAGGATGGTACCATTAATATTCTATACTTTCTTTTGGATACCCTAGAAATTTACATTTATCTATCTTAGTTGAAAGCTTATCAAATTTTGTATGCTTCACATAAGCATCACATCCCTATATCCTTAGGTGTTCTTTGTTTACAATAATGATCTCCCTAATCCAAAAAAAAATTCTTAGCTGTCAGTTCATACTTGTCCATTATAGAGCCCCTTGCGTAGTCTGTTGTTTCTTTCACTCTATAATATATAAATGCTATATATGAAAGTTGTTCTTAGAAAATAAGCATTATGTTTCTTTCTCCTTACTGACTCACTAGTCCATTTCTCAATATTCAGAAATTTTCTCTCTCCAAAGTAAAGTTGCAATAATAACTTGATTATAGACTATAGACTATGTAATAAAACACACTAGAATAAAAGATATGCATTATTTTCAAGTAAAACCTAGAAAAGTAATCAGGGAGGGTCTTAGAAACTGTAACATCTATTCCTTGTCTTCAAACTTTGCTTGACTACAAGCCAACTAATTGAAGAGGTTTAGGGATTAATGATTGAGCTTGTTGGACCCCGAACTTTGATTGGAAGTTAGAATTGTTAAATAAGGAATCGGTAGTGAATGTAGTAAGTTGTGTTATATGTTTTACAATGATATTTGGAGGTTAATGCATGAAATGAGTGTTTTAAGTATGCATGTAGTGTGGGTAACATCTTT
>JANKOD010000192.1:23682024-23696189 GCA_026284645.1 Erythroxylum acuminatum
TAGGCAACTAGAGGATATAGAGTGACATTTAAGGAAGTTAGTGAGAATACTTATTTTACAATTAGTCATTCAAATACCTATTGACACTATTTATATATAATTATATCATATTTGCTAATATTTTGCTTTTTTATTTTTTTCTTCATAGATAGGTGGAAGTCAATTTCAAGTGCTCGAACCTCAAAATAATAATAAACAACTCAAGATTCTTAAAATACAACTAGCAATACAACTCAAACTAGGAGGATGATCAAATTAAAGGCTAAAAGATTAGATCAAAGAAAATCTCAAGTTGTTGCTGATTGAGAATTTGGATAGCCAACATCTGGTTATGAATGAGAATTTGGATAGCCAACTTTTGGTTGGATTTTTAGTTATACTTTGGATGAGAGTTTTAACATTTGTTTAGTTATGCTTTAATTAATAGTTTGGAGTTTAGTTATGAATTTGGTCACAATACAAGAGGATGCAAAAATAAGGATCAACCTTTGAGGCAACATGAAATTACTAAGGTGATTATTAATTTTTTGTTTGTTTACATTTTAAATATGGATGAAATGTTAATTTATTTATCACAAACTATATCAATATGTATAATGCAGCAAAAAATAGCAAAGGTCACCAAAAAATAAAGTCCCTTCATCTAATATTGGTAGCTACCAATTTGAAGACCCACATAATCAATATTTATAGGCTCAAATACTATATCCTCTATCTTAAAAAGGGAGTATAGGGTTGTTATTGAATATTCACATTTAATTTCAAGTAATTCATCTCCGAATTATATAACATTATAATTGCTTTTTTTATATAGGCAACTAGAGGATATAGAGTGACATTTAAGGAAGTTAGTGAGAATACTTATTTTACAATTAGTCATTCAAATACCTATTGACACTATTTATATATAATTATATCATATTTGCTAATATTTTGCTTTTTTATTTTTTTCTTCATAGATAGGTGGAAGTCAATTTCAAGTGCTCGAACCTCAAAATAATAATAAACAACTCAAGATTCTTAAAATACAACTAGCAATACAACTCAAACTAGGAGGATGATCAAATTAAAGGCTAAAAGATTAGATCAAAGAAAATCTCAAGTTGTTGCTGATTGAGAATTTGGATAGCCAACATCTGGTTATGAATGAGAATTTGGATAGCCAACTTTTGGTTGGATTTTTAGTTATACTTTGGATGAGAGTTTTAACATTTGTTTAGTTATGCTTTAATTAATAGTTTGGAGTTTAGTTATACTTTGGTTAACAATTTGTACATGCTTTGGTTGATAGTTTGAAATTGTTTTAGATGAGTATTTGAACATGGATTGATTGACAATTTGAATATTGTTTCTTTTTTCACTAGCTGACAATGTTTTGTAAGTTCTATTTTGTAAGAGTAAACAACATATGACATATGGTGCATGTTTGTTTTACATATTAAAACGAGATACATATATGATTGGAGCTTATTCGTCATAGACTAGGAAGTATAGGATAAGACTATGGTGTTCTCAACGAGAAGCCTAAAATTAAATTCAAAAAATGAAATTTCTTAAAGTTAAGAAATCTATAAAGACACTTGTAGGTTACACTTAGATCAGTTAAAAAATTGAATATAAAATATGTTTATTGAGTCATTTGCAAGAAGAGGTTAGTCAAGGAGCTTTTATATCTTATTTTTGGTAGTTTATAGGAAGAAGTTGCCAAGGAATTTGGTCATTGTTTATTAATTGTAACATTCATCACTATTATTTATACAACTTCCATGAATTTTTCAGAATAACCAAAAATTTTAAATTGTTAGAAAAATAGAAAAAATAATAAATTTTAATTGTTACAAACTAACTTTTAAATTAAATTTCAATTCAATTTTCATAATATTGCACTATTGGGACAACAATGCATCTTGCAAACATATGACAATGTCTCCATTTCCTAAATATCCACAAAAAACTTACAATTTGGGAATATATCCCTTTAACTTTTGCTAAATTATAAAAACAATAATAAATAGCATTCTTGAATCCATTAACAACACCTTTATACTCTTCCTATTTCAAATATATACCATGTGTATAAGCAATGAAAGCTACAAATATTTTAATTCCACCCATATTTATTTATCATGTTACAATATCATCATACGAATATTTAATTAATAAAATATATCACATACAAATAATATATTATACCATATCAAATAACAATGATAGTAATGATAAAATTGATTAAGAAAATGAGATAATCAAACAATGACTGTTATGTCTCTAAATAATGGAGTTCTTATCTCTCATATTGAAGGAGATATTATTTTAATCATCTACATATTGCATAGGAAATTGATTAGACAAGGAACACTATTTGTAACTTTCATACCCTTGAATAATCATGTCCTAAAGTGGCCTAATATATAGTATCACTCCTACTAAATCTTTTTCATATAATATTTTACATGTCTTCTGAACACTGCTTCAATTTTGAGGTCTTCTTAGCAAAATATTTTACATGAATTGGATATGATTCAAGTAGATAGATTGACAAGTTTGAAAAAGCAGCAAGCAAAACATGGGCAAATGGTGTTTCATTTATCATCCATTAGACTAATATAACAATTTAAAGTTAGGTTTCAAAGAAAAACACTAGCTTCAGTGGTTGGTTTTCCTTTCTTGTGAACTCAAAATCAAACCTCCAAACTAATAAAGCTTCTAAGCAAAATACAAATTGAACTTGTCCAAACCTATCAAAATTAAACACATGAACACAGTCAACACACCCTTAATATTTCGTGGCCCATTACATTCGGCACACAACCTAATGAAGAAAAACTACACAAGTTTCACACAAGACAAATGAGTGATTACTAGTAGGAAAAGGATAGACAAAGGAATGATTACTAGTAGGGAAGGGATAGAAATATTGCCTTCAGGTGCAAAATACTTGATTTTGTAGCCGGTGAGAAAATAGTCTTGTATAAAACTTAACAAAATCAAGTTTTGTAGCTAATGTGAAATAGTCTTGTGCAAAACAATTGCAGAGTTAAAGAGATTTGTGTAGCAGTTTATTATATAAAGATAAGCAAGCAACTGATGCTATGAAACAAAAAAAAGTCTATAGCAAAACAATCAGAGAGTTGAAGATAAAGATGGCGACAGTCTGTTATGTGAAGAGGAGCAAACAACTAATTCCTAAATTCAAATAGATTAGGGTTTATTATTTCATAATTTTTTACTTAATATTAATTAATTAATTAAACAAAATTTTGAGTTGCACATCCTTTCCTCCTGTTATCTTATGTGTCAAAAAATACATCTGGTGTGGCTTACCTTCTCAGCTCCACTAATAGAGACATTAAAGCCGGGCCATTTTTGTAAAAAATAAAAGTTCAAGCATTTAATTGCAACTTTTTAAAACTCAGATTATAAATGAAAAGTTGAGTAAAGTTTGGAATTTTTTGTAATTAACACTTAAATAAATAAGATTTTATCAATATAATACAAAGTTGAAAACAAAGTTAGTTTGCTATGTTTATCTCTTCCAATACATATTGTTTGATCTTTCTTTTGTTGTTTTCTTTTTTTCTTACATTTTGCCCTTCTTTTACCATCATTTCACCTTTACATGATGTATTTTCCCTTTCTTTTTTTGACTGGTCTTTTTTTAACACATGCCTGAGTGTCATTCTACTTTATGGGTGTTTCCATTTTATATGTAATGTGGTATTCTCCTTCATCTCTTGCCATGTTAGCTTCCTTTAATATATGATGGTCATTCTTCCTCCTCTTTGAATTGGATCTTTCTTTTAACATGACAACCCTTTATTTTATGCTATTTACTTCTCATTCCTTACTCATTCTGCATGTTAGTCTCTATAGGGAAATCAATGATTTGTAACTAACAATTTAAAAAAAGCCCTAAAATGTAATTAGGACAATATTGAAATTAAAAGGCCTAAAGAAATATGTAGGGAACAAAGATAAAAATTCTCCAAGAAGAATCAAGAATTTAACTATTACAATACATAGAGAGGCATATAGGATTTCAAAATAATAATAAAATTCATAAATTTAAGAGGTATCTAAGACATAGAACAAAAATTATAAGACAACAGTTATCTAAGACATAAGACTAACACTAAAAAGGCCTAAAGAAGTATTCAAGATTAGGAAATAAAAATTTAATAATAGAAAATTAAATTTAAAACCTAAAGAAATATTTAGATTTTTATATAAATATTGAAGGTCCTAAAGGGGTTTATGAGAATTATTAAATACAAACCTAGAGAGGTAATTAGAGTTTTTAGGGAAAAAAATCTAAAGATCCTAAATAAGTTTTTAAGAATTAACAATTGCAAAACTAGTGAGATATCTAGGTTTTAGACAAAATTGAAAGTCCTATAGAGGATTTTAAATATTAACAACTACAAAATAAAAGAGGTATTTGGGACTTTAGACCAAAAAAATCAAGTTCCTAGAGAAATTTTTAGGAATTAAAAACTACAAACCTAAAGATGAAAATTTTTGAAGATCATATAGAGGTTTCTAGGAATTAGCTATTACAATGCTAGATAAATATAAAGGGTTTTAGGTAAAAAAATTGAACGTCTTGGCTAGGTCTATGAATTAACAACTACAAATCTCCACTGGTATTTAGGGCTTTAAACAAAAATTGAATGTCTTAGACATGTTTTTAAGAATTAATAACTGCAAGTCTAAAGATGGATCTAGTTATCAAAGAAAAATTGAAGGTACTAAGGAGGTATCTATAAGTTAACAATTAAAACCCTTGAAAGGTATTTAGGGTTCAAAAAATTAAAGGTCCTATAAAGTTTTCTAAGAATTAACAATTACATAATAAGAGGAGTATCTAAGGTTTTTGGCAAAAATTGGAGCTCTTAGAGGGGTTTCTAAGAATTAATAACTAACAAACCTATTCATTGAAATAAAAGACCTAGAAAGGTATCTAGGCCTTACACTAAAATGAAATAATTGGAGAGATGGTTAGGATTTAAGAACTATAAACATAATATAGTATTTAGAGTGTCCAATAAAATGAAAGAATTAGAGAAGTATTTAGGTGCCATGAACTTCAATCATATAATAGTATCTACGATTTTCAAGCTACCATTAGGAATCCTAGAAAGGTATATAAGAGTTATAAATGCAAATCTAAATATGTATTAAAGGTTTTTTCGAAAATGAAAGAACTAAAGAGATATCAAAGATTTGGCATAGAAATTACTAATTAAAACATAAAAATATATACTTAAAAATGATTGGCATTGAGTCAAAAAACATGTTAGAGCAAAAATGCAAATTTTCTAATGATGTATCTTTGAAATGTTGTCACTTGATGCTAGTAAATTGAAGGTATTAAGCTTGAGAAATTAGAAGATGCCACCTCTTCATAGTTGTTCATTTCAAAATTCTTCAAAAAAATTTTGAAAAATTAAGGGGTCTTCATCATCAATACTAATGCTTATGCTATCTACTAAAAAAAGATAAATATTTAACATTAATGATGAAATAGTTACAAACATTATATTTAAAATTTATAAAGAGTATTATTTTGCATATATCTTTGATGGTGATAAATATCACTTTTTTCATTTTACAATAGGCTCTTTTAACTTTTAGATCCACTTAAATTTTATATACATTTCATCTAGAAAATGTATTTATTTTTAAATTTTATTTGGATAAAAATATAAAATTAAACAATTGTATACAACTAATGAAATTGGCATGAATATTTTGACAAGATTTTCTGTAAATTAAAATATTGATTATTTGCATCATTAAAAGTACCAAGGATAGCAACTCCCACTCTAAATGCTTTAAGGAAGAAAGAATTTCGAAATTATTTTTGTTAAAGATTAATTATAGGAGCAATAGAAAGACCCTTGTGGATGAATTTCAAATAAATCATAAAAATACAAACTGATTATGGTGATAATAAGTTATCACATTGCTTACATTGTCAAGTTAGTTAATCTTCAAAAACACTTTTATGCTTGCAAATCAACCATTAAACCATATGTAATAGATGATAATAAAATGAATATAAATAAAAAGAAATGTTAAGACCTTATAGCTTGTTTTTATAGTGTTTCTTTTTAAACTAGATACCATATTTCACCAAGATGTTGTAACTTCTCATTAAAGAGGATATTGCATTGCGTTTATTTTGGCTCTAATGTTTTACTTAGGTTGTCATTTACATGCCTTCAAACTAATAAAGTTTTCTTTTTTTAATGCTTAAACTTTTTCTAAACTGTTGTTTACTTGTTTTTGTTAGAGAAGTGCTCTGAAGGCAATCACCTTTAGCACATTTTTACAAACTTTATTTTGATTAATAAAGATTTGTCATTAATTTGATGTTTATTTATCTATGAATTGATGTCTATCTTAAATCGAATTAATGAAGTCCATGATACAAAACATAGCATGAAAGAAATCATGATAATAAGATTCCTATCATATGCAATTACGTTAGTATCAAAATTATCCCAAGTCTTAGGATTAATGAGATAGGACATTGTTAATTCGGATAAACTAGAACATGTTATACTCCTAGATTTGATCAAGTAGTGAATCTCATAAACTGTAAGCATAAGATGTTTAGAGTTAACATGTGAATGCTTACTAAGAGTAGTAAGTACATTGAATGACCCGCTATGATATTATCATATGGACAATCTATCAAATTTCAGTGATTAACCTCGTCATAGCAATGGTGCAAATATCATTAGACTTGAGATACTCAAGGATATCTTGGATATTGATCCTTTGATTTGAAACCATTCCTTGTTGCCTCAAGATGAGGTCGCTTATAGGGTGGTGATTAGGTACAGTTATTAGTATTCGAAGGTAATTGGGCAGCCAATAAGGGATTCACCACTCCTGATAGAAGGAGATGATACTCACGGACTCTTATCGGGGTCATTACTCGGGAGTCTCTGGCCAGAGCAATTATATGTCATGAAGAGAATCCTCAATGTCACATAGAGTAATGAGATCCTAAGGATAAGAACTAACATCACTTAAAATAGATTTGACATAGTCAGTCTAGTGGGAGTTGACACATAGCCCATACTTCGAACTAAGTGGGGTATAGGATGGTGAAGGGACAAATTGCATGGTAATTGACTATGGAAGGGTTTGTAATTCGAATAATTAATTATCGAAGAGTTCGAGTCTTAATCCACTTACATTCCAATAAATTGTCATCATGAAACCCTTCATGATTTGCTCGGATTAAGATTTAATTCAAGTAACCAAAATAAATGGGAACCTAAGGGTCACACGCATAAAAGATCGTATGAAAAACAAAGTGTGCATTGTTTTCATTTAAGCAAGCTACGATCATGGGTTATAGGCCACAATCGTTACTGACTTAATGACAGGTGGTACATGAATGAGTTCCTTACTTATGTACACACGAATGTTTAGACAAAAACACACTCAATATAGAGGATAAGGTGCCAGAAGAGTTCTGGAAATTGAGAGGAGTGATATTGAGATTTGTTTATGCAATTTTAAGCAATTGTTGCATGAGATTAAATGCATGTAACTTAGTCTTGATCTAACTCTCACTTGAGCATCTACTTGAACTCATCTTGTTTGGTTCTCTAACCGCCCTTACATAACGATTTTTCTTCATCTTTGCATGCACTTTAGAGGCCAAGGAAGGTGTTTGGTATTTGCTACAACCCAAACAAGGAGAAGATTCAAGAAAGGAGGAATATTTGCAAGGTACATATGTTGTAATTTCATGTTCTTATAATTTTTTTATACATGCATATGGATTCTGGATTTTCTGGGGATGTTTTGGGGTTGGAATTTTGATTATGACACTTCCGCTGCCTTGCCATGTATGTGTTGCATGGGTCCATAACTCCCTTATAGTTTATTTTTTTGTAGGTTTTGACCTAACAAGATTTATATTGTAAAAATCTCTTTTCTATTTTTAGTAAAATCTCTATTTGGATTCCTATTTAACAATTCTTTGACTTTTGATTAAACTATAATTGATCAATTTATTTTACCTAGTGAGTGTTTCTTTTTTGTGCTTTAACTTTTTCCTAGATCATAATATGTTGACATTTGTGAATTTGAATTTGGTATATATTTTTAATGCTACCAACGTTATTTTTATTAAAAAACTATCACTTACCAACTAGCAATATAATAGTAACTAATGATTCTTAAAAGAATATAATATTAAGTATAGTATCGATTCCACGATGTAGTGTAGATAGAAAAGCCTAATAATATTAGCTAGTATAAAGATAGTAAGTAAAAAGATGAGTTTTATAGATTTTTAGAGCAATGAAACATAAAATAAAACTTAACCTAATATTGAAAATATCCAAAAAATAAATGATAAGATAATTAATCAAAATAGAATTCAATTAAATAGTTATATTTAGATGAATACTTCCTCTAATAGTTCTTTTGATTACATGAGTTACTTAGCATATAATAGATATGTCCTTTATAATGACAAGACTTCTTAGATATTGAAACTATAGTCTCTTGAGCTATAATAATCTACTCTCTACTTGTTTTACCCATATCTCTACCTATACAAACATCCCCTTAAATGTTTGACACTTTATAGAACTATATAGAAGGCTTTACCTTAATATTAGAAAGACCATATAGGTCTCTCTCAAGCACCCTATTCAACTCCCTTTACTTAAGTTATAATCTACTCATAAGTGGGCTCTCTCAAGTCATCCACAAGTAAATGAAATTGATATTCAGAAATTAGCATAAATAAATAAATATTAAGAATAACAAAGATAGATTATAAAAATTATATATCATTTATTAAATCAATTTATAAAAATAACTACTATTATTTTTTATCTAAATATAGAAAAAGTGTTTAACAACTAGATACTTTGAAAACAACATAATCAAATAAGAGAATACTAGTAGAAGTAAATATAGATCTAAATATATTGACAACTTATTTTACTAAGATGATGTCTGAATCTTATTTCTCTAGACAAGAATAACTTATAATCAATCACCTAAGGGCTAGAGAAGTCTTCTGACAATGAACCCCTACTTTTATAGAGAAAAGGATGTTTTCTTATATGTACTTTTATATAAAATATGGCTAAAGTATTAAGAAAATTAGAGTTTTCACCCAAAAATATATTTTACTCCACATATGCCATAGTCATGGTCGTAATCATAGACCTTAGTGATTCCTCTAGATAATAGACATGGCCTCTTGCATAGTCATTTTTCCAAGATATATATCTCAGTTTTTCCTTGAAAATGAACACACAACCTCTGCATGACATTTCCCTTAATCGTGGATCTCACTATTTCCTTGATGAATTGCACATGATCTCCTGCACGATTGTAGCTAAGTAATATCACTTATTGCACTTGATACTTCTAGTACATGAGCTAGCACACATGCATGGTTCAAACCATGTTCCTCTAATAATTGTGAATTTCTTCAAGTTTTTTGCTTCAAATTACCTTTAATTCTTGAATAATATCATCTTAATGTCAATTTTACATAATTACCTAAAAAGATGATAAAGCAGAGCAAACAAGGTATATGACATTAAAATTAAGCAAAATAATCTATAAATTATGTGCATAATTCATGCATCTAAAATATTCCCACGCTTAAGCTTAAGCTTGTCTTTATGCAAATTAATTCCATTACTTTTAACTTAATAATGAAGCAATTATATGGGAAAAAATTCAACAAATCATTTAGAGTAACCAAGACAATTCATGACGTATTTAACCGGAATGTTTAGCAATTAGTTAGGCTTTTTGATACATTAAGTCATAAATCAATTAATTCACCTTCACAATATTTCAAATATCCACTTAATTTACAAAATTCAATCTAATGTATAAAGAAGGTGGATTAAGGAGCAGCTCCTAATTTAAAACATTCATAATCAATTTAGCACTACTCTCACTTTGAGTTGGTCCCTGGCTTAATCAATTAATTCAAAGCATTCCTTCCCTTACTTATAGAAACGTGCCTGAGATACACATTAATTAGGAACCTTAATTTAGGGAACTTGTAATGAAAAGATGTGCATTTTTATAGTTCCTTGTTTGATGTAATTAATGTCCTCACCTTTTTGGCATTTAAGTATTAGCAACTTGAACTTTTGGCTTCAATTTTCAAACCATTGTGAACTTCCACTATACTTACAAGTTTCTTACATTTTAAAATTCTTTAATTTTAAAAGAAAAAAGGGTATATAGACCAAATGATTCCCTCACAATAATTGAATGGTTCATTATCCATATTATAACAAATATAAAATAACAACAACATCATCATAATATGAATCTTATTGAGATGAAGGGTCTAGGGAGTTCTAGAAGTACACAACCTTATCCATAGCTAGTAGAGAGGTTGTTTTTAATAAAACCATAAAAAAGATTTATAAAAAAGTTAGAAGAAAATAACAGCCAAATACATATAAAAAAAATTGTATGATTGAAAAAAAGAAAATAAATAAATAAACGACAAAGAAAATAAATAAGTAAATAAATCAAATAAGCAATTGGAAAATAAAAATACAAAATAAATAAAGAAAATAATTAAAAGAGCAAGTTCTACAAACAAAAGTGTTTAGGTTAATTAAAAGACACAAGAATCATTTAAAAAAAAGGTTTCAAAAGGCTTATAAAAAGAGAATGGCATTTCTATGTAGGGTCCTCTACCCTGTATTTTAGTTCTCCAAAGTTTTCTATTATGTGTTAATTCCTTGATAAGCTTTAGTAGTGCCATATCATTCTTGATCACCCTCTCCCAATTCTTCTTGAGTCTTCCTTTTCTTCTCTACAGTTCCTAAGTATAGTCTTCCTTCATCTTCTCATTACGGAGTCAGCATATCTCCTTTTAGAAACTCCCAAGATCTCCTTAGCGGCATTCCTTAAAAGAGTTACAACTCCCTCCCATATCTAATTAACATCTCCTTTTAGTTTCCATACTTCCCCAAATATTACTCTATCTTTAAGTTGTTAAATAGTGTCCCCTCTTAAATTCCACCATCTAACTCAAGTGCACCTCCAAGCACTTCTCTTTTTTCTCCAAACCTTAATTATAAGATCTATGACCAATAATCTATAATGAATTGAAAAACATGCATTAGGTATCACCTTACAATCCTTGCAATTGGTTTAATTGCTTTGCCTCATAAGGATGTAGTCAATCTGAGTCTTTATGGTTCTACTACTAAAAGTTACCAAGTGCTCCTCTTTTTTATTGAAGAATGAGTTAGCTACCACCAAATTAAATGCTAATGAAAATTAAACATTTAAGAACAATAAATAAAAAGGGAGCAAATAAAAAGATAAATAAATTTATTTGTCTCTTCTTTACTATTTGCAATCTAAAGTATGTATAATCGTCATCTGAAAATAATTTCTACCTTGAAAGCAAATAAAAATAAGGAAAATGACAAAAATAATAAAATTAAAATGAAATGGAAATTAAACATTAAATTAGACTAAAATAAAGTACAAAATCTAAGTGAATACCAAAAATAAAATAATATCAAAGGATGTAGTTAGGTTGTACAAAGAAGAAACACTCTTGTAAAAATATACATGCCATAAGGGAAAAGAAAATCAAAGAAAATGTAGTAAGCTCATCATCAAAATCACTCTTTTTTTTGTTCTCAACTACAAAAACATAGGAAAAAAAACATAAAATTCACTAAAAATAAAAACTAAAATGAGATAGAAACTTATTCATTAATCTAAAAAAAATCTAAATAAACACCTAAATTATTAATCCTTAACACTAAAGTAAATTCTAATCAACTTAAAATGAAAATTAAATATTGGTTAGATTACCTCCCAAAAAAACACTTTTGATGAATTTTTCAGTTGAAATATATACTGAAACTCCTTTTTTAAAAAATATATATATACTCAAACTCAATTAGTTATCAAAGTAAGATGTTTTCTCTCTTTTTTATCTTTACAAAAATTCCATGTAAAGGATCATAATCTTTTTAGCTATTTCCTTCATCCTTACTTGCTATGGCCCTTTGATTTCTTTGTCCTTAATGGTTCTCTATATAATATTGGAATGATTAACTTGTCCCAATCTCTAAGAGGCATAAATTTCATCTTATTATCGAAGAAAACATGTTCTTCATTTCTATTATTAAGATATCTGGGAGGACATATTTATCTCCTTTACTTAATTTTGATTCATTATCCTTCTCTTTAGTGTCTTTCTCTTTCAGATCTTCTTATTTCAGTTCTTCTTTGTATTCCTCCTAAATACTAGTCTCTTCTTTCTTTACTATCTAAAACAATCTAATAAGGTAAGAAATTATTGGTTTATACTCCTTTAATGGTGTCCTTAACTTACTCTCTTTTTTCTTCCTTAATGTTAGTCAACTCCTTACCTTTCAGGATAATCTCATTCGTAAGGTACAATATCATTAGGCATGGAATCTCGTGATCTTTCTATGATAACCTTAGTAGATTGGCCTATCTAAACTTTAAGATTTCTCATCGAATCTTTGTGTTCTAGAATAAGGAAGTAATTTCTTGCATAAAGTGTCTTGAAATATCTTCTAAACTTAATTGTTTCCCTTTTTTTTTTACACAGGCTATTGAAAACATGATGGGGGCTACCTTAGAGTATGCTATTACTATAGGAGAAATTAGCATGATTTATTCACCTTAAATTATTTCTTACTATAGGAGTTATTCAACCTCTATAAGCTTCCCATAAAATTAATTTGCTCCATTTGTTTTTCTATAGGATTCCCAGGTTAACAATGTATTCCTTGATGTCCTCTCCTCTATAATTCATAACTTATAACTTAATTTATTCTTAAATGAGAGATTTGATTGTCTAATTTCTAACTATTATCTCTATCAGAGATTTTAATTCATGTATTGCATTTTTATTATAGATTCCAACCAATTTATTTGATCTTGTCTTTCTTAACTGGTACTATTAACTATTTATGGCTGTCTCTTTTATTAATTCTAAAGTAGTTTATAGAGTTTTATTGTTCAAAGTTCAACATATTGTACCATCCATCATTGTTGTCGTAGATTTCACCAGAGCATTGTAAAAAGTCTAAAATTATATCTATGTTGGGAGTTCACTGAGTGGACACTTCCTTAGCAGGTCAATGTCACTACAAGAAAATTGTTAAATACCGACGGAACTATACCGACGGAAACGTAAACGAATGTGAATTGCGACGGGAGAACCTAATCCGTCGGGGAAAGGCTCAACATTTGCGACGGAATATCTACCCGTTGCTAATTTTGGTGCGAAAATTGCGCGGTAATGTATAGCGACGGAAACATTGCGATGAACATAATTCCGTTGGAAACTACAGACGGAATTCATTTCTCGGTCGGTAAACGGGTCGTCTACAAATGGTTCACCGACGGTATTGTAATTCCGTAGGTAAAATACAGACGGAATACAAAAATCGGTCGGCAAGTGGGACGTGGACAAATTGTACACCGACGGAATTATATTACCGTCGGTATACACCGACGGAATACATAAGTCGGTCGGCAAATGGGTCGTGGACAACTGGTTCACCAACGGTATTATTCCGTCGGTAAATGAGTCGGTATAATAGGTCTAAAACATAACGCTACGACGGAATATTTTTATTATAGCGACGGAATCAGTCCGTCGCTAAAATTAAATTAAATCGACTTCAGGCCCCTCCCTTCTCTCCTCGCCCGCGACTCTCTCTTCTCTGAATCTCCTCTCCTCCGGCGAACTTCCTCCTCCGGCGATCGGTTGCGCTGCTGCTGGCTGTCCGGCGACCACAAGGGGCGTCTTCTCCGGCGATAGCTACCCCTGCCGTCTCTGCTCCGGTGGATCCGAAGGTAAGGGTTGGGTTTTTAGTGTTTTACATGTTTTTGGACTGCTTTAATGCATTTTAATTGTTTATTTGGGTTTGTAATCCGTTGTCTTAGTGTTATGCATGTTAATGATTGAAAGAATTAAAAGATTTGTGTATAGTTAGGGTTGAGATGAATATGCCCTCAAAGTGTTCGATGGAATGCCTCATCCCACAATATTGATTTAGACATTACTTTTTAAATTGAATTTACTTGTGCTTGATTTAGACAATGCTGTTAAATTGAATTTTTTATACAATACTTGTTCT
>JANKOD010000192.1:23700141-23712632 GCA_026284645.1 Erythroxylum acuminatum
TTAGATTGTTTCCTAGAAAAACACAACATCTAATGGTTAAACGTCTAGTATTCGGAAGCTACCAAGTTACTGATTCCTACAATATAATCGCATACCAAAGGATAAATTGCTAAGAATACACCTTAAAATGCACTTAACAAGTTACACCTTAAAATGCACTTAACAACTTGCCAATCTTCCTATTGCAGTTTATGCATATATTGGCACACCAAATTTATAGAAAATGAAACCTAAAACCTAGTAAAATTTAAGTACTATAATCCACTAACAATACTATGATAAAGGGATGGATTATCAAATGGAGGAATCTCACCAAATTTCATTTTTCTTTGAAGAGGAGTGGAATATAACTTACAATTCATCATATTTGCTCGTTTCAATATACTAGGAACTTACTTGACTTGAGAAAGAAAAACACTGTTACTATTATGGGTAACTTAAAAGCCTAAAAAGTAATTAATATTTCTTAAATTTATTATAGAAAATTCATGCTAAAGTGAAGTAATGTGATGATACAACATGATTGAATTTGGTGTGGTCAATTTGATATCATATACATAGAGAAGCAAGACTGCTTTACCATTAAAATTTTGAAATGTGAATAATGAATAGTCATATTTACAACTTTAAAAACTAATTTGTTGCAAGTAAGAAGTAAACCTAGTAGAATATACACATGAAACTTGATGAACATCATAAATTGCTTGATCGAGCTTTCAAATATATTTGGGATGGACATGATTTACAAACCCTTTCATTTGAGCCATATAAATCAATAATCTTTCCATTGAAAAAACATTTTTCACATATAATTTATGTATAGACCAATTTAGAGAAAAAAACCATAAAAAGTACAAGATGTATATTGAATGGCTTGACAACAAGACTAAAGGTCTCATCATAATTCAAATCTTCTAGTGAAGAAAAACCTTATGCAACCAAGTGAAATTTATGAAGTTTTATTGTGCTATCAACTTTATTCTTTAAGTCTATACTCATTTACTTCTAATAACATTCACACATGGTGATAATAAAGTAACAAATGACTAGATATTATTTTTCATCAAGGCATTATACTCAGATTATATTATATGGAATCCTTCCAATTGGAAGCCTACGTAGAAGAAGTTAGCTTACCTTGATTATTAGAAGAGGATAGGATCATTATAAGGAATAAGGTAAAATGTTTTGACTTAGCAGTACCTTCTTTAGCTTGATAGTCATAAGGTGAATAATTTTAATATTCTTCTATTAAGGTATATAGCTTGGCTTAATTAAAGGCTTATTTGTTGGACAGAATGAAGTGGCTAAGGAAGGCACAAAGACATTAAAGGTTTTATGGGCTTGTTGTAGATTAGTTAAGGAGTGAGTAGAAAAGGAGTTTCGTCATTTGGGATTTTAAGAGTAGGTGTTTGATCAAGACTAGAAGTTGTGATAAAGCAACTAAATGTAAGTAGGAATGAAGTGGCATTTATGGTGTAACTAGAAGTGGTAAGGTTGGTGTTGGAGAAGGATTCTGTGTGAACTTTGGATTAGTAGAAAGAGTTGAGGACTTTGGGTTAAGAATGGGTAAATGATGTGTAGGATTTTGAAAGGTAGAGGAAAAAGAAATGGTGAAGCTAAACTAGGAATTATAGTTAGACACTAATATATAAAATTGTCTAAAAATGTCACATGTCCAAAGATGAAAATGTTTGATGTGGACAACTCAAGGCACCTATATCCCTTATGTTGGTCTACATAACCTAAGAAAATGTAACAATGTGAACTAGGCTTAAGTTTATTAAGAATATAACTGGTAATATGATAACACAAGAAACCAAAAAATCTAAACATGGATAAATCCAGTGTGGATTGAAAAAGAACTTCATAAGGCTCAAAAAAATTGATAAAAGATTGAGGAATTATATTCACCCTATAAATAGCAGTAAATAATGCCTCAACCTAAAATTGAGGAGGCAAGTTTATACAACATTAAGAAAAGTTAGATGCATATGATCAATTTGGCCATTTTGTTATGGTATTTGCAGATAAGAAAATCATGCTAAACTCTCAGTTTCTTGAAAATATTTCTTAAATTTATTATTTCAGAATTCATTGCCACTGTCACATTGAAACTTTTTAATTTTAAAAGGAAGTTGATGCCCAATCTTAGTTTTACATTTAAGAAATTTGTAAAGACATCAAATTTACATTTTAAAGGATAAATCCAATGATATTTACTAAAATCATTAAGCAATAAAACATAATATTTAAAACCTGATAATGAAGAAACATGTTCAAACATAAAAATGAATAATTTCTAATGGAAAACTAATTTTATGGAAAGAATCTTAAAAAGAAAGTTTCGCATAGTTTCCCAATTAACAAGCATGACAAAAAACATCTAATTTTCCTATACTAATAGAAATATTATTTTTTTGTAAGAAAACAAAATAAAACTTGAAATCCAAGATGTGCTAGCCATTGATGCCACAAATTTGAAGGAATATGTGAATAAAACAATGTGTTGGGCTTGGAAAAGAAAACATCATTAGTTTAGAAGGGATACAATGGTCTAAAATTATTGCAACAAATGTATGCTTTCTATGTTTAAGAATCCTTTATAAAAAAAGCCAAATGACTCAAAATCTAGACAAAGAAATGATCAAAAACAAACCTTTGAATAGAAATTAAATGTTTACACAATTGAGGAAAAACTAAAACATGACCTTAAAAAAAAGGTAATTTTAGTTTTGAAAATTTTATGCCCAATGTGCATAATTATAAGATGAATACCATCTCCAATAAGAACTTTATCACTACCATGATATGGTCACAATGTTGCTATCATATAGGATTTGATTGTTGCCATGGTAAAGAAAAGAAATAAAAAAGTAGAAGAAACAAACAACCAAAAACCCAAAAAAAATGAAACTTTTACTGCTATGATACTATAAAGATTTAATGAAGTGGATCCCCCAAAACATAGGAGTTATTCACATATTTATATTAGATAAAAATAATATACATCATTTGCTAGAGAAAAATTCTCTATTATGATATATATGTCCTATATTAGACAATTATAACTAATAATACATATTTCTTTTATAAATGAGCTAACACTTCTTGCCTATCCTTTATACACTACTTTTATAGATCTCTCAACTCATTCTTATGAATATTGTTAGAAGTTGGATATGTGTGCAATTATAATGGTTGCAATGAGCTAATTTTAAAATAGTTTAAGAGAAACGTCAAGAACATGATCATGTTACATAATAAGATACAATTTACATTTATGCTTATTATGTTTTATGCATTGATCATATTTAAAAAATTAAGTAATCTTTACTTTTGATAAATTAAATGAAAAATTCCATTTTTGTTCTACCGTGCAAAGGATTGGATCTTGCCTTAATCTTTTAACAAGACTTCGGTTGCTCTATAATGTCCTAAAAAGCTACATTTAAGCCACGTAAATACTACATAGCAATGGTACTTTTTATGCTAAAGATACTTTGAGCTAGTAGACTTTATGTATGAGATTGTTCACACCACATCCTAGTAATATATTTTAAATATGATAAAAAAAATAAAACCAAAACTTTGATTATAAACCATTTTCAACTTTCCAGTTAAATAAAAACGGTAATAAGAAGAATGAATAAAAGTACATGCTAAAAAGCATTTACATGTTAGAAGCTAACTTACCCCTAACTTACCCTTACAAATAACAAAATTGGAAGGATATCAAAAAAAAAAAAAAAGAAGAAGAAGAACATTACATGCATATATTGAAATTACTGAAAAAATAGGAGGGATTTGATATTAAGATTTTGGGTGGTTGGATATAATTTTTAGCGTTTTAATGACATGTTCTCTATTTCACTAAAATATAGTTTGTTTATATTTTCCACCAAATAAAATTAACAAGTTTTATACAATTAATAATTAAAAATTCCAAATATTTTTTATGTAATTTAATTATTCTAATTTAGATTATATGACTTAACAATAGTGTCATAAATAATATTGATTTTGGTTACTTAATTTGCTTTTCTTACCATTTAGGTTAAGGATTGACCTAACCATTTAGAAATAATTCAAATCATAATAAATCATTGTCCTTATAAAAAGAATAACTCTTATTCTTTATGATAAACCTAATTACCTTCAAATCTAAACAAAAATAGAAATGATGTTTCTAGTAAATTATTAGGACATGATAATATTTATTTGTTCAATTAATAGGTCGGACAAAGCTAAACTATAAGTCTTTACAATTAATATAGTAAGTACTTTTACTCCATTGTCATCTTATATGTTTATTTTGTTTATTCTTTTGTTAATATCTGTACATTATTAACAATCTATTCGTTGTTAACATCTGCATATTATTAATGAACTACTCCTTACTAACATCACTTGCTTATGATATCAACTATTTTTCACAATAGTTGTCTAGCAATCATTTGGACTTACCGTAGGCATTTCCCCCAACGTGCGGTAGAAGAAGGGGCTCGGGAAGCGCCAGCGTCGTCGTCTAGCTCGCTCCCCTGACTTTCCGAATCGAGTAGCTTCTGGGTGGGTTGCGAAAGTATCGACTAGTTATGCCCTAATTTGGAGTCTTCCCCTTCGCCTATGCGCAACCGGTTCAAATGTCCCGGTTTGACTTTATTTTGTATTCTTTTGTTTGCGTCAAAACACACGCATGAGTTGGGTATTGAGAGTTGGGTATTCTTACCAAAGTAGAGAGACTTTGTATCATTCTTTTCTATTTATTCAATACAATTTAAATTCTCAAGAAAAAAAACTATTTTTCACAATAAAAATATAATTGGTATTAATTTTACGACATCAATATCCTATCTTAATAAACTTATAATGACAAAAAATTTTAAGAATAATACTCAAATGTAATTTGAATGTTATTATCATGATTACATTATAATTTCATTTAATCATTGATACCTTCAATTATTTTATTTTTGAAATAAAAGATTAAATATGATTAATAAGATATAATTAAATATCATAAACTAGCACCTCCCTGGCAACTTTTCTCATCGCCCCTGGCATAACGCTGCGACTACCAACGTTAACAAGCTATTTATGTTGCTGGATCTATTAGGACCAACAACAATGTTTTCTTTATCACTTCCAACATTTTTGACATTACATTTTTGCTAGAAATAATGTCAATTTCCATGGCGTTGACAAATGCTAAGAGCAGGAATTTGGAATTCAAAATTAGGTCTAGAATCTGTAGAGAAGCAATAGACATGGCTGAGTTTCCACGAGGAGATGCAATGCCAAAAAGGATGGTGGTGGACAAGTGATGATGGAAAGAAGAATGGCAGTAGAGCGACAGGCAAGAATGCAATAGAGAAGCTAAAAGTTATTTTGTTTCTGCCTTTTTCGATGGTCTTGACTTGCTCTTGGGCACATATGTGTCCATATATTCTGGGACACGCTGGTGTTTCTTTTACAACCTTCCTTTTGGTTTTCTAACAGTTACCAAAGTCACCAATCTTTTAATTTGACTCTGGCTGCACCGCGTAAAATAGTCGCATCTAATTTGGTTTAAAGTTTGTTTGTTCATGAATCGATTTATTGAAGAATAGAATCACTGACGAGATAAAAGGTTGCATAAAAATAGTTTATTCACAAATCATCCGCTCATTCTAAATAATGACTTAACCAAATTTCAAGAGAACATGGGAGGATTCAAATGATTGATTCTTTAGATATTATCTTGTATGTTTACATACAAAAGATTTAAGAGAGTTTTAGGTTGATTTTTGTAAGTAAAATTTACATATCCATATCATCAACGAGATTAATATGCACAAGGTATTGGTCATTTCCGTTCTTAATTGTCACTTTCGGAGCATGACTTTGAAACTAATGCATAAGAAAAGATCGAAACTCTGACTAAAATTTTATCGTTCTCACCAAATAACAAAACAAGCTGTCTTCTGCAAGAGTTAGGCCACTTTTGAATCATTGATTTAAGGGTTGGTTGCAGGGACGGAGCCAGACTCAACTTTAAGAGAGGGCCGAGATTTTTAAAGGTAGGGATTTTTTTTTTAAAAGGGGGTCACTTATATTTGTAATTTTAATTATATAAGTAATTTTAAAAAAATAAATATTTGAAAGGAGACCCCTCCTCCCCTATACATGGCTCCGTCCTTGGTTGGTTGATAATTTATTAATGGAATAGAATAGAATGAAATATTATTCTATCATTTAGGAGGAGAGTTTATAATGGAATGAGATGGAAGAGAAGAGTTTTATATTACATCTCAGTTTATCCTAAACAGTAAAAATAAAAAAGAGTTTAAGATGAAATGTAAAATGATAAACAACTTTACAATATACTATATTATAAACCCTTCAACCAAATAGCATTTCACTATATTACTTTATGAACTCTTTCATCCCTTCTAAACAGCAATTTTCTAATATTACATCCATTTACGTTTCCATTCAATTAAAAGCTTTACGTCCAACCAAACATAACCTAAACGAGAAGATAGCTTCTCAATCTAACTCTATTTCTAACTTTTAAGAATGTACAACTTGGCAACAACCATGTAACTGAAAGGTATTTGTTTTGATGGTTAAAAGTTATAGCATAAAACCTAAATATTTCTAGTGCAAAATCTTACTTGAAATCAACTTATAGGATCGAAATCAGAAGATGGACTCTTATATCACGTCAACATTTCTTATCCACATCCTAACGCCTTCCCAGATCATAATCATCCAACACATCATTCTATCCTTAATTATAGTTCTGTAAATACTCCTGTACTTCCCTTGTCCATTTTTGGTTAGGCTTCATATAAAGGCTATATCAACTTAAATTATAGTCTCATCATTGTTTCTTTAAAAGAAACGCCACTAATTAAGACATTAAAACAACAGTAAATTTGCCAGATCTTTCAAGCAATAAATGCCACAATGCAATATTAGCAACAAGAACTGGAAAATAACAAACGTTCTTCTGTTGCCTTGAATCTTTATGAACAGTTTACATCAGTTAAAGGAATGTAAAAAGCAAGGGAATCAGGGATAAAAGTTGAACAGAATTGATGAAAGAATATTTAAGCGGATACCAGCAGTGCAATACAGATTTCTGTCCTTTTCCAAGAAGAAAATGACCCCAACCTTTTATTCCACATATATATATGGCAATAAATGCCAGTTATAGTAAACAAGAAAAATTAAAAGAAAATTAAAATTACTTGTCTTAAGCAACTTATCAACCTTAGTACCCCGAGCCAAATTGTGAGGTTAACTTACAACATACTGTCCGTTCTAGCAGGCAGCCTGCGGAAGAAGTTGATGGGCACCGACGGTATCCTGTACCGGAATCTTGGATGCCTCATAACAAAGAAACCAGCGAAGGCTGCAATAACCTGAAATGGGGTAACAAAGAAAACCAGGGCAGCCACAAGGCAGAATAAAATGAATATTGCTGAAGCACGTGGATCTCGCCAACTTAGCAGTGCATGAAATCGCTCCCCTTGTGTTGCTATATCACCAACAACAGTCTGGATCCTACCAGCAACACTTCGTAAGCGGTCATACCTCGCCCTCACCAGCTCCGGGCTCTTGCTTGTTGGGAAGGTATCAAATTCCTCATCAAGCTCATCAGGATACACTACCTCTGCTTGTGAAACTTTTGTATTCATATGGGGAGGATACTTTGGCCGATAACGATAATTCCATATTCCTATTAGAAACATGTATAGGAAAACTGTGGGCAGTATAAGTTCTGGGAAGCAAACAAGCATAAGATAGAGCACATGAACAAGCACCGTAGTGATAGGATTCTTCCACATGCAAATATCTGCAAACCATTTTCCTGCAGCGAATAAACCTGAGAACACTGTCATTAGTCGGAAGAAATTTGCTTTACTTCGGCGCATGCTCCAAAGATGTGAATCTACATCCGACATATACTCCACCACCTCTTTGCGAAGTGGAGGTTCTGCCCGACCTAGTCTCATTGCCACTATGTTCACAGCCTGGTGACGAAGCATGTCCAGTTGCATTACACTAAAGGGCCTTACATAGTGCATTTTAGGTAAGAGTGGCCGTGAATACTGACAAAGCAGGTTTGCGAAAGATGTACATGTAAATCTTATAGCCAAATGCAATTCTCCCATCTTTTTAACACCAGTAGGATGAAGAACAAGCAAGGGATAAGAGTGCGTATAAATACGTCCAGTTTCAAGAGTAGAGATGCGAATCCGGACCTTCCCAATTTTCATGTCCTTACCATTTGAACCTTTTTCTCCAAGCTGGCAGTTGTCAAATACGCCAACTGTAAGAACTGTAGCTGGGTCGAAAACCTCCCAGGTGTACTGTTCATTATACTTCGGACAGAGGTTATCAATGATGGTACGTGTCCGGACCCATTTGTGGCCATACTTTGCTACACAATATGTATCCGATGTGCCCCTCCCAGCTCGAGTTTTCATAGGATGCAGTCCTATAGCATTTAAAATACCAAGTTCCAATAGGCCCATTGCTGGCCTCCAAAGCTGCTTTGCGGTGGGACGGAGATCACTACTATAATTTGTGGACTCGTCAAGAACATGGTATCCTCCATCTAGACTGACTCGAAGATGTATACGGCTTGAGAACTTTTCTTTCTTCAATTGATCTACATCTACAGCAACCGGCTTCTCCAGGTTAAACCAACGAGAATGAATGATCCGATCATCAGCACGCTTCTCCACCGAGCTCAAAGGAATAATAACCCTCCCTATTATCTCATCCTTTCCTGGACCAACACGATCCTCAACTGAAAGAACTAGATGATCTTCAAAAGGTTCAGAAGCAACAAATAGAAGATCCTCATTCCACAGGGCATTAAAAGTTTGAGCCTTACATGTCTTTGTTTTCAGTACCTGGTGCCCTATTTGAGCCTTGACATACACATCTGGGAACCGATTTTTCTCTGTTGGAACCAAATCTTGAGCCTCAACAATATTAACACGCACATACCACAAGCGTGGTGCATGATAAACCTTTGAACGTATCATTGTGGTGGCAGAAGGTGTGCTATCTACAGGCATAGCCGCATCAGAATGCCATGCATCTGAAAAGGCCTCATCAGCTTGGGTGCCAATCCAGACTGCAAGCATCAGTTCACCCTTAACTTTTTCTCCCTTTTTATCCTCAAGTCTGTACCACTCCGGAGCTAGAGGACTATCAGGTGGGACTCTCAATGGAACCTCATTAATGTCAAATCTTACAATGCCCACAAAATCATCTTTAACAAGATCCTTGTCCTTAACCACAACTTCTAAAACAGAAGCTTGCATCCGTTCCCTTGAAAAGGCAAACACCTGGTTCCAATCAGGATTCTGCTTTTTTTCAAAATGCTTTGTAATTCCTTTGTAGTTACCAATTCTCACCTCGACAAATGGATCAATACTTCCCGTAACATCCATGGCTGGAAGGTCACGAGCTTTAACTACCCTTACATAAAGAAAATACATCCTCTCTACAAGATCATATGTGCTTGCTGTCTTGTCCCGATGAATGACACGGCCCCCAATAACTTTACCGCCACCAAGAAACGGGCTTGTTTCTTTAAGCGCAAAGTCAACAGGCTGTGATGGAGATCCAGAATACATGCGAACTAATTTTGGAGGCTGCGGTTCATGTACCATCTCATCTGCTATATACTTAGGTACATGATGTGTAACATTAGGAGGAGGTGACTCATGTTCTTGCTGTTGTTCAGTGCGACTTGGGTTAGGGAGATGATGAAAGGTATGTCGGCGAACTCTCTCATGAGTTTCTGTACTTGTGACAGGGTGAACTCTCTGAGAATGCCCATGAGCTAAGCCTGGACCTGCAGTTGGCAAGGATTCATCCACAGTATTTGACGATTTTAGGGACAAGTCATCAGTGATATAAACTTTCAGGCCAAGCTCTCCTCTAACATGAGAGAAAATGCTACGCTTTTCCAGAGGGTAGTGCAGCACAACAGCATCCGAGTAAGGAACAAATGAATTCCCTGTGAGACTAATTTTCCCAAGGAAGGTCCTAGAGTTGGTAGTTCTAACAATATTGTAGACAAAGGCATCAAGAGTGAGATAATGGAGGTTTGAAGCGTCAGAGATGTTGAAGTAGAAACTCTCATTCCAAACAGGATTCAGATCCTTTTCTTTGATGGTGGTGCGGAACTTCTGTCCATCAAAGTAGAGCTCCACAAAGGCACTAGACGAACCCTGCCCATCTTTTGGCAAAAGATTGTGGGCGCCAACTACATCTACACCAAGCTTAAGGTTGCTCATGACCATGGTGATATCAAAGAGGAAGGAGGTGGCCTATTTTAGCAAAAACTTGAAGATCAGAGGTTGGAAGTTAACTACGGATACCTGCAACGAATAATATAATAATCATTACTTCCATGAAAATGCAGTATGGACATGTATCCAAGAAAAATACATTTAGGTTCACTTTTATTTAAGAAACCAATCAATGGGTGTGAAGAAAAACACGGAATTAAAAAAATCACTGAATGAAGTGCTGGAGTAAGTAGAGAGCAAAATGTATTCTTAGATTAGTTCAAGGAAACACCAGCGGATTCATGGTGATATAAAGAAGGATTCATGCTTTTATGGGCAATCTGATTTCTTTCAATCAGCCCAAAATTAGAACCATTTGTGACATCTTAATGTAAACAAAAAGAAATTCAATATAGGAACTCACTTGCACTGGACTACTGACTTTTGTTTTCCTCAAGGAACTCGATCAGCCAAGTTAATAAAAAAAGTACCAAACAGAAGTTCAGAAGTCCTTAATCAAATATAGATCAGATTTTAAAATACACAACTCTTTTTAAACAGCTAATTGAAAGTCCTTAAAGCACCTTTACTGATAACATTGAAATGCAGAAAATTGATGGAAAGCCGAAATCCTAGTAGAAGAGACTGAGACAAGAAAACATGTCAACACATTATAAACATTGCATGTGCGACAATGTAAGAGTCAACCCTAGAAAGCTGTGAAAACGTTAAAATAAATTTTAAAAAAACAAACCATACACTGCAGACGATAAAAAAGAAGAAGAAAAGTTGTATACTGTCACAGATAGAGATCCTAAAAGTGCGCTCAAGATACATGAGCTTATTATACAGAGGATTCCACGGCCCATACTATTCTATACCGGAAGCCATGTGGATATTTAAGTTGACTCTTTGTATGATCCTTAAGGTCCAAGCGAAAGTTGCAAAAATAAATCTAAAACATTTCAGAGACTTCAAATTCATGAAAAATCAAAACTCTAGTTTAACGTCAGATTCAAAACTATACTTTCCTCAATTTTCTTCCTCAAAACGTTCAATGCAACACCAGAGATATACTCAGGAAAGGAGAACAAACGTTCATAAAGGACCTCTTTTTACAGAAAAAGAAACCGAAAACGTTAATTAGGAAAAGACAAGATTTACAGTTTCACCCAGAAACTTACATCCCCAGGGATTAACTAACAATGAGAAACAGATCAAAGAAGAAACGCTAAAGCCAACAAAGAGAATGAAAGTGCTCACCGTTCTTCTTCTTCTTCTTTCCTTCTTTAGCAGAAATCATCACAAACGGACATTTTCAGGATAGCAGGAGCTCCTAGAACCAACAATCTCATCTTCTTCCTCCCGTTGCTTCAAGGGTGCAACATTTAATAACAAATCAGATAATGAAAGAGAGAGCTATGGCAATGAATACAGGACACGGTTGACGAGGAAAAAGAGAGAGAAACACAATGATGTCATGTACAGTACTACAGTGGGCTGGAATTTAAAGCCTGCAAGAACTCAGCAAGTGGTCGTTGTTGGCAGTAATGCTTTTGTTGCTTATTACAAATATTGTCCTCTTCAGTAGAGCAAAACTTGGTTCTGTTCTCTAGTTTCGAGGACCGCAAGCAAAGTTGGCGAGGAGTAATACAGAGGGGTCGGTTTCATTGTGCTAACGTTGAGCTCTTTGATTGATTTATGGGTGAATAGAGATGTGGTGGTCCCCCAGCGCTTCTATCTTTAGATAATAAATGAAATTAAATATAATAAAGGAATGCTCTTAAACGCATACACCAATTCGTTTTCGACTATGTTGTTATAATTTTCGATTGATTTATAAAATAGTTGTTAGAACTTGGAAGTATTATAAATAAGATTTTTCGGACTATTTTTTAATTATGCAGAACTTTTAATAAATTAGGGAACATAAATAGATGTTAAAGCTGATGTAAACAAATATAAGAGACATATAACTATCTATACTCCTTAGTAATCTTTTTAGACTTTCTTATTACACGTTTAATAAATAAAATGTCTACACTAATAACCAATGTTTTTAAAATCAGACCGGACATCGAACCGGTCGAAGGAAAGGTTTAAGGTTTAGAGATTCAACCGGTAGTGAACCGCTATCAAACCGGAATATAATAAATAAGATGAAAATTTTATAAGAATAAATAAAAATAA
>JANKOD010000192.1:23741105-23752872 GCA_026284645.1 Erythroxylum acuminatum
GTGAACCATCGATGATGGTACCTCACTAAGTTCGCAAACTCACCCAAAATTGCAACATATTTTTTAGAACCGAGAGTAGACTCCTAGCTCCGGAGGGACTTTTCCTGCCGTGTAGATCGTGTTGGCAAGAGAGGTCATGGCTCACAGGTCGGTCAGCTGGGACTTTTGGGATGATCGATGTGTTGTCCTTGTTTTAGTAGCATATTGTGCTAGGTTTGTTGGGTTGCTGTACAGACAGTGAAAAACTGACAGTTGTGTAAATTACTGATTTTGATGAAATGAAATGGAAAAAAGTTTGGTTTTAAAAAGTTGTAATTTTATATTGATGTTCTATTATTATGATGCCATGTGGAGTATAGTGGTGTTTTTTCGTAGTTCTTTATTATCGTAGGATATGTATCGGAATGACCTACGAGCGTCCCGGTGTGTACCCTGCGGTAAGGGGGCACTACACTTATTAAGATGTCTGGTTAGAAACAACATAAAAAACTATGACCTACGATATAATTTACATATAATAGTTTTATAAATTGGTCTACTGGTAAAAGCCCCTTTGAGATAGTCTCAGGAGTTTAACCAAGGAGCTTATTGACCTGGTTCTTATACCACAACAAAATTAGTTAGTGTTGAAGCTGAAAGTTTTGTACAACTAATGTGGGACATCTTTGATGAGATACAACAAAAGATAATAACCAACAACTTATTTTAAAAAGAACATGCTGATCAACATCATTGATTTGTGGAATTTAATGAAGGGTAAATGGTGATGGTTATGATTTGTTCAGATTATTTTGAAAAAAGAAATGTAACAAACTTTATTCATGAAATATTAGACCTTATAAGATTATTAAGAAGATAAGCACTAATGCTTATGTTTTGGAATTATCAACTGACATGGGAATAAGTCCTATCTTTAAAATTGTGGACTTCAATATTTATCATGGATAAGATGACCAATCTCCTAATGTAGCTATAAGACATCCAAACATTCTCCATATTATAAAGAGGAAATAGAGGATGTTCTTGATAAACAAATTGTAGTCATAAAAGATGAAGGTTATGGACAATTTCTTGTCAATTGGAAAGGAAGACCAATTTCTGACAATACTTAGATTCTAGAATCAAAATTTCAAAAATTGAATATAGAATTATATGATCAGTATTTATTACATTCTACGTTAAGGACGACTTCAGACAAGCCAGAAAGAATTGATGCAAAAAATATTAAAGTATATAGAAGAAATAAAAGGGAAAAATTGTTCAATCATAAGCTTTAATTTGATGGGATGAGGATTGAGAATTCAGTTAACATCAAAGATAAGAGCTGGAATTTAAATTTTATTATGATTCCTTATTAGATAGAAGTAGTAGTAAGTTAAATATGTTATTCTATTTTAGATATGTTATCTTAGTTAGTTAGGACTTATAGAATTTTTATTAGAATAAAATTAAAATTTATTGGGAACCCTTTCCTAATAGAATAATATTTCTAAAAACTTTTCTATAAATATGTGTGCATTCAGCCCTTTAATAATAAACAATCTAAATTTTTTCTACAAACTTAACTTTTCAATTAAAGATGTCACTACAAGAAAATTACCAATTGTCGACGAAAAATTACCGATGGAAATAATACTGTTGAAAATTAGCGACAGAAAATCACATTCTGCCAGTGAAATTGTCGTAATATACGGTAGTTTGCGAAGGACAAAATAGCCGTTGGTAAAGATGGATGGGAAATTATCTCGCTGATTTTTGCGATGGAATATAGTGACAGAATAGGAACCACCGTCGGTAAAAGAGACGTGAATGAAAGACGGAAAAAAAAGCGTCGTCGTTTACCGACAGAAGTGTATTCGATCGGTAAAGTTGAAAGTTAAACGTCATCGTTTGCTTCGACTATAACGTATTTAATAAAATGTAATCGAATTAGGGTGTACCGACAGAACTGGATTCTATTGATGATTAACCAACAGAAGGATTGTTTCTTCGGTAAATTTAAAATTTAAACGCCACCGTTAGTTTTGTCTTCAACATTAAACATAAGAACAAAAACAACATCGTTTTCGTTAAACTAGGACTGCTTATCCACAAAACCCCCTTTTTTGTTAATGGATACAAATATCATACAGAATATCATGGTCATAGCATGGCAACAATAAACATTAGAGTTTGCATATAGGGAGAATTAATGGATTATTATGGTAAAATTATTGAGATACTTAAAATTGAAAGCCCTGCATTGCCAATAAAGTGAAGTGTGATATTTAAGTGTGATTGGTTTTATCCAACTCTAAATATTGGTACAAAAGTGCATAACCAATACAATGTAGTTGAAATCAACAACCAAAGAAGATTGAGACAATTTGAACCTTTTGTGTTGGCAATGCAAGTGATGTGTATTATGTCCTTTTTCCCAGCTTACAATGAGATAAGTAAGATTGGTTAGCCGTTTGTAAAGTTAAACCTAGAGGTGTTTTTGAATCACATGAAAAAGGAGAACAGAGAATTGAAAGTGAAGCGTTTCAAGAAGATGTTTATGAAATAAATGCATCTGTCATATATGACGATAATAAACCTTTAAATGATCCATCTAATGAATATTTGAAATTTCATCTTGAGTAATTAAATATTATTTTCAACAAATTAATTATTTTCTTTTCAATATATTGTGTAAAATATTGAATTCAAATTCTTATATTTCTAGAAAATTCGATCAAACATGAATTTCGGGCTGAAATATGCCACCAAAGAGAAAACATGATATAATACTGTCCAAGTGAACCATCACCTCCTCCCCCTCCGACTACTACACTTGCAGATGAGGCATCACCTTCCGTACCTGATGCTACACCATTCACCACCCTTATATCATCCACTACCCTATGGCGACAAAGATATCAGGGGTAAACGCTGCAGATGAAGGAGGCGGTTGCTAACTTGGAGCTGAGAGACCTGATGGAAGAACTTACATAAAAATTGTCAATAATCTGTAAGTGAAAATACATAAAACACTATATGTTTATAATTAAGTTATAGGTTTAAATTATAAAAATGGTATAAAATTACTTGTTTTTATATTAGGTTGATTCCGTCTAGACCGTGCTAAAGAAACATGGCATCCAAATTTAAGGAGAATATTGATCTTGATGGTTATGTATGGAAGAATATCTCTCAGGCCATAAAATAATTTACTATCAGGAGTTTGAGGTACAATAACAAATACTATTTTCTTTTTTAATTGATTTTATACATTAATTAGATAAATATTATTACATTATAAGTATTTATGAAAATTTTCCCTTTTATTTCAGAAATAATATTTTTTGGAATTCTGAATTTGACGCGGTCATTAATAAAGTATGGGAGAGACGAGCACGTACTTGTTATTGGGACTTTGTTGGTGTGATACACAAGGCTAGTGTGCAGCAACCTTATTTTTCTGAACAAATATGGAGTCAATGGCAGCAATATTGGACATCACCTGAGGCAATGTCCATTTCAGAGCATAATTCTACCAACAGATGTAGAGGACTATGCAGAGAGAGTCTTCCCGTACATACGGGAGGATCTATTACTCTCCACAAGCATACAAAGAGATGTGTAAGTATTTACACTTTACATTTATATTCTAATTTTTTTACTTTGTTGTATATCAATTTAAATTGATGTGTGAATTATGTAATGAAAATATGTGTATTATAGAGAATGATAATGTTATAAATGTCTAGTGTCATATATGTGTATTATGGAGAATGATAATGTTTTAAATGTCTGGTGCCATATATGGCTGTGTTGTTAAGTAAATTTCTTTGTTCAAAGGAGGTAAATATAATAAAAATAGAGGAAATTTTGCCGAAATTTTTTATAAATTCTAGTTGACTTATAACATTTTATTCTTATGCAGGAAAAGTCTACGGGTATGAGGCCTACACCCCGTTAATACACACTTATACTAAGAAACATGACGGTGTGACATTCATCAACACCCGATGTAGAGAACTTAACGTATGTGAAATTTATGCTTTAATATTAATTTTTAATAATTATCATTTTCTAATATAAACATTGCCTCCTAATAGGATCAAATACAAGAAAGCATTCAATGACATTTTCAGCACTGTGAAGCTGTTCATGAGAGTCAGACATATCTTGATGCAGTGGGCGGTAGAGACCGTAGTGGAAGGATCTTCGGCTTAGGTTCATTTACGAGCACATGTTATATGCAAGCCTCCACCTCCAATACAGCAACATCTAGTAGACGATCGACAACCAATGAAGTCAATGAGCTTCGGAGCATAGTGCAAACATTGACAACTCAGTTGCAATAGTTGATAGAGTACATAGCTCAGTTCCATAGTGAGATGGATGAGTTGAAGAGGAGGGGTAGCACCTCATCGCAGCAATCAGAGCGTTCGTGATCACCAAATCAATAGTGTACTTGTAATCATTTCATTTGAATTACAAATATGTATTATGTACAATTTAATGTTTTTATTATCAATTAAGATAATTTTAACTTTATATCATCAATCAACTTTCTGTTTAAACAAATTAAATGTATAAACAAATCAAAAAATTATGCATAGATAATTCATAACTGTTGAAATTATGCATTAAACATAAGATCATGAAATAGAATTTAAAATTTTAAAAATATTTACCGACAGAAAACAAGTGTATATTAGAAAATTGTATTATATTTACTAACAGAACATAAGTCTATGTTGGTAAAATCCATTATATTTACCGACGAACACAACAAACCGTCGGTAATATTGACAGCCCTGTCGCCAACTTTACAGATAGAATTTGCTGTAAAAAAATCGTCGGTATACTCATTGACAGAAAATCATAACCGTCAGTACTATTTTAATAAAGTTACCGACAGAATAACCAATAGTGTTGTAAATATGCCGAAAAAAAAATCTTCCACTGAACAAACAACCGTCGGTGAATACATAAAATGTCCATTGGTAAATTATTCTGTTATTTGTCGAAAATTATTACCTACGTCCATTTTTATGATGCCTTGGTTCATCAGTAAATTATGTCGCTAAACTGTCTTGCCGATGGAATGTTTAGTTTTTTCGTCGGTAATATCCTTCGCTAAACGAGATTTCTCTTGTAGTGTGTGATGCTTTCCTTTAAGAGTGATTCTTAGACCCTAGGAGCGATTTTTAGTTTTATACTCTCTATTGTTTTTGTTCCTCGCAAAATTCCAGCCATCTCAAACCTAAATTCTAGTTATATTACATCTGAAATCTCTAAATTTTTAGCAATCAAACCTTAAAATTCTAGCTATACAAAATTCAAAATTTCAGCATTCTTAGCCTAAATTCAACCTTAAAACTTGATATTTCAGTAGCCTAATATCAGTCATATTTTCTAATTTTGAGATTTTTAGATACTAGTTAATAATTCTTCTATTTTTCCTACATCAATATACCTATAGCTAAAAGAGACAAGTTAGATCAAAAAGCAGTTATTATTGTGTTCTTGGGAAATAGAAGCGACAATAACACATAGAGATTGTTTCATTTGCAAGCCAAAAAAAGTTGTTATCTCTAGAGATGTCAAGTTTAATGAGATTGGGACTTGGAATTGGAGTAAAGAAATAGCAGAACTGAATAGAAAGAATTTGATCAAAGGGAACTTTCCTTAAGAATAAGATGTAGCTAAAGCTAGAGTTGAATTAGAAAGTGATGAAGATAAAATTAGAGGTATAGACTCTTAACATATATATATGAGAGATGTAATGCAACTTCTTTCTATATGAAGAAGGAACAAATTTAGAAGGTTGGGTGAATGCAATGAAGGAGAAGTTATGCATGATCAATAAAAATCAGATATGAAAATTTGTTGACAGACTTAATAGCAAAAAATATATAGCTTGAAATGAGTCTTCATAATCAAAATGAATTATAATGGTTCTATAAAGAAATTGAAAGCAAGATTAGATGTGAAAGGTTATTTTTATCAAGTTGGAATTAATTTTCTAAATATCGTGCTGCAATAGCAAGGCATGACACTATCAAATTACTCTTGGCACTCATAGCTCAAAACTTTTAAAGGCCAGTTAAACGTGAAGTCAACTTTCCTTAGTAGTAAATTAAGTAAGGAAATTTATGTAAAATAGCCTGAGAGATTTGTTATCAAAGGCCAAGAGAATAAAGTATACTTACTATAAGTCTTTCTAAGCCTAAAATAGGCACCAAGAGCCTGGTACAATAAGATTGAGGAATACTTAGGCAATCTAAAATTTGACAGGAGCAAAGGCAAACACACTTTCTAAGTAAAGTAATCTAAAAATGACCTTTTAATAGTATCACTTTATATTGATGACTTACTAGTGACTAAAAGTAGTATATAGTTGATAAATGAGTTCAAGAACGAGATGAAAAATGAATTAAAAATAACTAATTTGAGGCAAATTTCATACTTTCTTGGCATGAAATTTTCATAAATTGATCAAGGAATCTTCATTTGCCAGAAAAAATATGCCCAAGAAATTTCGAAAAAGTTCAAGATGGAGAATAGGAGTGTCATTACTCCATTCGTATTAAATAAAAAATTAAGTAAAAATGATGTTGCAAAGAAAGCCAAGGAGAAATTATTCTGATGTTTCGTTGGTTTTTTCTTGATTGCCACAAGGCCTGATCTATTTTATGTAGCAAGCCTTCTTTTAAAATTTATGGCAATTCTAAGTGAGTTGCATTACAAAGCCGAAAAATGAGTTCTGAAGTATGTTAAAGGAACTAAAGATATGAGAATTTGGTTTAAGAGGGCAAAAGCATCAAAATTATTTTGATACACCTATAATGATTATGTTGGTTCGCAAGATGACATGAGAAGCACATTTGGTTATCTTTTCACTGTTGGCTCAGGTGTGTTCAGTTAAAATTCAAAGAAGCATGATATTGCAACTCAATTAACTACAGAAGCTTAATATGTTGCAACAGCCGGAGTAGTCAATCTGATCATTTAGTTAAGAAAAGTCATAATTGATTTATCACATAAATAAGAAGGTTCTACTGATATATTGTGTGACAACCAATCAGTCATTGCTATAATGAAGAATCCAGTCTTACATGGAAAATCATGTACATGAAAATCAAGTATCATTTTGTCAGAGATGCAGAAAAAGAAGAAGAAATCAAGCTTGTTTGTTGTTGTTCTGAAAATCAGCTGACAAACATGCTAATCAAGGCTTTACCAAAGACGAGATTTGAAACATTGAAGAAATCAGTTGAAGTGGAAAGGAGGAATGTTAAGATTATGACACTTTCCCTGTCACATTAGAAAACTTATTTTAATATTTTTTTACTTTGGTTAAATGTAATGATGATGTATGTTGATGTTTAATAGAAATTAAATAGAAAAAGTTAGAAAGTTTTGTAATGATATGTAGCTTATATATGTATACACAGTTGTCAAACGAAGTATATGGTTTCAAGCCTTAATTTCATGCTTGTTTTTCTCAAAAAACTTATCTCATCTTACATACTAGAAGCAAGAAAATTTATTCTAAATGTAGATGTTATCCATGAACTAGAGATTAAATCGTTTGCTCCAACCAAAAGCCCAATCTCTGTATCTATTGACACTGATCATTATCTTTTTCAACTCATTTTCTGCTCCAATCTAACACCATGCAGCAGGTTTTCTTCATATGCTTTTATTTACTTAAACTTGTAATGGGTTAGTAATCTCAGGGTTATAGATTTCCATCAGTCTGGAGGATCATATTCATTACCTTTCTTATCATTGATGAGGTAGAAGGTGATAATTTTACCTTGGATCCCTTGCCCAATTGGAACTGGCAGAGGAGTAACATAAGCAAAAATATAATTAAACTTGTTTGCTTTTTTGTTGTTGTAATATTTTCTTTAACGAATTCACATTTTCTTTTAACGATTTCACACTGTCCGAGCTTTCCATTGAAACAACATTGTTCCTATTAGTTTTGCTGGGTTCTTGTGGGAGGTCTGGAGGTAATTTCTTAGGGGGACAAGAGTGGCGGAAGCTAGCGCCATTATAGCACCCCACTCCTGCGAGACTCAAACTTGAAATCGATGGTGATATCCGAGTTCGTGCCCCGCGAAGGTGGCGTGCTAGAGCAGTCTAATCACTCGAAAAGTCGATATAATTTTTTTTTCAAAACCACAAACATATATGTGGAAATCGGTACTCAAATTGGGCCCACAACCATTCATAAACATTTTCAATTATCACAAAACCATCAACAAATTTTTCAATAGCCATATGGGCCCTTTCACAATTACAAAACACTTGAATCATTTCAGAAAACAAATGTATACAAGAAGTTACGAAAAAATACAATTCAATACAAAGTAAAGATATGCAATGCAGACGTGAACTGATCCCGACCTCTATCCTTCACTTGAATGTTGTAGGTATACTCCCGTTGGCCTAACGAGGTATTCTTTTGAGTCCTGAAAAATATTTGCAAATTTTGGGTAAGTTTTACGAACTTAGTGAGTGACCATCATCGATGGCTCACTCATCACATAACACATATAATTTGCATCATTTCATTAACAATCATAATGAATCACATGCACTTAATCAGTCATTTCACATAATTCATTCAACACATATTGCATTCAGAAATCATTCAAACCATTTTAATCATTCATATCATGAATATGCAGTGCACATGAGACTCTCTTTCCGTTTGTTATTTTGTTGTGAACGAGTGCCTAAACTGTCCTACATCCATTAGATACTGGGCTCAAACTGTCCCATATAGGGCTCATTAAAAGTTGAGCATGAGGCTCTGAATCACTTTTGAGCTCGAAGCTCTTTTTCACACGTTGAGCTTGAAGCTCTAATCGTCGGCTACTCTAGTCACAGCTGCCTTTATATTTCATGCATTCATGCAATGGAATGCATCACTCACAATTGTATATCCCATTCAAACACTTTCTCTTCTCATTAGACCTTAGTCCGACATTCCACATTGAAGTGGAGAATTCACAATTTCATTTATATACAATTACAAATACACATTCCTAACACATTTATCAATCATTTTCACCTACAATTTGCACTTCAATATCTCATTCATATATCACGGTCATCGGACCTTCATTGTCCAAAATTCAACAATCAAGTCACATTCATAATCATTCATGATCACTTAATTCATAACATAAACAGATAAACAATAAAGTAAGACCATCTAGGTTTACTTACGGTACGCTCCAAATAGCATTTGCTTCCAAATTCTGGAACGCCTGTATGCAGATGTTTAAACTACATACCACAATTTATGCAATACACAATTTACACTCGTTACAAAACTCATTTATGCCCAAATAGTTATATGGCTATGTATAATGCATGCTTAATAACAATCTTGGGTATGTTCTAGAACACATTTTAAGCTCACTCCCATTTCGAAATTCATATATGTTTCATTGAACTTAGACAGACTTACACTTCATTCGTACATGATCAATATAAATGCTCCTTTCAATCTTTACCCTTTTTATATGTCTAGCTTATTGTAACATCCCATTACCTACGGGGAGGTTAGAATAGTAAATCTGAGTGATCAATAAAAGCTTAGAAATGCCTTTCCATGTTCATGTATAATATAGCATATTCATACATGTGAATAGTGAATTTTTGCACATAAAAATGACTGTACATGCATTCATGATATTTTTCGGTATAATTGCTAATAAATGTGATTATTATTGAAAATTGTGGTTTGTTAGTATGGAAAATTGAGTTGGAGAGGGTCATTGTTGATTTAGAATTTTTGGAGACTGTTAGGAAATTTTTCTAAAAATTCGTGGTAATTTTTTTTTTGGACTAGGAAAAATGCCAAGTGGCAAAACAATTGTTAAATGGTAGTAGAAATTATTGTCCAATGGCCATGGGAATTTTTATAATGATTTTAGGAATTAGTAATAAATGCCATTGAAAATTTGGGAAAAAATTTGGAGTTGAAATTGACGTTTAGTTGTAAGGAAACCTATTGAGTGCTTAAAAATGAGACATGTCACTTGCCTAACCATGTCTTAAACCTTGTTTTTATTAATCAAACCCTTGCCTTTTTGCTAGTCTTCCACGATACTTTTCAAATTAGAAGGCCAATTGAGAATTTTCTTCTTATTTTCCTCTCCTTCTTCGTTACTTGCTCCGTCCTTCTCATCCATTTTCATTTTCTTCATTCTCTTCTAACCTTACCAACATCTCACCTTGTTCCCATCCATCAATTGCCACTTCCATCTTGTTGTTTCTTCAATTTTCCACAAGAAAAACCTAGTTTTACCTCCTTCAATATGATGATCAAGTGATGCTTGGGAGCTAGGGCTAGTGTTGTTCTTGAAGAATTGCAAGTGAAACCAATTAAGTATGCTTTTAATGTTATGGGTTTGGTAAAATGAAACTTGAATGATGAGAAATGTAGGATTGCTGACTTGATTTGGTGTGTGTGTGTAGGTGACATGGATGATGTAAATGTCATGTTTTGTAATTGTGATCATTCATTATTGATGAATAATGTGTTTAGAGATGTTTTGGAAGTTAGATGTTGCATATGATGGAGTGAGGGAGAGTGTAGAAAATTGTGATGAATGAGTGCATGTTGATGCTATGTTTTGAGGTAATGCTCAAGTATGGATCTTGAATTATTTATGGTTGATATATTGAGTGAATTGAGTAGTTAATGATGAGGAAATGTAATGGAAGAGATAAAATAGGTAGAAGAAGAGGTAGATGCAAAGTCTTGAAAGTGTAAAAATCTAGAAATTTTCTTTGAATATGCTTCAATGTATTGGCCATAACTTTTTCTATAGTTGAGAAATTGAGATGATTTTTGGTTTGGCTTAAACTAGAAATGTTTGGCTACATTTCTTGTGAAGACAATGACTTTTAATTTTGTCTTTAAGAGTCCCAAATCTAGACATAAATGTGGGAAATTGAGTGCAGCAAAAGTTATGGATACATATTTATGTTGTGTTATGTTTTAGGTGTGTGAGATGGATTATATTGGGTGTTTATGATCAAGTGAGAAATATGAGATGTGCATGGAGGATGTTGAGTTAAAATTTGATATATTTGAAGGAGTAATCCATAGAGAAGAGTTGGAATTTGGTAGTGAATGCATCATAAATTGTGTTTAAATAGTTTTGGAGTGATAATGGCTTAAGAATAGGTGAATTTACGATGCTTAAGAGTGTATGTAAGGTTAGAATGGGTTTGGGACCCTTTGGAAGAGTTTTGGAGGTGAAAATTTTAGTTAACCCGAAGGTTACACGGTCTGCCCGTGTAAATTCACACGGACTGTGTTTTTTTGGGGAGTAGGGACACATTTCACCTGAAGGTTACACGGCCTGAAAGTGTAAATTCGCACGGTCCGTGTGTTTTGACCCAGAAAATGACAGAATTTCAATATTTGGTCTTCATGAAAGTTTTAGTGATCGCGGCTCGTCGTTCGATCCTAAAATCGATCCTTGGAAACCGGTCAAAAATAATAAATTCCAAGATCGCAGTATAGTCGCAACCTCAGGTCGTCTCACTTCTTGGAACCGACCAAAAAGCTTTTAAAGCTAGCCTAAAAGTCAAAATTTAATTGAAGTTAATAAAAGAATGGCGGTTTTGCGAGTTGATCAAAATTGAATAAACTAACTAAATTGAAGAAAAGTGTATAAAAGGTATCTTTTTGGATTTTTGGGAATTTTAAAGCAAACTTAGTTCAAACGATAATCAAATTGGATAAAGCCCTCTTGAA
>JANKOD010000192.1:23764746-23775552 GCA_026284645.1 Erythroxylum acuminatum
TTGGAATAAGTGAATTTGCATTAGAATAAGTGAATTTTGCAAGATTATAAGTGTTTATGTTGTTAGGAAGGAGTTTGAAAGCATGAAATAAGGTTTGGAGGGCTTTGAGGAAGCCCGTGTTCGTTAAACGGACATGGACCTTCTCGGGTCAAAAAGGACCCCTTGCCCAGTGTATGTTCGTTAAACAGACCTTCTCGGGTGAAATGGTGCAGTTTGCCCGATACATGTTCGTTAAACGGACATGCACACGGGAAAGATTGTGTATTTTAACACTGTTAGAGGTCGAATTAGGATTTGTGGTCTTCATGAAAGTTTTAGATATCAAAGTCTTCTTGCCAATGGTTTAAGAACGAAGTCAATCCGATATTTGTGGTGAAAGTTATGGTAATCGCGCCAAAGTATGTTCAGATTGATTTTGGGTATGAACATGGTTTACTCTTTTGAGCATAACTCCCTCATCCGACCTCCAATTGAAGCGATTCTTAGACCAATGGATTTCTAAGACATGTATTTATCTCTCCATGAAAATTTGTAGCATTTGTAGTTGAATTGAGAGAGTTTGCATTAAAGAAAGTGAGAGGCCGGATAGGAGAGCATGTTTGAGATATGAGCATATTTTGATATTTTGAAGATATCTTGAGCTATAGAACTCCGATTGAGTTGATTCTTGATCCAAAATGAACAAGGGACATAGAGATATGATTTCTATGAAGAAGTTAAACTGAAATTAAGATTTTAAGTTTTCCAAATTCTGTCCGCAAGTAAGAGAAAAGGGTTTCAAGCATGGTGACTGTTTTGTGTAGGGCACACCATTGCACAAATTACGAGTGAATTTTTGGATCGTTATGAGAGCGAAGATAAATTGATAATGTCCAACAAAGGTTCAATGAAAAAAAAATTACCCTTCAAGGTTATATGCACGCTCATGTTTCATGATTTTCGCAAGAAGGTTGGGTTCCGAAAACGGGATCCAACACTATGTCAATTCATACTCCTTCTTTACATAACTTTGCAAATACTAATACATTATAGTCAACATCAAAATGTATTCATACTTTATAAATAAACTTTAGTAGTTTAAAGTTGGTCCAAATTTTATATCTTGTTCTGTGTGTCAGAAGTTTGCTAACTTATATTGTCAACAACAACACCATCCCTGATATATAAATTCAAGCTTCAAAATCATCCTCTTATTTATTCCAATTTGCTTGTTAATTACTTTCTATTTTGCCTTTATGACCTTCTTCTCTTTTTGTTGTGGAGGAGATGGTGATCTAATAACATTTTTACCTTCTTTTGCAAACTCTGGGAACAAAAGCATAAGTATTATTCACAACAACTTATAATATGTCCTACTCTACATAACAAATCCAAATCACTTATGCAAATGATACCTCTCTATACCCAACAAAAAGGTACAAAAACCTACTCTAGTCCTTGACCATTAAATCAATTTCAATATATTGAAGACTTATGAAACCATGTTTAAATGCATATTTAAACAAATCTATTACAAAGATAAAATATAAACATAAAAACTCCATGGGGAGGGAAAAAGAGGAATACATTATTTACATGCTATATTTATGGATGAGTTGTTAGGTGGGTGAGTTAACAAAATTAGGAGTTCTTCACTTCCTAACTAATCGAACTATTCTTGTTTAGACATTTAAAAAGTAATATTTTTAAAAGCGATAACAAAACTATATTTCTTTATTTTTGAGTTATCTTCAATAATCGGTAATGAAAAAAGGAGATAAAAAGAAATTGAAATAAGTGGAATAAATTCGTATTCTGGCATAGAAGAGTTGCTTTCAAACTTCTAAAATTATGGTTAGCGTCAGATAAATTACTCATTTACCTAATACAATATTTATAATAGAAACATGTCCTTTACATATCTACTTCAATTAAAAAAAACTTGCATGATAAATAATGGCCAATGATAACCACCACTTATTAACTACTTAGTCGGATCCTTTTAAGAATTGCTTTAAGTTAGGCTCAAATAAATATGACAATCTCAGTTCAACCTAGAGTTAAGATCAAATTTACATTAACTGAATTTCATGCTGGACATCATGCAGGGAAGAGTAGGAGAACAACCCAACCCAGCCCATTTGTCTCGAACAACTCAACCCCAAAATGACATTGCATGGAATTAGACAGTTCATCCGAGCTCGGATTGTGCCGGGCTTCAAATCAAGCTAAAAAGCAATGTTATATGGCTTCCTACAAACTTCAGTGCATCAGTTGTCTTCAAATTGAGGATGAATGCAGAAGTAACAACACGAAGCTATGTTTTATTTTAGCCACTATCTTGTCCAAACAGGTTCTACAAAAGATGTCAATAGTCAACATTGCCCAAGATCAGTTCAAAACACTTGCAATTTTAAAGTCCATACAAACATATGAAACTCGTAAACATGTTCTACAATTTCACATCATGATGGATAGAAACGATTGGAAGGAAGCCCTCCACCCTTAGATCTCAGGCAAGCATACAACATTTGAAGGTTGACCAAAATTACTTAGCAAAAGGTGACACCCGTTTCAACATTTTCTGGGAGCTGTTGATCCAGCAGCAAACATAAACATCAATCGGAAATCTCCGTCACATCCTATTAAGATAACTTGTGATCTCAAATGACAACTTCATAAACTTCAGCATATCTCCAATGGCAAATGATCATCAGCACAATCAACACAACAGCTAAATCTAACCATTAAGTTCAAGAACCGAGGTTCTGGAAAAGCTCTGGAAGGTGAGCATTGGTCAGCTTAGTCCTCTTGCTGATTTCATGCTTTTTCTTTTTCTTCATCTTTTGCTTGGTGGAAATTCCATGAACCTGGGCTGCAGCCCTCCTCTTTGCAGTGTTGGTAGCAGGCTTCATCCCATTCTTCTGTATATCCTTCTCAATATCAAGCATATCCCGTGGCAATTCAATACCCCTAAAAAGCTGTTTAAGGTCATCATCCACCTTAATAACTGCTCTAGGATCATTTGGGTATGCAATATCCTCCTGCGAGTCGAAGTTTGACAGTAGCCATATCTGGCCTGCTGCTTTCAGAGCCTGGAAAATAATGATTTTTCAAGTTTCACTTTGGATAGTACAGAACATTTATATGCAAAATTATAATTATCAGCATGGCTTCAATTTCAGGCTTCTGTTTCATGAGTAACAAATTAGCTGAACTGAACCACTTTTTGGCATGTTTAAAATGACCTTATCTTAATGAGCTTACTATATATTTCTCAAGCTCCATCACTATAGCTGAGGGCTCATTCACCAAGAAGCCCATCCAGCCTAAACCTAAACTTTGAACATCATTCTTTTAAAAGGAAAAAGCAAACACCAACTTTCGATCTCATCCTCAGTACCAGCTTCATCCAACTCTTAAACTATTATATCATCCAAAAATAACCACCTTTAAAATTTTATGATTTTGCTTTTCAATTATGACTCCGGTACCTGCTTCTGCCCCTCCTGCCTTTGTATGCCAAAGATAATGAAAAACAAGAGAAGAACTGACTTTCCAACTAGAAAACACCCAATAGTGGCCCCACAAATTCAGAAGACATGCATGTACTTACAACTCCTCCAGAAGTGAAACAGACAACAAACGCAAAGATTGAATATGACATAAAATTCAATTTGATAAAAGAAATGAGAAAACAATCGAAAGAAAATAAAGAGGTTAGAAATAGCTATCCTCCCCCCACATGTTAGATATACCTGTAAGTCCTCCATTACAGTTGGGTATGCATCCTTGAGATCAATGACAGGTATACCTTCTGGATATTTTCGTACCAAGTAAAGAAGCTCATTTTTGTCCTTCAAGTCATGCTTGGACTATAACAATTTAAAACCAAGATTGTCATCCTCCATTAAAAAGAGTAAAAATTAAGGTAGTAACTAAATCAGTAGATATGATTCAGTTCCTGATCCGAAAATTTGACAATCTTTTCACGTTAGCGGATGGATAGCATGAAGTCACCTTGTACGAGAAGCGCCTGCCATCATAGCTCACTTTAAGATTGTTCCTCAAACTGTCAAAGACAGCTTTGTTGGAGTTCACATCAACATAGCATGCTTCATTTATTTGTTCTGGTGTTAGATGTTGCCTTGTCTGTAAACGAAAATCAATGAATTAAGGAACAGTTAATGCTTCTCAAAATGCAATATTTTTAGCAGGTAGAACTTATCCTAGAGAAACCAAGTGTTATGGAAAAACAAGATATTAAACTGAAACAACATAGGTTGGGGATTGTATCTAAGCTTGGCTACTACATACAGAAACTGGTTTTCCTTTTAGACGGACAATGTCAGACAACAAATTGCTCAACAAGGTTGTTGACAATCAACCAAATTCACAGGATTAGCCTCAATCAAAAGCAAAGGAAAACCACCAAGACATGCTAGAAAGACAAAGCAAGTCAACTACTGTGCAATCACGAAACACAACACAAAAAAGTTAGGATCAAATCCAACTAATTCCTCAACAAGGGTACATACAATTCTAGAATTTGAAGCGTAGAAACTTCTTCACTTTCAAACACTTCCAGTAACAAGAACACAACAACTATGGACAACCATAATGAAGATTGTTCTAAAGATCCCGCAGACCAATGAAAATAGCCAAATTACAGAGACCAACTTTCAGTAATCTAACTTTTTGTTTCATCATCAATTGAAAATAGAATTGTAACCTCTAGGAGAAGATCAATGACGCGTTTGATTTGGGCACCAACGGGGGCTTTCCGGATACTGTTAATATGCTGAAGTCTCTCGGTGTCATTGGAAAACTTGACGGCCGGAGCTGGACTCCGAGACCTTGGAACCACCGTAGGCCTCGCCGGAGCAGAGGGGATCGGCTTAGAAGGCCCCGCCCTGGGAACGCTGGAGAGAATCGACTGACACCTCTCTTGCTGCTTATTGAACTTGTTTAATTGCTCGTTTAGCGCCATCTAAACGATACTCTCAAATCCGAAAACGAGAAAACCCCAAACTTCCAAGAACAGAGAAGAAAGCCTAAATTTGCTAAAAAAGAATCCCAAACTTCAATCGCCGGAGACAGGATTATAAACGCAATACACCCATATATACGAACGTAGACGAGTACCTAGCCTTGCGACGGGTTCGTTCCTATCCTATCTCTCCCTCCCGTCTCTCTGTCTGTCCCTCAAACCAAACGAAGTCCATCGGCAGAATCAGAATGCCAATAATATTATTATAGAGCAAAGTTGTTTAATATTCTCTTTTTTAAGTGCCTTACTATAAAGATAATAGGAATAAGTAATATTCTTGTATTAAAGCTGGAGAAATAAATAAATATATAGATAAGTAAATTGATCACTTTGTTAATCATAATAGTTATATTCCTTATTATGGTTGGATATACCTTTTTCTTGTATTTTTTTTTTTCTAATACTACATTGTTTATGAAATAATTTCCTTAAACATTTTAAAAAAAGTTTTGAAACGTTTGCATAATCGAAATGAACCAATTCATCTAATTTTGTTGGCTTAAAATTCATTTATGATAATAAGATATTAAGACAGAAACTAAAAGGAATATCTAAAGTTAGTTAATACTAATGGGCCTATCTGATGTTGCTAGTAAATGAAAGTGATTTTGACAGTAGAATGAGTCTTGGAGCAATCGGTAAAGTTGCTCGTTTGTGATCATAAGGTTGCAAGTTCAGAGATCGTTTGGTTCTACTTCTGTTTTTCTGTTGTAGTTTTCAGTTTACGTTTTTAGTTTTTTATTTATGTTTTTCTTTCAAATAAAAGTAAAAACTTATTTGGCTATTAATGCTAATGTAGTTATATTTTTATACTAATAATAATTATATTTTATATAAAACTTAAAGATAAATTATTTTTAATTAAATAAATTTATTTAATCTCTTATATAATATTTATTAACTAATTATTAATAAAATTATGTTATTTTAATACAGTAAATAATTTATAAATTAAAATTTTACTTATAAATTAATATTTATTTGAAATATAATTTAATTATTAAATCAAATTTTATTTGAATATTTATGTATTTTAATTTTAATTATATATAATTTAATTATACAAATTAAATAAAAGTAAATTATTCATAATTTTATTGATAATTAATTTTAATTTAGTAAATATATAAATATAATGTTGAATTAAATTATTCATAATTTTTATTAAATAATTAAATAATATATATCTAAATGATAGTAAATCAGATTATGAAAATAAAAATAAAAACAGGAAACAAAAAACTACTTTTTATGGTTTCATAATGTTTGAAAATAGGAAGAAACCAAAACTAAACATAGAAACTAAAAACTCAAACAAACATGATTTTTTACTGAATTTGAAAACAAAAATAGAAAACCAAAAATAAAAATAGAAACAAACACCCCCTAAGAGTTTGAACAATTTCGTCCAAATTTGTACCAATAAGCGAGTGTCCCTATCACTCGTGATAGTTTATAGCATGCCCCAATACTTCATCACATGCCTAAAGAACAAGTGAGCATAATCTGAATTTTATTGGTACAGGTATGAAAATTCCATACTTGCTGAAGCGTTCCATAACAGCCATTATGTTTCCTTATCCCTCCACTTTCGATAAACCGATAATGAAATCCATTGAGACACTCTCCTATGGTCTCTCGGGAATTGGCAATGGTTGTAGTAATCCATTTGATGCTTTATACACCACCTTGTCTTGTTAGTACACAAGACAAGTCTTTATGTAAGCCTTAATGCCATCTCTCATTTAGGGCTAATAGTAGGCATGCTCCACAAGTGCCAAAGTCCAATGATTCTTGACTGACGAGCATATAAGGAGTCATGACATTCCTTAATGATCTCATTCCTTAATTGATGTAGAGCACGTAATAACACTACTCAAAATAACTACACCTACAACTGTAGCAGTGGTAAGTTTAGGTCGATCTCACAAAGAATATATGTAAAGCTTTTGAAATAAAATCAAACAGTGTTCCGGTTATGGGGGGATTTGGTTTGGTTTTCAAATAAGAAAATAAAACTAAACTAAACTAATGAAAACAAATTAAAGAAAAAAATTCAAAAAACGATGAAAATGGTTAATTCGTTAAGGACCCAGTCATTGGTTTAATCTCAGCCTACACACAATTAAACATAATTCATTGGATTGTTGTTTTCATACCTCTCCCAGCAACTATTAATCGTAGGTTAACAACAAGCTCTGTTAACCTCATTTTTCCCTTAGTTCATATTTAATTAAGAAGAGCTTGCTAATTTAACCTAGCTATCGAACAACCTAGAACAAGCTCTCTAGATTTAATTAGACAACTGCATTTCAATTTAGGAAAATAGATTAATCAAGGTAAGAACCACACATGCTTGAGTCATTTAACATATGTTCTATTATCCCTAATGATTAAAAACCATTATTTGCCACACATGAATCTCAACATAACAATTACGAATTATATTGAAATTTCTAACAATGGATTCTTACATAAAAACAATTAAATAGAGCATTCAATTATTCTTACACAATATCCGAACATTAAACATAGGATAACATAATCAATCCCTAAGAGAAAGAACAAAAAACAATGAGAGAAATGCTTAACTGGGTTCTTTGGCATCAATATCGCGTCTGAATTGGGGTCAGGAAGCTAGCCCTCCATGTCTAAAGGAATGGAACTTTGCCCCTTCTCTTCTTCAAAACTAAGAGCTCACACCCTAAAATGATTTCCCCCAATAAAACATATGTTCTGTCGTCACAAAACAATGTTTTTATACTAAAAACTTAGGGTTCGGGTGAGCTGTCAAAGTGTCATGGGCTTGACGTGGTGTGTCATGCCCATGGAAAAATTTTCATGGGCGTGACATAGGTTCCACGAACATGAAAAATTTGTCATGGTTATGAGACATATCTCATGCCCATAACCTTGCAAGTCATTATTTCTTTTGGTATTTTCTTATCACTTTTCGCTCTAATCATTCTTCTTCTTACTCCATAAAGAAAAGTGAGCGTAAGTCTCAAGAAGATGACTCAAATATTGTGCTTCCGACTCACTTTAGCTCGTTCACTTCCGAATTATACCTAAAACTAACTATGAACTAAAGTGAATGTCTTAAGCATTTCATATCATTAATTACTAAGAGTTATGGAATAAATGTATAATCAATTAAGCATATATCAATTTCCCCCACACATAGCTTTTGATTGTCCTCGGGCAAAATATCATAATCAAATCATAAACCAAAATATATTTACTCATTTCCCATATTTCCCAAGAATACATAATCATAAGAAAAGATTAAGAACTTTCAAAAACTATGACAAGAACTCAACATTCAATATTTCTACTTATGATCAATCAACATTCATCACCTTTAGAGACAAAGCAATCTAAAGGTAGACTTGGAAAAAATGTGTTTAAATAAGATATATTCATGGGTACACTCAAATACCACTTATAATCATGACATTCCATAACTTTGTATATTATTTCATTTCTCCACCACTAAGATTCACATGCGTCATCATAAATCAAAGGACTTTTTAGAGTTCTAATGTGGGCAAGGGTTAAGGGGAGATGTATATGGGTAATGTAGTGTAAAAGTCATCAAAGCTAGTGCAACAAGAAAAACACTCAATATACCATCAGGCGTAGAAATCAGCATTCACTCATAATTTTGTAGATTAACTATAATAAATGCAAAAACTTTGTTTCCTAGCTTAATTCAAACTCTCACACCGTAAACCACATAAAGCATATTTAACCAGAAAGAATAACTCATACAATTGATGACAATACATTGAAACTACAAGGAGTGATCCTTCAAAGCCACATCTACCTTATATGCATCATATTCAAATTACCCATTCAATACAACTTTAGGAGGAAAAACTAAAAATGAATAATTTTGCAAAATATATGCATTTCCTCCTTGATACTTTTATTTAAACATCAATTTTTCTTTTCCTTTTCCTTTTCCTTTTCCTTTTCTCTTTTTTTTTTTTGCTTTTCTCTTTTTTTTTTTGCTTTTTTCTTTTTCTTTCTTTCTTTTTCTTTTCATTTAAAAATTGAAAGAAGCTACGCCAATAATGGAATTCATATCATGACATTCTAACAAATATAACCAACCCACATATATGCACACCTCCACACTTAGACTTTTGAACATCCACAATCATTAACAATTAACAAATGCTCCACTAGCTTTATGGCTTGAGTAGGACATTTGGTTAAGTTTAATAGCATGTAATGTGGTTAATACAAAAATAAAGGCTAACAAAACTCTGGAGCCTAACAAAGGAAAATTCATATCAATGGGTAGGTTATTTAGCTAATGTAGCTTATAAAAACAAAGAATGCCTAATCATTTTCCTGTTAATGCATGTGATAAAAATGTGGTCTTAAATAGAAAATCAAAGCAAAGTTAGGATGTACATATCTAAAAGGTCACACATAAACAAAAATACAATGAGACTGATATGGATGTGTCAGTCTAATAAGGCTCAAAATCTTACTAGCTTGTGTCTACCACAAGTCATTACTCTTTTAAAGATAATGCATATTGACCAATCACAAGAGTAATAGTACATGCTAAAGTTGCCATGGATTCTTCTAGTCAATTCACACTCTAATCATGACTATATAATTTTAGAAGAAATAGAAAAAGAGAAAATGATTGTTTATTTGTTTTTTTATTCTCTCTCATTTTATTGAAAACTTAAAAACAAGTAATAACAAACAAACTTAAAAACACATATGCATATAAGAAGCAATTGCGGAATTGTAAAGAAAAAGAAATTAACTTCCCTTGGGTTGCCTCCTAAGAAGTTCCTTTGTTTATTGTCACTGGTTCGACTTATTATGTTCCTCCTTATGTGACAAAATTGTGATCTTCAGGTGTCACATGCGCTTCCTCCTCTTGAGGTTCTTCCAGATAGTGCTTAAGTTGATGACCTCTAATTTTCAGCATCTTCCATATCTTCTGAATCTCAATATTTATTGAGTCCCCGCACTCTTGGAATATCTCGAATGTCTCTTTACCTTTTTCCTCCTCATTTGATTTCTCCGTTCTTCCATGTAAAGGTGAAGGGATAATTTTAACAATAATATAAGGCTCAGCATTTACTTCTGAGCTAAATTATATTTCATTTTCTGCTTCAAGCTCCTTCTCAACTTCTTCTTCACAAGCAATCCTCTGAGTATTCCTCTCAAGATTCTCAAGCTCCTTTCCACTCTGTAAGGTCTCAACACTAACATCACTTAGGTACATCTCGAATTGAGATGGTTGCATTTCTGCGCTTTGTGATGTTAAGCGGCTAATAGCTTCTGCCAGCTGACCCATTTGGTTTACCAAGTTCTGGATTCTAGAACTTGTTTCCTGCTAGAATTGTGTCTTTTCCTGTTGAAATCGCAAAGTATTAGCAACACAGACATTAACTAATTCTTCTAAAGATGTACCTGAGTTTTGTTGGCTCTCCAAATCTTGAACGCTAGACCTTATATCTTGCCAAAATTGTCCTTCATCTTGTAGGAATTTTAGATTATTATATTGAATTTGAATATTATTAGCAGTCATAAAATTAAGTAATTCTTCTAGTGATGGACCAAATTTGTAATAAGAAGCTTCTGGTCTATACTGGTGGTTTGGGCGGGAGCCCCCTATGGTGGACTGGGGCGTGGCCCAGGCCCCACAGAAAGCCTCTCACCGCCAAGAAGGAATTGTCCCCTTGCTGGGTGAGTTGCGAGTCGAACCCAGGACCAAGGGGTTTTGTTGGCGTGGAACGCCACGC
>JANKOD010000192.1:23789320-23804457 GCA_026284645.1 Erythroxylum acuminatum
GCTACTCCAAATCAAATTACTCTCCAAATTGCACAATCAAGATTGATTTCCACAAAGATTTTAATAGGGTGAGCTAAGATTTCCTATGGACTCTGCTGATGGCTCACGAATTCCAATGATCATTATAAAGTGGATTAAAGAGTGTATCTCAACTTCCTCCTTGTCTATTCTAACCAATGGTACTTCTACCACACTCTTTAAGGCAGGAAGAGGACTTAGATAAGGGGATCCCTTGTCCCCTACCTTTTCATCCTTTATATGGACACTCTTAACTCCCTCATCAAGCATGAAGTGCTCAAAAACCCAAAATTCAGATATGATGATAAATGCAAGAAGATCAATTTGACTAACCTCTGCTTTGTAGATGACCTACTTTTATTTTGCAGGGGCCTTGATGGACTCCATACAAAGTTATATGGCAGCACTTTACTTAAGAACAATATCATACAAGATTAGAAAAGTTCCAATGTAGGAATGGTTACTAATTAAGCCATAATATATTTTTCATTTAGTAGAAGTGATTAATCGGATCAATAAGTTCTTTAGTAAACTTGATGTAGTTCCTTGCGTTGTTTATAAGAGTAATTTACTGTACAACATTTAACCTACTGGGCATGCAAGAGGAGCTAAGGTCTCATCAAAGATTCAAGTATGTATTTAGGCAATTTTTCTTAATTATGATGATAATTAAGATGAAAGTTGTAAGATTTAAGCTATAGAGAATATTGAAGAATTCTCTCATTAAGCCACTGTCCCAACAATAATATAATCGTCATATGATAATGTGGTATGGGATACTTAAATGATTAGCTTAGTGTAAGTGGGAGATTGTTGGTTTATGTCTTACAGCCAATCTCTTTAGTTGTAGTTTAGTGACAATTATTTAAAGGCATTCTTTATCCCGTACATGTTTAGATGTATATAATAAAGTCCATGGGATAATTGTACATTGCAAATGAAATTATAATGAGATTCATATTACATTTACATATTATCCGTAAATTGTTCCTAATCATTGTTCTATTAAAATTGAACATTGATATACTGCAGAAAGACTAGCACACGTTATATTTTTCCTTACAAAGGAAGCAGTCGATCTCATAGGCTAAAGTATGGAGAAACTTAAACAAATAGGTGGGTGCTTGTTAGAGAATAAATTCACTAAATAGACCTGATATGAGAAAACCATTTAGAACATTATTTGAATGTCTATGGAATTCTCATTTTGATGATTGTATAAGTGATTTTTTGACTTAAGGTCACCAAAGCTATCTTATGTAGGGATTGCTATGTTTTGATACTATTTATGACCTATTTAATCATGGGCAGGTCAATCGGTAGTGAATGAATGTAGCATGAACTATATGAAGGTAATTGTGTGATCAAGAAAGAATTCATCACCCTAAAGTAAATAGGGATAGTACTCCGTTGTTCTCAATTAATATTAATTCGAAAAATCCTTAGTCAAGGTAGAATGACACTTTGTAAATAGTTTACAAATGTCATTATTTGAATCAATAGTTAATGAGGGAGAACTAATATGACTGGACTCAAAATAGAATAGACATTAATTTCATGCTCTATGTTTAATCGAAACATTGTATGATAAAATGATTGAATTATACAGAAAAATCAAGAATAAAAAGGCTAGTTAAAACCACTTTGATATTCCTAAATATTTGGGAGGTCATGATGCATTACTAGACATCAATCTTGATCTATGATTATAAATTGTTTAATTAAAGAATTAAAGATAAATTAAAAAGGGTTTTAATTTATCTAATTATAATTATGAATTATAATTATAATTTATAATAATTGCCAACATATTTGAAAACCTAATGGGTGTCACATATAGAATGGGTTGAAGAGAGCAAAGTTATTTTAATCAAGTTGGACTTGATTGTAAATTTTGAGAAACTTTATTATTAAATATGAGATATTTAATAAATAAGGATCAATATGAGATATTGAATCTAATTTGGGCATAACTGGTTTTTAATTAAAATTATTTGTAATTCTAATTAAAGTTTAATTGAAATTAGAATTTAATTTTAATTAAATTACTAAAACTTTCAAAACCTATTATAAATAGGCTTAAGCTCTATGAAGCTGCTACTTCTTGCTTAACCCTCTCTGTAACAGTTACAAAGTTATTTCAACACATTTTGTGGATATCATTACTAAAGCGTCCAAAACTTATTATAAATAGGCTTAAGCTCTATGGAGCTAATACTTCTTGCTTAACTCTCTTTGTAAGAGTTATAGAGTTCTTTTACCTCATTTTGTGGATACCGTTAAAGGCCAAACATTTGTGCAGCTACGATGATTTAGACGAATCGGTTTCAGAAACAATTTAAGGGATATAATAAGATAAAAGATCAAACTTCATAATAAGGTACGAATTACGATTCATGTTTTGTTATGATTTACGTGTTAATCATTTTATAGAATTAAAAAGATCTCAATTTTTGATAAACCAATTTCTGAAAAAGTTTTGTAGTTATTTCATTGCAGTTAGGATCAAATCCCGGCCCATTTTTCCAACAGTACATATATAAGGTTACAGCGACAACACCTTAAGAGACTTGTGGTGAAAGACTTCCTAATCAACTATGACACATATTCAGCAAAAGCCTTCCTAACAACTTTGACACTTATTCTTAAAATAGATATATATATACAATTATGAATATGCCCATTAAGAATTAGTTTTCTTGATACCATTAAAGACTCCAATGGGTGAACAAGATTGTTAGTTTTTATTTATAGCTTTTTACCTCTTTCTCTCTACCTTGGAATTAATTATAAGGAAGTGCCTTAATTTCTCTTTTAAGATAAATGTTTCCACTACTCTTCACAAGTTTTGACATGTTTTTATTTCATGCCCATCAAGGTTGTTCCATGGCCTTAATGGATCCAATATAATTTTGCTTTTGTAATCTTTCAAAACATGATTTAAAGAAGAGTTAATGTGTGGTAGGCTGATAGTTGTAGCCTTTGGAGCTTTATAGCATCCCTCCTTATGCCTCTCTTTTCCTTTATCTTTACTAGTTTGTTGTGCCATTGCCTTCTATTCCTACTTCTTTTGCTCTCTTTCATGAGGCAAAAATTCAGGCATGTCACAGGGAGTTCTCACCTTTTTCTAAATTGATGAACTGATGCACTCTTTCTTGTACTTCCTCAAATGTATATGAAATTCTCCATTATGAGAAATCTCCATAATAGTTGATATTGTTGTAAGTCTTAGGCTATGTTTAATCAGACGTAAGATTTTTAACGGAATGAAATAGAATTGAATGGTTTATAATGTAATGGAATGTAAATGGATGTAATATTAGAAAATTGTTATTTAAGAAAGATAAAAGGGTTCATAATGTAATATAGTGAAATGTTGTTTATCATTTTACATTTCTTCCTAAGCCTCCCAAATCATAGTTAACTTATTTTTACTATTTATGATATAATAGGATGTAATATGAAAATCTTCCATTCCCTTCCATCCTATTCCATTTCATTCCATTATAAACGTTCCTTCTAAAAGATGAAATAAGATTACATTTTATTTCATTATATTAATAATCACTCAACCAAACATAGCCTTAGGCTATTATATTCAAGTGCAAATTTGGTATTTGCATAGGCTTTTATACTAAACCTCTATGTATGGTGCATAAGACTCTTTGCAGACCTTCGTGTCACATCAAATAAGGTAGTTGATGTCTTTTAGCTTGAGCTGTTTTTGGTGAAGTGTCTCAAAACATAACTTTAAACCATCGTATGTGCCCATTAGAGATTTCGAGTGCCTTTGCTATGCTCATGTTCGTCCTAATAATAAACAAAAGTTTGGTTCGAGTAGAAAATGTGTTTGTCAGATATCCTTAGAACAGTAAGAAAGGCTAGGAGGTGAACGACAATTAAACAAAAAAAAGGAGTTCCTAATTTCTCGAAACGTTTTCCATTAACATATTGTTCCTTACATGCAAAAGTTTGAGCAGGTTCGATGGATGATGGGAAAGTCAATATGGAAACATGTATGAACAACCTGTCGAGGATAAAAGACCCAAGTTACATCAAAAGGATGAAAATCCCACATGGCAAGAAGAAGAGGTGACCAAAAATAAAGTTCGAGAAGAAGATGCTCCAGAAGAAGGCGTCGAGGAACAACGTGGAAGAGGAGAACGAGTATCACGGGGATCGCCCCACTTTGACGACTTTATTGTGTATACAGTATATATATGACAAATGGTGCATGATTAGTTTTGATAAGTGTTTGTCAAAAAAGAAGCAAGTAAATGTTACAAATTTTAATTGAAAGGTTAGTTTGAGATCATCCGGTTTGAGTGCGGAGCATGATCTCGCCACATGAAGGGTCAGGTCTGCGAGTGGAGAGCGTCAGGTAACACTATCTCAGAAATCACAGCTGATCTCTCCGCCCAGCACCCAATACGCCTTATTGTATTAGGAGTATGTATCTATCAGCTATGGCAGGAGAGGAACCTTCGACACTTTAAGTCTCAAGCTTCTACTAGAAATGAATTGATATCGATGTTGTTAGAGGAAATTCGTGAGATTTTGCTGATCATGAATTTATCTCGTTATTGCGGTTTCAGTCTTCACGCAAGATTAAGAATCTAGGCTTTGGCTGCGTTTCCAAAGGTGCTCCTATCGCTGGACTTGTGTGATCACAATCTTTGAAGCTCTGTTCTTATTGCGTTCTCATTTCCTTGCTTTCTTTGCATTAGTTTTTTACTTTGTCTTCCTTAGACTATTAGGTGTATTATTCTTTTATTATTAATCCATTTTTATTTTTTAAAAAAAATATCTCGTCATCACATAATTAATTTCTATTTTATTACAAAATTCGAATATAGAGGCCAAACGTTTTATGTGCGGAGAATCATTATAAACCTGCTCAACTATCATCGAACTAGAGTATTTATTACTCTGTTACGTTTCGTACTAGACTGACACGCGCTTCATGTCAACGTCACAGTCCGTCGCTTTTGTCACTGAAAGGGAATTGACGGTGAAAGGGCGCGAAATATTTGGGTACCGAAGTAACAACGTAACGAAGACAAAAGTCGTACAACAAACCAAAATCAGATATCTATGATCCGCGACAGTTCCTTCTTATCCTCTGCAAACATTTTCCTTGATTTGCTCAATCTCCGTTGTTTATCTTCTTGTTCCTTTTTCCCCTTAAAAACAACTCCTTTTTTCACCAACACACCCTTCTCTTTGTTTTATCCTTATTTCAATCAAGCTTCGGTCTTTCTTTGCTTTACTCACTTGTTTACATTTTTTGGCTATTTGGGTCTCTTCTTCTGCAATGGCTGCTTATAATATTCTTGTTACCGGTGGAGCTGGGTTCATCGGGTCCCATACCGTAGTGCAACTCCTCATGGACGGTTTTCAGGTTTCAATCATTGATAACCTGGATAATTCTGTTCCAGAAGCTGTTGATAGAGTGAAGGAGTTAGTGGGTCCTGAATTGTCCAAGAAACTAGAGTTTAATTTGGTATTGTTTGCGTTCTTAATTGTACTTTTATCTCTTTTGGCTATGTTATCTTTTGGTCTTGATGAATAGGAAGGGATTTAGTCGCCTGGACATACTAATGCGAGTTATTTAAGTGGAATAGTTTGACTTTATGGAGAATTAGAGATCTGATCGACCAAAGGCTCATTTTTTGGTCGCCAGTTCAGTAGTTAGGATCACACTGATCAAAGAGCTCCCTTCATATATTCATTGGTTATATATCTTTATCTATTCATGGCACTACCATATTGGGATTTATGCATGGACTGAATTTGGTTAAACTGGTATGTTGCAGGGTGATCTGAGAAATAAGGCTGATTTGGAGAAGCTGTTTTCACAAAATAAGTAAGTGAAAACCGGGTAGGATTTTTGGTTTCAGGGAAGCTGAAGTTGGCCATGAAATTTAATTATTCAATTGTTCATAATACATAATTTGATTAGCTTTTTTTAATTCTTCCATTTGTATTTCCTAATAAATAGAATTTGTTTGGGAAAAGGAAGATGCTTTCTTTAGTTTATTGCTCAACCCTTTTCCACAGTGTCACTGTCTGATGACGATGAACGGATAGTTGGAGCACTGCAACTATCTATATGAGGACTTTATTCATCTCACCTTGCCTATCTGCAATTTGACAGATTTGATGCTGTTATCCATTTTGCTGGCCTTAAGGCAGTTGCGGAGAGTGTAGCAAACCCTAGACATTATTTCGACAACAATTTAGTTGGCACTATCAACTTGTATCAGGTCATGGCAAAGTATAATTGTAAGAAGGTAAATTCCTGTAAATTCCCAGTCTTTTCAGATCACATTCTGGTTTAAAGCTTGGGGCTTGTATAATATTTGAACATGAATATTGTGCTTCTGATCAATTACCATCGAACATATTTCATCCTTAATCTCCCTCCAGGAAAATCAAATTTCAAATGAGGGTCAAAGACTTATAATTTGATAGTATTTAGAAGTCTTCTTGGTTCTCTCATCTCAATAAACAACAATGTTAATGGTTAAGGGCCATCTTTTATCATTCCTAAAATCAGCCACCACTTATTGCATCATCCTTCCTTAAGGTCAGAAGGCTTACTGAAGTCAGCACATTGGAATTTATTATTTCTTCTCCCACAGCGGCGTCAAAACTTCTTCTAAATTTATCATAATTCGATTGGAAACCCCTTATGAGGAGCTTCTATTTTGAAATTGATACTTCAAAGACTTGTTTTTTTCTTTTCTTGCAATTTGGGATTTGAAGTTAAATTCCTGTTCATTCCCATTCTTTTCGGATCACCTGTCCTTAAGGTATATGGCTTTATTTCTTGATTCACTGTGAAACTTGTTCAATTTCTCAAAGCTGCTATGTTTGAGATGTTAGATGTCTTGTGCATTCTTGGCTGATAAAGGCTTTGAATTTTCTTGTTTTATGGGTTTTGAATGTGATGGTTCGAAGTAGATGGTTTTCTCATCGTCTGCAACCGTCTATGGCCAACCTGAAAAAATACCATGTGTTGAAGACTTTGAGTTAAAGGCTATGAACCCCTATGGGCGAACAAAGGTGAATATGAACTTAGTTTTACCTGGAATTTTATAATTTTACCTTCAGATGTCATTAACATCTGAACTTGGATTTACCTGCTGGAGTTGAAAATGTTATTTTTCTATTCTAATTACTAATTAGTCCATTTGGTTACCTAATAATACTTTAACATGCTATTTTCTCAGCTTTTTCTTGAAGAAATTGCTCGAGATATTCAAAAAGCAGAGCCAGAATGGAGTATCATTTTATTGAGATATTTTAATCCTGTCGGAGCTCATGAGAGTGGTAAAATTGGTGAAGACCCCAAGGGTATCCCAAACAATCTTATGCCCTACATACAACAAGTGGCTGTTGGCAGATTGTGTGAGCTTAATGTATATGGCCATGATTATCCTACAAAGGATGGTAGTGCGGTATGTGATTATGTATATATGTTGACCTAGTTGGGTGATAAAAGCTGAGGGAAAAAGATATCGTTAATGATTCCATAAGATTTGTTTAGTGAAACTAAGGCCAATGTCTTCCATTCAGATCGGGTAGAATAACATTCTCAGTAACTACATAGGCTGATTTACTTTCTACTCGAACTTTTGTGTGCACAGGTTCGAGATTATATTCATGTCATGGACCTGGCAGATGGTCATATTGCTGCCCTTCGGAAGCTTTTTGCAACAAAAAACATAGGTAACGTATGTCCTCTTTATACATGCATTTTTATTTGATTAAATTACAATCATCTTTGAACTTGAAGTTTCAAGAGCCGATGAGCATAATCTTGGATAGCACCTTGTCTCACGCACAAATGCTTTTACTTGAAGCATTTTAATAACGTATAAATTTAGCATATGAACATTTCATGTATGTTTCCTAAATTTAGGTTGTGTTGCCTACAACTTGGGAACTGGGCGTGGAACATCAGTGCTTGAAATGGTTGCCAAATTTGAAAAAGCTTCTGGCAAGGTGACTGTTTCCTTTTTTTTCACTTTTTGTTCTCTCTCTATCTCTCTCTCCAAACAAGTTTTTCCAAGTGAATTTAAATTGGTACATATTTTCAGAAAATCCCTATCAAGCTTTGTCCGAGAAGGCCAGGGGATGCCACAGCTGTCTATGCTTCTACTGAAAAAGCTCAAAAAGAACTTGGTTGGAAGTATGTTCCTCATTTATATAGTTCCTGTTCTCTATGTTACTTGCATGTTCCTTTGAATATTAGCCACTGTTGCTATTAGTTACTTCTTCTCCTAGATCCTCTATAATTGAATACCTGATTACATTTTGTTCGTCTCAACTTTGTTAGATGCTTAAGTACTCCCAACATTGGTTTAAAGGGCTTTACCAAATGCTTGTATAAAAATATGCTCTTTTGGTAATTAATGCTATCTTAATGGAAATTGTAGGGCAAGATATGGTGTAGAAGAAATGTGCCGGGACCAATGGAACTGGGCGAGCAAAAATCCATGGGGTTACCAGAAAAAGCCTTAAATGACTTACTCTATTTATACCGTTGTCTTGCTGATACACACGGCTCACAGTAACTGCGGAGATTCTTTGCATTTTAGGACTTATCTTTTCCTTCTGAGTTTAGATGCAAGAATAGTATACCAAAATAAAGTATCTGAATGATTCTTTTTTGCTGATAGTCATTCCTTCATTCCATTAAAAATCGAGAGCAGAAACTTTCCTCCGCTTACGATTTGTTAGCACTGAACAAAAGTACGAGATTTTATAGCGCTCATGATTTCTTAAAAGCCAAGCAGCCTTTGCTTTGCATCAAGTGCAAGCCTTGACATAATATTGTCAGTACCAAACTACCAATCACTATGGATCTGCAGAGGACAGCCTTGTAAACTTTTCCAAGCGCAGTTAAATTAAGCTTCCAGTTACCTCTGACTCTTGTCGGGTCATACTTGTCTTACAAGCGGGTATGAGATCGTCTGTTCCTTTTCTTTACTGCTAAATGTGTGGATATCATGCAACGGCAGAGAGTTGAAATAGGGGAAGAGGAACAGACATCTCCTCCCTTACAAGCGTCCCTAGATCGATCTTGGTGAAGGAGCATAAAAAGTGCAAGTGGTCCCTTGACGACCACAGCAGGCAGCAGCTTCCACTAATATCTTTAAAGAATTGCAGCCAGATTTCCCCTAAATTTGAACTAATCATTTCAGCACCATATATTACCTTCTCTTTGCGCATTTCGTTGAAGCATAACTGAAATTGCAAATGAAAAGTGTTGCGTGACCTAGCAGTGGCTCAAATACACCAACTTTATCTTCTTCCAACTTTACATTAGAACCCAAGAACCCACTTCAGGTGCCATTTATTGCTGATAGTGGTAACCGGGCCAGACTCGAGTGTTTTCGCTATCCTAATCCTAATATGGATTACTAATGGCCAGGCTTTGTTGGGGTTTGATCGTATTTTAAATTTTAAAATTTAACGAATTTTATAATATTAGTTATAAATATAAAAAATATCAAATAAGTGTATAAATTATGAATTGTTTCAAATATAGTCCAATTATTAAGGTGATTTCTACGTTATCTAAATTATACTCATTTATAATTTTGATTTCTGATTAAATATGTATACTTTGAATGAAGCAATGAATGTAACACTTTTCATTATTAATGATATTCTTCTTTTTCAAACAAAAAAGAATCTACTGAAATATAATCCAGATATTGAAGTAGAGGATAAATTTATATGGTTGAAGCATAATTCTAAGAATATCACCAAAAAATCTCATCTAAACATATTGAAGAGGCCTGGTCAGAATATTAGTATGGTTCAAAGGAAACTCCCCTAAAGCCTATTTCATTTTCTGGCTTATCATCAAGAATAAGTTAAGCACTATTAGTAGATTGAAAGGAATAGAACTTCAGAGCAACATGTAAAGCTATTTATGAATCTATTAACTACTTGCAATAATCCTATCAATTTTCTAGATCTCTTTGGTCTCATTTGTTCTTCTTATGTAAAGACAATTGTTATGTCTCATCCTAGTCTAAATTCTTACATTCATCAAGGTGATTTGGATGTGTTTAAATTGGTTATGGATTGTGGCACATGCTCCCTTTTAGAGAAAAAGAGATATGCGTATGTTTAAGAAAAAAATTTTGGAATCTCCAAGCCTTAGTTGATAACCCTATTAAATGAATTAGACAACTCATTCTTACGCATGATATCTAAGCTCATATAAGGTCAACTCCAACTAAAATTTGGAGTGTAAACTGACCAGTAACTCTTAATTTTAGTTTCTTTTAGTGCCTTGTCTTATTTCCTTAATTCTTAGGAAGTTTGTAACTATCCTTTGTCCATGTTGAGCAAGGGTTTAAGGAGTAGTCGCTTGTTGTACTAGGTTGCCTTGTTGCAAGCTTTCTGTGGTATTGGACATGTGTTGTATTCATTGTTTAATTTAATATTATTCTCTTAAAAAATTAGTTTAGTGACAAACTTTTAAAATTTATACAAGTCAAGTCAAAAATATGTGTTCCAAGCTTGTTTAGTTTTTATGTGATAGCAGGGTGTGTTTGGGTGATTGAGAGACAACAGAGTACATGCATGGTTAGTGAAAGTACTCCAACCGGACATCAAGTGCGGTCCCGAGTTAATAAAGTTTATTCTCATCAAGAAAAAGATTATTCCTTCACTAAAGGTTCTTGCAAGCTCTTCAATTGCTTAGTGGTTAACATGGTGTTTCTTATTTGAGGACTATTTGCTTTTGACTATTGAATGTGTCAGGAAATTAATTAAATCAAGCTTGAATGAGTTGTGCATGGAAAGGTGACAACAACATGCATCTTCTTTAACTATAGCCGAAAACATGATGTGCTTGAAGCAAGTGGAGAGAGGCGCAACTTTCTTTTTCCTTAAGCATTCCATTTGATTTGACCAAATTTTTTTGTCCAATAGGAAGGTTTCTTGCGTGATTAAGACTCTAGTATCTTATTATTTTTTGTTTCCTATAAAAGGGAGTGTAACGAGCCTTTGTTGTATTGAATTTGGGATTGAATTAATTCTTCTCCTCTTCTCTCTTTCTATCTCTGTGTGAGTGAGTGTGTTATGTCAATTTGATAGCAAATTAGTATTAGAGCTAGTTAAATCCAACTCCAATTTTTAAAGCAATTTGTGATAAAGAGAGAGAGAGAGAGAGAGAGCCTGTGTTCTTATACATGTGAGAGATTGTTTCATTTAAAAGTGAGAAATGTCAAATAGTTATAATATTGTGTGGTCAGATCCTAAATCAGATAGTAAACTTGGTTATAATTATTAGAAGATTTTAATGTCTACCTACCTCAAGGCTCACAATATTTAGAGTCTTGTTGATCTAGGCTTACAAGAATGAGATGATATAAATGCTCAAAGGAAGGAGTAGTTGGTATTATCCCAAATTCACCAAGGAGTAGAGTATTCAATTTTTGGCAAAATCGTTAATGTTAAAACTGCCAAAAAAGCTTAAAAAGCTTAAAGTATCTTAAAGCTAGCTTACAAAGGCATAAATAAGGCTCAAAAATCCAAATTACAGTCCCTACGTAAAGAATGTGAGAGGTATGCAATGTCTAATTCAGAAACTGTTGAACAATATTTTTCTCGTGTTATTTATCTTGTTAACAAGATGAGACTGTATGGAGAAGATATTTCAAATCGTAAGGTGGTGGAAAAAATTCTACGCAACATGCCTATTAAATTTGACTATATTGTGACTACAATACTAGAGTCACATGATATAGAGACTATGACTGTAGCACAATTACAAGGAAGCATTGAAAGTCATGTTAGCATGAAAATGGAGAAAACAGAAAAGACAATAGAAGAAGCCTTAAAAAGCCAAGTAAATTTCAATGATGTTGAGAAATCTAGTCAAAATGCAAATGGTAGAGGTTGTTTTAATAATGGAGGAAGAGGAGACTTTAGAGGTAGAGGTAGAGGAAGAGGTCGTGGCAATAATTTTAACCAAGGGAGAGACAATAATTCCATAACATTTAATCAAGGAAGATGAGGAAATAATTTTGGGCCTACCAATCCAGAAAGAGGACGAGGTAATCAATATCAAGAGAGGTGTAATTTTAGTTGCTTTAACTATAGAAGATATGGACACAAAACTGCTAATTTTAGATCCAGTTCTTAGAAAAACTATCAAGGTAATGTTGTAAAAAATCAGTACCAACATTTTGGAGAGAATTCTAATAATGTAGAAAGCTTATTTATAGCAAGCTACTGATAGTTGTGCATTAGTGTGTGTTTTTCTAAGTATTTAGCATGTGTTTCTTGCATAATAGGTTAGTATTATTTGTTTTAGGACTTGTTTTCTGTGTTTTTGTTTAGTTTGATTTCATAATTGTTCTTTTGTGTTTGATGTTGATTTAGGGTAAGAATTAATCATTTTGGTGTAAGAATGGAGGGTGGACACCTTTGTGATTGAGCTAGGGACCAACAGAAATGGAGTTGCTGAAGAACAAGAACCTACGACCGCGGGAAAAGGCATGTTTCCCACGACCGTGGGAAATCTATGAAGAAAGTTTCTGTCACATTAACCCACGATCATGGGAATCACAAGGATAATTCCCATGATCTTGGGATGTTTAGCCCGAGGAGTCACGCGAGTTTCACTTTTTTTGTTGGGTCCAGCTTGTTTCTAGAGCCTAATGCTTGGTTCCTTGTAATACTTGAGCGTGGTTCCTTGTAATCTCCTTAACCATCATCGATTCATCTTCTTGCTTTGATACCACAAATGTTGGGCGCCAAACCCAACTCTTGCTGAATCATAAAAAGTGATCTTCTTCATCACTCCTTATTTCTGGATTTCCAACATTCTTCGAAATCATGAAACGAGTGTGTAATACCCTGTAGGGTTAATTCATTTAACCCTCATAAAGCATGAGCGGGTTTCTTTGTAGGGTTATTTCCATGAATCCTATTAGGCATCATCCCAAAAGGGTAGCGTGCCCCACTAGTCAAACACCATAATCACAATTTGACTTCTTCAAAACAATTGTAGTTCTATGTCTCTAATTTATTTTGAAATAAAAACCATCTCATTCGGAGCTCTATAACTCAAGATATGCTTGAAAATCCAAAGTGTGTTCATAACTAAGTCATGCCCTTCCAACCGATCCCTCATTTTCCTTCCATAAATATTTTTCAATTCAACACCAAAAGCTACAAATTTTTGTGTAAAGGTAGAAAATTGTGTTGGGAATCCAATGCTTCAAGAATCACTTAATTTGGAGGTCGGGTTATGATGTTATGGCCAAAAGATTCCAACGTGTTTATGTCCTTAATCATTTTGTACCTGCCTTGGCGCAATTTGAATAACTTTCACTAGAGATGTCTGATTAAGGTATTCTTTAGACGATTACGAAGAAGACTTCTAGATCTACAATTTTTATGAAGAACTCAAAGCGAGATTTTGCCATTTGGAGGGTCAAAACATGAGCCTTGTGAACCTACATGGGCAGACCGTGCAACTTTTGGGTCTGACAGTTTTTCAGCATCAGGAATACACGGCCAGTGTGATTTCACATAGCCTGACCGTGTAACCTTCGGGTTTAACAAAAATTTCCACTCTCCAAGACCCCTCCAATGGATCCAAAACCCATCCTATTATCCCTTTTACTCATAATCTTTCCAAATCGAACAATCCTAGTTTGATATCACTCCAAATATTCTAATTATTCGAGATACATATCCTAGGCAACATTACCAACTCAAATGATCATATCTCTCAACTCTGATATCTAAAAATTGCACACTTTATATCGTTGGAAATCTAGAAAGACAATCTACAACTTCCATGAAGACAATTTCATCTAATTCAACCTAAATCGATACAGTTTTCCCGTGGAAGTCAGAACACACATTTTACCTCATGAAAAACTTGAAATTTATCCCAACTTCACTTCTTCTATTACAACATCATTCATAACAATTCAACTGCCAATTGGAATTCATCAAACTCTCAACCTTAATTCATTTGACTCTTCATATTAAACATCATCTCATGATTCATAACATTCCTATCTTTCTTTTCCATAGTTCACTTATATATATGTATAACAACAATTCATTTTCAAAGTTCATCAACTCAATCGGAAAACTTCTTCAAATACATCTAACTCTAACTTAACTCATATCATCCATAAACAAATCATATTTCATTAACATCATAGATAAATGTTTACAAAAATTTAATGACATTCCAAGCCACATTATATCAATTCGCAAAATACCCCAAAATACACAAGATACTTGAATGATAATTGCTCAAAATGCAATTACAACTTTGTTTTACATAAATTACTCCAAACCAAAACAAAACATGCAAATTCGGAGTGATGCCTTACTCACTTTCACTCGATCTCATTCTCTTCACCTAAAGATGGGATGAAAAGTGGGGGTGCGCTTAAAGCTCCTGGATAACAAGTTTGTAACGGATAACAAGCAAAACCATTCAAAAAGTTCATTGCCATTGAAAATTATTATTGAATCATAAAACACATGTTTCTCAAATTCTCGGCAATCAAACAATTCATAAGCAACATAAATCATGCATTTATCAAACTTCTAAACACATGTAAACATATAAGCACATCATAATGGTTTGGGTAGTCTGTAACAGAACGTAATAACACATTCCCATATAATGGTCCTGTGTAGTCGTGAACAGAACGAACTAACACAATCCCACATAGTGGTTTTGTGTAGTCGTAAGGGAGTCCATGAAGGAGCTCTATGCCACTAACGGGCAAGCGGGAGAAGCCTTTAGACAAGTGCACTTTACAGAACAAAACGAACCAAACCAAACCCACATAATATGTAATTCTTGACTTGAAAACAGATTGCCCAAAAGGCAACATTTTGGAAACTTGTTTTTTTCATGAACATGCAATTTTTCGAAAACCCATTTATTTAGCAATTCACAATTCATCATCAAAATTTTATACGCCAAACATGTAACAATTTCTCACATCAGTCAAAAGCAATAAAAGCAACATTTAATTGAAATCATTTTATTCTCTTGATTCAAAAGAAAACATTAGTGGCTTATTACTCAATTATAAACATGGAATCCA
>JANKOD010000192.1:23804557-23815903 GCA_026284645.1 Erythroxylum acuminatum
GAAATCATTTTATTCTCTTGATTCAAAAGAAAACATTAGTGGCTCATTACTCAATTATAAACATGGAACCCACCTTAATTTCCTTGCTTGAAAACCTTGTTCAAAAAGCCTCTACTCTTGCTCCTCTTGCATCTCTTGATTTCCTTCATCAATGGCAAAATTCCCAAATCAATAGGCATTCCAAATTGGACAACCCAAAGAAACATATTCATAAAATTGATCCTAGAAAATTTAAACCCATGTATTTCCTAAGCTCCATAAACCAAAATCCTTTCAAAAATCCAACAAATCAAAAATACTCTTACCTTGATTCTTCACCAAATGAAGAGTTTGATGGCTCTAATCGAAGCTCTCATCCTCCTCTTCCTTTTTCCTTCTTGAATCAACTTCAAAATCCCTCTTGAAAACCAAGAAATGAAGAAACCCTAACTTCCTCCTTCCTTTCTCTCAAAACAGAACCCTCTCCTAGATTTCTGTCTAAATTTTCATTTCTTCTCTTCTTCTCCTTTTCAATCAATGTTTTTCCCACTTCTTAAAAAGCAGGAACACCTTTTTATTTCAATTTTGCCATTAATGAGTCTACAAAGACCCTTATACCCTTCCTTACATGCCTTGTAACTTAAATGGCTTAAGTGAACTTCCCAAAAAGCCCTCATACATATATATACTCTTATTACTTAATTCAACTAAACCATATTTTAAAATCCTATCAACATCAACATAATAATTAACTCCAAATAAAATAATTAATATAGCAAGACCTCAAAATTATTTAAATCATGCTTAACCCCCCTAAAAATCAAGACCTTTTTCTAATCATGTAATTGAAGGAATTTGATAGCACTCCCTTCTAGAAAAATGTTCCTCATTGTCTCAATTTTCTAATGACATCAAAATCATTCAATTTGGTTCTATAGTCTAAAAGTTATACCCCCAAACATTTTCAGACTATTCTTTTGCTGAAACAATATTATGTGCTCAAATTCCATCCCGAAATTGAAATTCTTAGAGAATGAATTAAAACTCAATTTCATCAGAAAATTTGTACCCTATATCCCTAGTTTAATCCAAATTAAAAATCATCCTATTTAGATAACCAGAGAAAAAGTTAAGGATAAAACACCAAAGCATGCTCAATGAACATGTTTCAATTACATATTCCAACTTTTAATTTCCAACATTTCACATATAACCTATCTTGTTTCAATTACATATTCCAACTTTTAACTTCCAACATTTCACATATAACCTATCTTGTACCTAAACCATCTTTTCTATTTCATTTCAAATTCAAGAATTCTCCTTTCTTTGCACATGAAGAATCACCAACAATTTCTCATTTAATAGTTTTAACTTCCAAGAAAATTCGGGGTCCAACATTTTTTTAGGGTTTTATGATATATAATGTAAAAAACCCCTAGGTCTAAAAAGAGTCGTAGAAACTAGCCTCCAGGAGCTAAAAGGTAGATTGAGAGCCTAGAGATAGGTGGAGAATCAAGGTTTTAATTCCCAATTGGGCAAAGAGCATTCCGTCATCTAGATTTTCTAGATTTGGGCAAAGAAGAGGAGGAGCTCGCCCCGTCTAGTTCTTATTTCAATTTTTTCTATTCTAGCACGTTTATCATGGATTGTTTGGTTAGTGGGGATGTTAATGACATTATGATTGGCTAAAATGATTTTTTAGGGCTTGTTGTTTGAACTATTTGTGAACCTTCAATTATTGATTGAATAATACAAATGTTTGTGTTATTTATTGAGCTTAAACCTTGTAACAAATCAAGAGAGTGAGTTTGATAATATGTGTTAAATGTACAACAAGATTTGACATTTAATAGACCTATAAATAACAAGTTATCGATTTATTAGGAAGAGATTTCAATAGATTGATACACTACTTATAGGATAGCTTCATATCTAGTTGAATGTTTAGAAAAAGCTTTGCACATCGAGAGATCCCAAAGTTAATCCTAATTTATTTAACTAGTGACATTTAGTTGCACCTTAATAAAGGGCAGTTAAAATTTTAGGAAATCTTGGGCCAAGTATAAATTGAATTAATTAACCAAAGGGGAGCAAATAGGGATAATGACAAGTCCTAATTCTTAATCTTGATCTTCTCCAAGTTTACGATTTTGGTTTAGGTTGTGTTGTTTCCTTTTACCTTTAGTTTGTTTTTATTTTACTTATCTTTTTAAATTTGATTGAATCGGTTTCTTAAACAAAGAATAACCTGAATTAAGTGGTACCTATGCACAATCCTTGTGGGATCGATATCTGCTTTTTACTACAAGTTACTACCACTATACTTGCAGTTTTGAGCATAAAACTAGTAGTTTGGTTTGCACTCAACAACTACTCTTTTGTGGAAGATGAAAATATCTCATATTTTGGATTCTAGTTGTAGTAACGTATGATTGAGAATAAAGATTTATTTTCCTCTTTAGATGAAGATGTTCATTCAACAGTTAAATTTGAGAATAATTCAAATATTCCTATTTTGGGAAAAGGACGAGTATCTATTAGGCTAAAGGATGGTTCTAAAAGTTTTATCTCTGATGTTTTCTATATTCCTAGTCTTCATCATAATTTATTAAGCATAGGTCAATTATCGAAGAAATGCAGATTCATCAAGATTTTTGCACGTTGATATACAGTAGTAAAAGATTTATTGCAAAGATAAAGATGTCTTCTAACTGTCTATTCCCACTAAATCATGAAAAATTTGCTTGCTTTAATTATGTGATACCTAATGCAAATTGGTTATGGCACATGCATTTTGGACATTTTCATTTTTCTGAATTAAATTATTTATCAAGAAAAGAGCTTATGTCTGGCTTACCTGTTATGAATATTCCTAACCATGTGTGTGAGACATGTAAGTTGGGAAAAAAGCATAAGGATGTATTTCTAGTTGGAAAGTCCTATGGAGCAAAGAAGCTATTGGAAATTATTTATTCATATATGTGTACTGTTGAAGTTCCATCTAATGGAGGTAATAGGTATTTTATTACTTCTATTGATGATTTTAGTAGAAAGGCCTGGGTGTATTTTCTAAAACAGAAATCAGAAACTGGTGATGCATTCAAATCATTTAAAACATTTGTGGAAAAGTAAAGTGGTTGTAGAATTAAAGCTTTAAGAACAAATAGAGGTCAAGAGTATCTTGCATGCACAAAGGTCTTTAAGCACTATAGAATTCAACATCAATTGACCACTAGATACATGCCTCAATAAAATAGAGTAGCATAAAGGAAGAACATAACTATTATGGACATGGTAAGATGCATGTTAAGATCTAAATAATTGCCTAAAGAATTTTGGGCATAAGTTATTGCTTGTGCAGTTTATATTTTAAACAGGTGTATAACAAAAAGCCTTAATGACAAAACACTTGAGGAAGCTTGGAGCAAGAGGAAACCTTCCACTTAACATCTCAAAGTTTTTGGGGTTATTGCTTATGCCGATGTACCAGATCAGTTGAGGACGAAGTCGAATGACAAAGGTGAGAAATGTATTTTTATAGTATATAATACAAATTCAAATTCATATAAATTATATAATCCAAATACAAAAATGACAATCATTCGCTGTGATGTAACCTTTAATAAGGATGAAATATATGATTGGTCTTTAATTTCCCAAAAAAGGTCAGTGGTCATTTCAGAAAGCTATGAAGAAAAAAATACTCAGGCAGATTCAGTATCTCAGCCAGAGACATCTAGTAGACCATAAAGACGTCATCAATTACCAACCTGCTTGGAAGATTATATGGTAGGTACTGATAATGATCTATCTAATGAAGAGATTATCAATTTTGCTTTATTTGCAGACTGTGAACCATTTAATTATAAGGAGGCATCAAATGACCTGAAATGGAGAAAAGTCATGGATGAAGAAATATATGCAATTAAAAAGAATGGCACATGGGAATTAAAAGATTTGCCCGCTAATAATACAAGACAAAGTACAAGCCTAATGGTAAGATTGACCTGCTTAAAGCTAGATTGGTTGCAAAAGGATATAAGCAAAAACCAGGTACTGATTAATTTTAAGTATTTGCTCCTGTTGCGAGATTGGATACTATTCGCATGATTATCTCCCTCTTAGCTCAAAATAACTGGAAAATTTATTAATTGGATGTAAGATCTACTTTTTAAATGGAACTTTAAAAGAGGAAGGATATGTTGAGTAACCTGCAAGGTATGAAATTAGAAGAAAAAAAGCTAAAGTTTACAGGTTGAAGAAAGCATTGTATAGATTGAAGAAGACACCATGGTACAAAAGAATTTATTCATACTTTATAAAGCATGATTTTGAAAGATGTCCTTTTGAGCATATTTATATGTTAAATTTGTTGAGTTGATCTATTTTCGCAAAAGTTGTGGCTCTTCCTTAAGTAGGCATTTCCTTCAACTAGTCATTGCTTCACTTACATCCTCAGTCAATTGTATGGATTTTAAATCTGAATAACTTCGATGTCATCTTTGTCAAAAATTTTCCAGTAATCACGGAGCTAATATATGACCTTTATAATTAGTAGGATCCTTTCGGATAAACCATTTCTAATAAGGTAAGTGACATGTACGTTGTAACGCTAGTCAAAATAAACTAGACTACTAATATAGAAGTGGTGAGTCTAGGTCGATCCCACAGAGAGTATGTGTAAAGTTATTGAAATGAAATTAAATGATGTTTAGGTTAGGGGGTGTTGGTTGGTTTATCAAACAAGAAAATAAAATGAAGTTAAACTAACAAAAGTAAATTAAAGAAAACATACAAAAATGATGAAAGTGGTGAATTCGTTAGAAGCCCGGTTCTTTGGTTCAATCTCGGCCTATACCCTAATTAAACATATTTAGATGATTTGTTGTTCTCAGAACTCTCAAAGAAACTATTAATCATAGGTTAATCTATTAACCCGAGTTTTCCTTTAGGTTGTGTTTAATCAAGATACGGTCGTTAATTAAACCTAGCTACCGAATAACCTAGGATACGATCTTTAGATTCAATTGGGCAACCGCATTACAAATTATAAAAATTGATTAATAAAGGCAACAACCACATATGATGAGTCATTTAACCTAGTTTATGTTATCTCTATTGATTATGAACCATTAGTCGCTACAAATGAATTTCATCATAACAATTACGGATTACATTGAATATTCTAGCAATGAGTTTGGGCTAAAACGATCCAATGAATGCATTAAAATCATCTTTTCACAATACCCAAATCCATACACATCGGATAACATAATCAATCTCTAATGAGAGAAAGAAACAACAAATACAAGGAAGGAATGCTTAACCAGGTTGTCAACGTCAATGTCGCCTCCAAACCGGTGTTGGAGAGCTACCCATCCATGAGTCTCTCATGGAAGAGAGCATCCATCGCCTTCTTCGTGCTCTCCCAAAACTTTCATCCCACTTCTCTATTGTCACAAGTCTATTTATATTAAAAACTAGGTTTTGGGCAGCATATGTGTGAAAGTCACGGCCATGACATGTTGAATCATACGCGTGACTACTTGAGTCATGCCCATTTCTCCAACACTTAGCTTTTGGCCGTCCTCGGGGCAAAACATCAAAATTAAGTTGATAGACCTAAAACATTGACTCATTTTTCATATGTTCTAAGAATACATAATCATAAATAAAGATGAATAACTTTCAAAAATCATAGTAATAACTTAACATTCCAAGCTTTACTCATGATTAATCATCATTCAATATCTTTAAAAATCAAGCAATCTAATGGTAGACGTGAAAAATGTGTTTAAACAAGATATATTCATGGGTACACTTAACACTATTCATGATTATATCATTCCACAACTTTGCATATCATTTTATTTCTCCACCACTAAGGTTCACATGAAAAATCATGGATCAAAGGACTTTTCAAGGTTATAATGTCAGCAAAGGTAAGGTGAGATGTATTTAGGCCAAGTAGCATGAAAGTTATTAAAGCTAGTTAAACAAAGCAACACTCAATGCGACATCAAGTGCAAAAACCAACATTCCCTCACAATTGTGTACATCAACTATGATGAATGCAAAAAAGATGTTTCACAACTCAAATTCAAGCTCTCATAGACAAACCACCTTAAGCACCACCAATCAGAAGGGATCACTTGTAAAGATTGATGATAACAATACATTGAACTACTATGAGTGAACCTTCCAAGCCAACATCTACCTCATATTCAACATACTCAAATAACACATTCATTACAACTTTAGGAGGAAAGAATAATTATGAAATAACTTTGCAAACCACATATGCACTTCCTCCTTGATACATTTATTTAAACATTCTTTTTCTTTTTCTTTCTTTCTTTCTTTCTTTTTCTTTTTTCTTTTTTTTCTCTTTTTTTTCTTTTTCTCTTGTGAAAATTAGAAGAAACTACATCAACATGGGAATTTCAATGATAAGACATAAAATAGCATCCCAACATTATAACCAACCCACACATATGTACACCCCCACACTTATACTTTTGTAAATCTACAAAATTAACAATCAATGAATGCTTCACTAGCTTTAAGACTTAGATGAGACATTTGGTTAGGTTTAAAGCATATAATGTGGTTAATACAAAACAAAGGCTAATAAAGCTCAAGGGGGCTTATCAAAAAGGATAATCATATAATGGGTAGGGTATTTGGCTAATGTAGTTCGGAAAAGCAAAGAATTCCTAATCATTTCCATGTTAATGCATGTGATAAAAATATAGTCTTGAATACAAAATCAAAGCAAAGTTGGGATGTACATGTCATGAAGGTCACACATTATCAAAGGACAATGAAACTAATATGTATATGTTAATCTATTAAGTCTCAAAATCTCACTGGCTTTGTCTATCACTAGTCACTACTCTTTTAAAGATAATGTCCATCGACCAATCACAAAAATAAAATTACATGCTCAAATTGCCATAAAATTCTCTAGTCAATTCATCATCTACTTATGACTATATAGTCCTAGAAGTAATAGAAAACGAGAAATTTTTGTTTTGTTTGTTTTATTCTTTCTTTCATTTTGATTGAAAACTTAAAAACAAGTAAGAAACAAACAATTAAAAACACGCATGTATATAAAAACTAAATGTGAAAATTTAAAGAAAATAAATTTACTTCCCTTGAGTTGCCTCCTAAGAATCGCCTTTGTTTAGGGTCACTGACTTAACTCCACATTTCCCTTACGTGGCAAAATTCTGATCTTTGGGTGTCACAGTTTGAGCCACTTCCACGTGAGGTAGTTCAAGATAGGGTCTTGGTTGATATTCTGTCATATTCAACATGTGCCCTATCTTCAAACTCTCAATCTTTAATGAGTCCATGCTCTCGAGAAATATCTCAAATGACTCTTCACTTGTTCATTCTCATTCAATTTCTCTAAACTGCTAGGTAAAAGTAAAGAGTCAGTCTTAACAACAAATTGGAACTCAGTATTTACCTTCGAGCTAAAATAAGTATCCTTTTTGGCTTTAAGCTCCTCCTCCACGTCTTCGACACAAGCAATTCCTTGAGTATTGCTCTCAAAATCCTCAAGCTCCTCATCACTCTATAAGGTTTCTACACTAACGTCCATTGGGTATACCTCAGGTTGATATGGCTGCTCCTCTTCCATTTGTGATTCTAGGTAGTCGATCCTCGCTGCCATCTCACCCATTGGCTCGCCACGTTGTGGAGTCTAAACGTTGTATCCTACCGGAGTTGTTATATACCCTGTTGAAGTTGTTGTATATCCTGTTGGAACTAATGGAACTATTGTTGTACATCCTGCTAGAATTGTAAAGAATTAGGAATCATAACATTAATTAATTCTTCCAAAGGTGTACTTGAATCGTGATAAGAAACTTCTAGTCTATACGGGAATTGTTATGCATCCTATAAAATGTCATGGAAGTAATTTTGTTAATCATCCAACTCATAACTAAAGTTAGGTTGATCAGTCCAACTTTGGTTATAGGATTAAGAATAAGAGTTATAAAAGAAATTACCTTTGTCCATGTCAATTTTTTATAATCACAAACACGAAACAAAAAATGAAAAGACATGGAATAATTGAAAAGAAACCAATTACGAACAAATATATACAAAACACAAATTGGAATCACAAACAAAAATTAAAGCACCTCACTCTCTAGTAACGACTCCAAAATTGACAACGCATCGTAACACTAATCAAAATAAACTATACTATTATTGTAGTAGTGGTGAGTCTAGGTCGATCCCACAGAGAGTGTGTGTAAAGTTATTGAAATGAAATTAAACAGTGTTTAGGTTTGGGGGTTGGTTGGTTTATCAAACAAGAAAATAAAATGAAGTTAAACTAACAAAAGAAAATTAAGAAAACATGTAAAAATGATGAAATTGGTGAATTCGTTAGGAGTCTGGTTCTTTGGTTCAATCTCAGTTTAAACCCTAATTAAACATATTTCGATGATTTGTTGTTCTCAAACCTTTCCTAGAAACTATTAATCGTAGGTTAATCTATTAACCTGAATTTTTCCTTAAGTTGTGTTTAATCAAGATACGATTGTTAATTAAACCTAGCCACCAAATAATCTAGGATACGATCTATAGATTTAATTGGGAAACTACGTTACGAATTAGGAAAATTGATTAATCAAGACAACAATCACATACAATGCGTCATTTAACCCAGGTTATGTTATCCCTAATGATTACAAATCATTAGTCGTTACAAATGAATTTCATCGTAACAATTACAGATTACATTGAATATTCTGGCAATGGGTTTGTAATAAAACGATCCAATCAATGCATTAAAATCATCTTTTCACAATACTCAAATTTATACACTTCGGATAAGATAATCAATTTCTAAAGAGAGAAAGAAACAACAAATACAAGGAAGGAATGCTTAACTGGGTTGCCGACGTCGATGTCGCCTCTAAACTGGTGTCATCAAAGTGGAGAGCCTCCATCACCTTCTTTGTGCTCTCCCGAAGCTCTCTCTCCTGCCAGCCGAAAACACCCAAAACTTTCATCCCGCTTCTTTTCCATCACAAGTCTATTTATATTAAAAACTAGGGTTTTAGGCAGTATATGTGTGAAAGTCATGGCCATGACATGTTGACTCATGGGGGTGACTACTTGAGTCACATCCATGTAAGGTGAGTCACGATCATGACATTTTGTGTAATGGTCGTGCATCATTAGTCACGCCCATAACACTTGATGTCATGGTCATGATTTGCATTCTCATGACTTCACTTGATTTTCTACAATGTATACTATTCATCTTCATGCATTTTCTTGTCTACTTTTGCTCTAATCCTTCTTTTTGTTGTTCCATGGAGACAAAGAATTGTGAATCTTCTTAAAATGGCTCCAATGTAGTGCTTTCAACTCACTTAGGTCTTTCGATTCCGAATTGTACCCAAAACTACATATGAGTCAAAGTGAGTATCTTAAGCACTTTTCTAGCAATATTCACTAAGTGTTATTGAATAAATTCATCATCAATTAAGCACTTATCAATTTCTCCCACACTTAGCTTTTGGTCGTCCCTGGGCAAAACATCAAAATTAAGCTTAAAGACCCAAAAACATTTACTCAAATCTCATCTTTTCCAAGAACACATAATCATAAGCAAAGATGGATGACTTTCAAAAATCATAGCAAAAACTTAACATTCCAAACTTTTACTCATGATCAATCAACATTCAATACCTTTAAAAATCGAGCAATCTAATGGTAGACTTGGAAAATATGTTTTGCTAAAATTTATCTACGAGTACACTAAAATACCATTCATGATCATGACATTTCACAACTTGGCAAATCATTTCATTTCTCCACCACTAATGTTCACATGCAAAATCATGGATCAAATAACTTTTCAAGGTTGTAATGTGGGCAAAGGTAAGATGAGATGTATTTGGGTCAAGTAGTATGAAAGCCATTAAAGCTAGTGAAACAAAGCAACATTCAATATGATATCAAATGAAAAAACCAACATTCCCTCACAATTATGTACATCAACTATGATGAATGCAAAAACAATGTTTAACAACTCAAATTCAAGCTCTCATACACAAACCACATGAAGCATAACTAATCAAAAGGGATCACTCATAAGGATTGATGATAACAATACATTGAACTACAATGAGTGAAACTTCCAAGACAACATCAACTTCATGTCCAACATACTTAAATAACCGATTCAATACAACTTTAGGAGGATGCATTAATCATAAACAACTTTTCAATACATATGTATTTCCTCGTTGATACATTTATTTAAAGATTTTTTCATTCTTTTTCTTTTTCTTTCTTTCTTTTTTTCTTTTGCTTTTCTCTCTTTTCTTTTGTTTTTTTCTTTCTCTTTTTCTAATAAACATTAAAATAAGCTTCACTAATATGGGAAATTCAATGATAAGATATAAAATAGCATCCCAATCATTATAACCAACCCACACATATGCATACCTCCACACTTAGAATTTTGTACATCCATAAACTCAACAATTGTTGGACCCCGTTTCCGGAGCCCAACATCCAGAGACATAAACCTTGAGCCTATATTCCTGAAGGGTCATTTGCTGTCATTCCACAAAGGTGGTGAGCGCACACTAGTTAAACCCCAAAATCATAAGTTGACTTCTTCATAGAAATTGTAACCCCAAGTCTCTAATTCGTTTTGAAGCAAGAATCACCTCAATCGAAGTTCTATAATTCAAGATATGTTTAAAAATCCTAAAAGGGCTCATACCTCAAACATACTCCTCTAACTGACCTCTCCCTTACTATAAAACAAACTTACTCCATTTAACTCCAAATGGTACCAATTTTTCAGGACAGAAAGATAAACATCTTAGGAAACTATTGGTCTAAGAATCATCTCAATTGGATGTCAGATGAAGGAGTTATGCCCAAAAGAGTAGACTGTGTTCACACCCTAAATCAAATTGAACCTCTCTTGGCGCGATCACGAACTTTCAATCTAGAAGTCGGATTGAGTTCGTTTTTAGACCATTAGAAAGAAGACATCTAGGCATAAAACTTTCATGAAGACCACAAAACGAGATTATGCCTCTAACCTGGTCAAAAATCACTATCTGTCCCTTGAATGTTTAACGGACATGTATCGGGTAAAAGAGACCAAAATGACCCGAGAACATGTCCGTTTAACGGACATTGACTGGCCAGGGGGGGTTTTTATACCCGAGAAGGTCCGTTAAACGGACACCCATGGACACCCATGTCCGTTTAACGGACATTGGGGCTCCCTAAAGCCTCCAATCTTCAACCTAACATCATAAACACTTGTACACTTCCAAAATTCATTTATTCCAAAGCCTAAACACT
>JANKOD010000192.1:23829943-23858235 GCA_026284645.1 Erythroxylum acuminatum
TTATGAGATAATTTATTAAATAATCTATATGGCATATTATTATATTTTTTGCTAGCACAGAAAATATAATTAATATTTGAAATTCTCTTGTACAAAATAAATGAATAAAATAAAATAGTTTTATTTTATTTCATTTTAGAAATAATAATAAATAAAATAGTTTTATTTTATTTATATATATATAACAAAAAGGGGAAACGTTGCAACCATAAAAAGAAGAAGTATGTAACGTTGTAATGGTTACAATGGGAGGTTGTAATAGTTACAAAAGAGGAAGATAGCAATCATGCAGTTTAATCTTTTTCAACTTTGTTTCTGAGATACGTGCATGAAAGACAAAGTTTTAAAGTTGTTTTGTTTTTTTTTCACATGTGAACAAGTAGTGACGATATATGATAGAGACCGATTTGCTTTTTGGTTTACATTATTAAAAAAAAACAACAAGCGTATGTTTGAAAAACAGTAACCAGATTACGCGCATGGGAGAACAGATTTAATCAAAGATATGTCTTTGATTTTTCGTAAAAAAAAAAACAGTGAATAAAAACCCTCTTATATTCCATCAGTTCGTCGGTTGTTCTAGTTTTTGGTACATGAGAAAAATCAAAGAGAAGTCTTTGATTTTAATGAGAGAAAATAAACAAGAGAATCAAGAGAAAAATTGTTTTCTCTATTCTTGAAGAAAGGGTTCTTCAGATTTATTTATAGCCATATCAAGTATTGAAAGCGGGATATATTTCTCGGTGTGGAGTACATAGAGACTTCGTAATTTCGAAGTTCATATCGGTTAATTCTCGCGAATTTCAGGTATTTATTTCTGACTGTTAAGATTTAAGTATAATATTTAAATGCAATAGATCTATATGTGATTGCAATTTTAATTTCTGCTGCATATTGCGATCCTACACCAGTTGCCCTGCTACATCTACCTCCACTCACACAAGCCACCGATTCGCCAACCTTGTGTGTGTGATCTACTTGAGAAATGATGTACAAGTTTGTAAACGAAAGAAGAAATAGAGAAAGTTCAGACCTATAATACGTAGATAGACATCATTTTGGATCAAAACTCATCTTTGTGAATTGTAAACCTGGATACTGACAAGCCAAATCTTGAATAATAGTATCTTTTTCAGCCCGCCAACTGCACCTGTAAATAATATGAACATCAGAAACAGATCAACACTTGACTGCCGTTGACAGAAGTTCCTTGAACAGATCATGCTTTAGCCGCTACCCATCTTTCCCGTTCCTTTCTTATTTCCCTTTGTTCCTACTGCAAATTCACGAGAACTCATGCTCATTTTCTTTATCTAAGCAAGTCCTTGACGATCTAGTTTTGGCCCATTCCCCACCAATTACCTCGAGAACGCTTTTAATTCATTGTACGACAACAAATGCATGTGCTGTAGCAAGTGAAGTGGAACTCATGCCTGTTAAAACACATAATAAGTCATCCCCCCACTCGTTAGCTTATCGCTTTATTATCAAGGAAACATTTTTGTTAAAGTTTTCCTTTGTCCGTGAACAAGCCTCACTCTGTGAGAAACCCGCTCGGAAGCCATGATTTCACGTCCTCAGGCAACATAGCCATCGCGCATATGAATGGGTATACCCAGATAGATATTTTCCGTATAAGCAAGCAAGTGAAAGACACACATACACACACGGTGAAAGAGAGAGAGCTGTGAAGACCGATATTAAAGATGTATAGGTTGGGATTATGCTGGTTTTTGAAGAGAGGGACCCAATTAAAAGAAGATAAAGAAAAGGAAGATAAAGAAAGCAACCGTAGAGAATGTCGAGGACAGGATACTCTTCACAAAGCTTAAAAGGTTAAGGGGTCAAAAACCCTGAAACTGTTTAGGTGTTAATTTTTAGTGTTTCCTTAAAACATATGAATACCAACATTTTCCCTGAAAATGATACTACGTATTAAAAATTTTTAAAAATTGAACACAATTAAAAATATTTAAAAATTAAGGACTTAAATAACACATCCATATTAACATGTTCACTACTCATTTTTTTAAGTAACGGTTGATTTGGCTTACTACCAGACTCTCTTTACCTTTCGCACACGTCCAACCGACAAACGAGAAAAAACAGAAAAGAGCAAATAGCACATCGGCGCCAAAACCCTCAAGATTTGAAAACCCTCAGAGATTGTGAATTAAGAATTGCTAAATGTGTCGAAAAACACAAACGTTCAAACATAGGATTTCCCGCGATATAAATTTTGACCGTACTGCCTAATTATAATTAATCATGACAAGTATGACTAGGAAACCAAAAGTTTCCATCAGGTTAAAATTGGAATGGTTATAATCCGATCAAATTATTACCTTTTAACTGCTGGCGCATCGTTAAGAGGAGTGTGCCAATAGCCACAACGGAGTTTCTTTGACTAGCTTATCACAGGATATACCTGCCACTGGTCTGCGTCATAAGACAAGGAGTAAAAACCTGGGGACGTAGCAACGCCAATTCAATCATAGGGCATTGCCCCCAACATGCATTGACACGGCCATGCACCCTCGCTATTTGAATCCCATTGATAAAGACAGTGTGGCAAAAGACCAGCATTCTGGTTAGACCACTGTATAGTGTCCTTTCATGGATCAGTATGTGATTTAGCTGCGAGTCCTCTGCAAGTTGCTAACTTCTACCAACAATACTTGATACCGTACATAAAATACAGCAGGATTCAGGTGGGACATTTACCGTTTGAGGAAACTTTTCAATACAAACTTGAGTTAGTGATAAATGAGAAGCCGCCTTCAATTATCAGACCATTGATGATGAATTCCATCATGTTCCTTTCTGAAGTTAAATATAAGAAATCAGGAACCACGATGGCATGGTTCCATGAAGCAAAGGCAGTGTTACCGTCCAATATTCCTGATCTCAGATGTTGCTTCTTGAAGTTTCTTTTTTATTGTTCTGAAACTGCCTTGCCCATTTTTTGTCCAGTGAAATGACGCACTTCGCTGAAGAAGTTCTGATATGAAAGGTGACATTGAGGTTGAATCTCTTGATGGAATGTCGTCATAATCTGCCAAGCAATTAAACCAAAACTACTTTATCTTACTGAATTGCCCAGAAGAAAACACAGAATAATATCAAGTCCTCCGTTTAGCTTCATATTTGTATGTTGGTAAAGTGTGGTCGAGTGCATTGTAAATGGTGTGGGACATGGTGAACAAATAAGAGACACCTTTTATTAGACATGGTGAACAAATAAGAGACACCTTTTATTAACTATAAAATATTAACTTCTACACAGAAAACGAAAATGGGCAGACTTGAAAGAAGAGATAACAATAAAACCACCAGATTTTCTGTATGGTTGAAAGTGAGACATACACAATTGACTTCTCGCCAAACACCTACAGACAACTAATAAAACAGAAGGCAACTAGATCTTTCATGCATGCAAAGAGCATTGAAGAGATTCCACCAACTATTGTTGATTTTTCAGGACAGGAAGCAGGCAAAAGACTAGTACGGTGGGTTATTTACTTCATTATACCCCAAACTCTCTCACCCAATTCAGGATATTAGAGCAGCAAGTACTCTTACGATTTACAAGATATCAGCCAAATAACAAAATGCATTTGAATATCAGGTCAATGGATGTAACAAGGTTTGCAGCTATTATAGTTGGTACAAGGAAGATGTAGCATCTCTCCCAAGATTGCATGGTGGATATAACCATAACCACATTGGACAGAATACTAGTGAAGTCATTGCAACACAATACGTTGACATCAAGGTGGAAAAGTCACCTGAAGACATTGGAAGTTGGTATTGTTGCTTCAGAAACTTGGAGGCTTCTCTATCTTTCTTGTGGCAGAGGATTCGTATCAAGGTGTATGCATCATCCAAGCACATATGTCCAGACTTATGTGAATCCAGTCTAATTGAAATGTGTTCACTTGCATTCATCAGCATTCGAATAACACCTTCAGTCTGCCAAAGTGGAATTGTCAAAATATTTTTTCCAAATCGTCAGCTATTGGAATTTAACTCCAAATGACTAGCTGCCAAACCTGAAGGGAGAACAAGCCAAGAATATGATGAGCAAATTTTGCTTCATGCTCAACTAAAGAACGAGGAAGGCCTTCTCCATCAGCTACAAAGAATTCCTGTAAAGGTACAAGTAAATCATTGGCTAGGAACATAGAATGGCATAAAATTTATGGTTTCCCCAAACCATTAGTTAGGAATATAGAATGGCATAAAATTTATGGTTTCCCCAAATTGATTGAATTGAACTAGTTGGTCTGCAAAACATATTTTCAATATCAACTGTTGCTAGAACTAATGAGAGATGAACCTTCAATGCACTGAGATCATCTTCCAGCATTTTGACATCTGAATCAGAAAATGCACGAGAAGGGCCCCCATTCAACAATATCCATACAAATCCTTCCTAAAAAACAAAGGTTAATAATGAAGCCAGAAAAGAAAAGACGTGTAATAAATCAGAGTGGAACAAGAGCTCACCAAAGATGCTCGACAGATACTTGACACCACAAGATCTCTGATTGAATCATCAATTACTCCACATATATGATCAAGAACCTATATTAATACATGTTCACTTGAGAAAATTTTCCTACAGAAACACCAAGCACTAAAGAAGTGAAGAGAGTTTCACAAAGATAGGTTCAGACACACTAATTATTGTATTAATGCACACAAATCTGAGAAGGATAACTTGTAGGGTGTTCACATGACTGCAGACATTCACACGTGGAGCGAAAGAGAGACCTGAGGGGAAATGAATGTCCATATCTTACTGTATCAATATGGGGAAGAGAACTTTCCACGCGTGTACTTTCAACATCACCTCGATAAAGATGGAACAAGAAACTGTCTCTGAGATCCCAAAATACAACCCTTGATCCTAAAAGTTATATTTAACAGAAAAGAAACAACTATCATCAACATCCACATTGAAATTCATGTAAACGAAAGGAAACATCAAAAAAGCAAACATATGGAGATGCATGACGAGACTTAAATTCTTCCCAAACATATCTAGTCCCAGAAATTGCAAATAATCCAAAAACAGGTCATTTAGTAAAATGCTACATACTACTATAGCAATGGAGAGTAGTTATCTTACAGCCTGTGTATGATTTTACAGCACGTAAAAGTAAAACAGTTATAGAATAAAAGGAAAATGATTACAGAATAATATCAGGATGATCATAGTCTTTTAGAAATGTCAGTCTTTTCCAACAATGGGTGACATTCATATACTTTCAAGCTTAATTGGTTGCACTTTGTTGGAGACAGTGTTTTCCACCAAGGAATACATATAAGCTATTTGCTAATCAGAAGATATCATTGCTAGCAAAATTCTTTTCAAATATTTCCCCTTTCTTATCTGCATATTTAAAACCTGCACATTTACTCTATCATTTTTCAGACACGAACATGCCTTGTTGAAAATACTTGCTGAAATTTACTGGTAATAAAACTGGTAACATGAATAAGACCCGTCTCACAAAAGCATCCTCTTAACTGAAGTTTATTCATGATCAGGGAATTATCTTAATAGAAAATTCAAGAACAATGCCAAGCAGAACAAATCAGCTCACCAATAAAGTCGGATATTCTGTTGATGGCCTCTTTGACAATATCCCTGATGACATCAATAGTAGTTGCAAACAATGCATCAACTGCCTCAATCGTTGGTAGGCACTTTTCTTCCATGACTACTTCCTTCTCTGTATTCAATCAGGAAAAGAAATCTACATAAGGGGCTTTCAGCTCAAATCCACCTCTCTGCTTCCCTCTACAATCTTTTCAAGCAAAAGTCTGAGCAATGTTGCTTTGCAATGTTTTCTTTATTTTTTTTTCAGGAAGTGTTTAGTACATGTTCCCAAAGTAGAAACTGAAGAATCATTAGCACCATTAAAGGGGTAAGTCTGGGAGCAAGGGCAAAGTAATTCTTCTAAGGCTTGGGCAATCCTCCACCCTCAAATTGCCGAGTTAGACCCAGATTTGACAGTAACAATGCAAAATGACATCAGTTTCTTCAAGTTAACAGTAATATGGGAAAATCTTGCTGTGACAACTAGGAATGAACTGCAGATAAATCAAGCTCTGGCGTTTCTTACATTTAGTAGAATCATTCCCAGGCAGTCCTAAAGAGAAGATTTTTTTAATTATAATAATTTACAGGACAACTAATGAAGTTCTGAAAGAGGAAATGAGGGCTCAAGAATGTTTAACATGTTTCTGAAAGAAAATATAAGGACTGTAGAAGCAAAATATCACTATGCAAACGAAGAACAGAAAGCAGAAAGAAAAAAAGAAGATGAAAAGATTAAGATCCTTCGAGCCTGCAAGAAATGAGATCCAATCAGGACTTTTTGGGATATTCCTTCAACTACCAGTACAAATTTATGAAGTTCTTAGTCAAGGGAGAATTGCTTCCTAATAATGTACCTAGCAATCCACTCTTAATCAAGGGAAAATTGCTTCCTAATAAAGTACCCAACATACATGTCAATAAAAAGAAAATAGTCGGTCAAGACAAACAGAACTTACTCCATTTTTGGTTACAAGATGTTTCATTAAGAGCCCAAGATTTTCTAATTCCATCTTCTAGTATGCCAATGTGTTTCTGAATAAACTGCAGGTTGCAAAAGAATAATCAAGGATCATTCCATTAGTGAAACCTAACATTTATGTCATAGTATCAGAATCTTCAGGTGGACAAAATAAACCAGCTCATTGACCAGAGTAGAAGCTTTTTACATTATATCTTTGTAAAGTAATGATTTCAAACAGGGGCACATTTTTCATGTATCTCAGAAGAGTTAGCATACAGCCCAGACAAGAACAATAAAGTTAATATCCGATGATAACAACATCAGCCAGTAAGCCCAGCCAATACCAAGCCTAACACAATGAAGAGTGCCAACTAAGATGAAACCCATACCATGGAAAAAGGTGATAAGAACAAGTTACCATTAAAGTCATTCTTATATCACAATGATCAGTTTGCTCTACTTTTCATACAACTTTATATAAAGCTGAAGCAAAAAGGACACAAACTCAACAGCTTGCCTCACCAGACTAGAAATAAACATACCATATTTTGACCAAGTAAAATGAAAACATGGAGATACGGTCGTATCAAAAAATATTTAAAATTTAAACATATTAAAAAAGTCATAAAAACATTTCAAAGTTTGAGGCATATTTGTCACCACTTCTTTTTTTTAATTTCTATTTTCTGTTTTTAACCAGCTTTTGTTTATAGTTTCATTTTATGGTTTCCTCCAATTTTCGGTACTTCTGAAAATCAAACAAGAAAATTCTTTTCATTTGTACTAAAGTATTAATAAGAGAAAAATTAATATCAAGTAACTTCATTATAACTTATACAATAAAAAATAGACATTTAATTACATATTTTGTTTACATATTAAATGAAATCAAAAAATTAAATTATCTATTTAATTCAATAGAAAAATTACAAATTGTTAAATGTACCTTTTATTTATCAGTAGTTAAAACTCATGTAATATTTCAAATTTAATATTTAATAAATTTTTTTCTTGTATTTATCAATAAATGAAAAAATTACCGCAGGACAAAAATAAAACAAATTTTGATTACTATTAAATATTTTTAATATTTTTAAAAATATTGATAAAACAGTTAAAGATAGTTGTCACTTAACTAAGATACTACTATTTTAGTTTAATATTAATAATTAATCACTAAACCATCAATTATTTTAAACAATAAATTATTACTTTTAAAATAATTACTTACAATTAATAACTTAAATCGATTAGTTCTTAATTAATCAATATTATTATTAACTTTACTTATTTTTATTAAATCAAAAAGTATTAATCATTAATAATTTTAACTATTAACTATCAAAACAAAAATTGTTAGTAGACAATAATTTTAAAACTAATTATGTAAAAAAAGGTTTTCTAAACCAGCATGAAACTAAAATAAAAAACTATAAACAAAATGGATTCATACCATTTAAACAATTAATGTCCTTGGTCAATTTAATTATGATAGATTACTTGTTTCAATGCATGCAACCAATATTTTGCATAAAAGGTAATTTAAAGATGGGGTTTAAAATACTAAATATTCAAGTACATCCCAACCAATTAATCTCTGACTTTATTAGTTCTTATCATTTTTCAAGTTTTTTTTTTAATTCAAGGTTTATAAAAATTCCAATATTTGTTCTTGGATCTTATGCTTTTACAAAATCAACTTTTTATGATCCTATACGACTTAATGAAATTGGTTGATATTTTTTAGCAAAACATCTAACCACAGGAAGAAGAAGAACAGTGTAAAATCTTCTTATCACTTTATCATCCTAGACGACTTGATGAAATTAGTTTCTTGATCAGTTGTCTAACTTTAAACTACTACTCTGATGCAAAAGATATTTAGAGACCATACTCGGGTGTAATGACGAGTATGTAACATAAAACAGATGAAAAGAAACTAAGAAAGATAAATAGATATTCCATTTCAAGGGCCTGCAAAGAGAAGACATTAATAAGTAGCTCGTATTGGCAAGAAAAAGAATCACTTACTTGAAGAGTGTTCAACCTGACACACATTTTTAGTACTGTCAAATATTAATAAGTAGCTCGTATTGTCAAGAAAAAGAATCACTTACTTGAAGAGTGTTCAACCTGACACACATTTTTAGTACTGTCAGTTGGTTCAATTTATAGATAATATCGTCATCCAGAACAGCACACTCCAGCTTTTTCCTAGTCAGCGGAATAACAGCATCTGTATATCGAGTTAGAGGGGGAGCAGAGGGATAGAGATGCTTCTTATCAACTGCAATAAAAAAGGTATAGTGGTATCAGCATATAACGTGTAATAAAAGCTGAATTAGTTGCAATACAGTTCTAAACAAGGAAATCCAACACCTCTCTCAGATAAAAACTAGACAAAGTGAGCACTATTGCATGTACAATATGTCCAATAGAAAACCCAACAGATAGCTAAAAATGTGCAATTGCAGGCAAAACTCCATTGATTGTTCGTTATCAGTTCCATAATTAGATTTACCATTGAGCCTTTAAAAGGCCTCTTACCAATCTAACAAAGCCAAAATAGAAATAACAAGATGTCATATGAAGGTAATCATATGGCCACAATTTCACAAGCAAGAATCACACTTCCCTAAGGAAACACAATGATAGTCGCTCACGTGATGGAGCAGACAAACGTATGCAGCGCAGGACAACGAAGAGAGAGAAAAGATTGGGGAAATTGAGGAAAGACAGATTTGATTTTCTGAATGTTTTGCTGTTATTTCGCAGGATGGCCGACATTAGTATTTATAGTAGTCGTTACAGTAACAAACATATCACAACGTAGACACTGCAATAACAAAGAGTAAATTTGAATAACAAGGCAACAACATATATCTATACTCCTGAGTTAGCCTATCGTTCATCTTCTTCCTTCGATCGCTTTTTGCTGATAACACACAAATTGCAAGCTACCAATCATAAGCAAGAAGGCTAAATGAACCAGAAAGTAACTTAAAGAATCAAATAACAAGAAGATGGGAATATCCACTACCCTTGCCACAAAATAAGGGAAAAGTGAATGAATGCTCAACTCCTATGAAGGAAAGGATAATAACTGAGAAAATTTACGATATACCTAACTACGAACAAAAAGCATAGAAACCATTATTCCCAGATGAGCTGTTATCATTCAACAACTGGTTCAGTCCTTCACACCCAAGCCAGTTAAAGATCAGTGAGTCTAAACCTCGAGGTGTTTTAGTTTCAAACAGAATTATCTCATCAAAATCATGGTAATCTATGCACCTGGCGTGTCAACCAAACTTAAATCTTCTCTTAATCAGTTTTACATATTCACTAGAAAATCACCTGAATTGTTTCATAGATCTAATGTAATCCAGTTTAACAATCCATGTCTCTTTCAATTAGCTGTGTTCTATGTCAGTCAGCAAATTTGTAGGCTTGGCAAATTAAGCCTGGCCCGACTGTTAGTAATCAGTCCCAGCCCATAGTTCAGCAGCCCAAGCCCATCGAAACCTACATTCGTAGGGGTAAGTGGGGAAAAGAACCATTGTTGCCACAAAGGCAGGTTGTTAGGCAAGCTGTTGAGAGTTAGTTATAGTAAGAGATTGTGTAGGGTGCAGCAGAATATAGACTGAACTTAGGAGAGAAGGAGGGATTCATTGATCATCTTAGACAGATTGTATTGGCCTGGGAATTGTTTTCCAGGAGGAACCTATTGCTGTAATTCTATCTTATACATAAATAATACAATCTCTACAGTTCTACCTATTAATTGGTGCTTTCATTGAGAGGCCAAGTGGGTAGAGATTGTATGCACACTAGAATGGACGCTAGAGTATCCGCAATAGAGGCCTCTCTCCGGAGGCAGGAATCATCCCTCTTAGCTCAAGAGGGAATAGTTAAATTGCATGACACCACTTTGAAGGATCTTCGATCGTAGCTGGGCTCTTTGATGGCCAGTGTGGAGACGCTGGCCAAATCTCAGAATCTGCTATAGTCGGAGCTGAGGGATGGCTTTCAATCTTTGTTGTCCAGAAACCCACAAAAACAGAAGGTGGGTGGTGAAGGAGGAGAACCGCCAGCGTCCCACCACGCGTCCTCTTCTGTTGGTGGCGACAGACCCGCGCACTCCTCTTCGGTTTCCGCTGGCAACAACAGACCCACAGGTAGACCGCAAGGAGCTGGACACCATCGACAAGGAGATCACGTGTCTTCGGCAACTACAAAACGTGCATGGGAGGAATATAGGAATGCTGCACGTAGGGTCGACCTCCCAGCTTTCCACGGGGCTGACCCATTTGCTTGGGTCACGAGAGCTTAGTCATATTTTATGATCCATGAAATCCCTTCTGAGCTTTGTTTACCCATGGTTCAGATTTGTATGGAGAGTTCGACGCTCTACTAGTTCACGACTCTACGTGAGTTGGACCCATTTATGACTTGGGAGAGGTTCAAGCGTTCATTGTTCGATCGTTACGGGGGCAAGAATGAAGGAGATCCGATAGAACAATTAAAATCAGTATTCCAGCGAGGTTCAGTAGACAGATACATTGATGAGTTTGAAAGGGTGGCATCACAGATAGGCTGTTTTCCAAAAGAATGGTACATGAGCTGTTTTTTGGGGGGCCTACGTGAGGAAATAAGAAACGGCGTTAGAACCCACGACCCTCCTACTCGAGCTCGGCTCATATCCATCGCAAGGAAGGTAGAGAAGGAATTAGTTGGGGAAGAGGTAATACGACCAGGGAATGGAAAAACAAACCTGGCAACTTCTTTCCAAGCTACGGATCTAGATGGGGAGTTGATGTGTAATTCAGTGGAGTTCAGCGAGTTAGAGAAGGATAAATTCTCACCAACAAAATCTATGGTTTTAATTGGTAAGTTTAAAGAAATGCCTATTGTCATTTTGGTTAACAGTGGAGCTAGCCATAATTTTGTGTCCAGCAGGTTGGTTGAGGCTATGGGTATTACTATTACACCGACTAGAACATTCGGAGTTAGATTGGGAGATGGACACCGGTCTTTTTCACAAGGGATTTGTAATGAAATTAAATTGGAGTTGAATGGGGAAGAGTTCAATGTAAATGCTTATGTTTTTGATACTGGAGGGCCTGATTTGATCCTAGGGGTTGCATGGCTGGAAACATTAGGAGTGGTGAAGGTTGATTGGAAGAAAATGTATATGTCTTTTGATCGGAGGGGGGTGGAGTTCACCTTGCAGGGGATTAACATGCAGTCCTCTTCTCCTAATGCTTTACAACAGATTTTAGAACATCAGAAATTAGAAGTAGAAGGGCTGTTATTGTCGATGAGAATTGGTGGGTCCTTATCCGAAGAGATGGGAACCTTGGAAGTAGATCAGCTTGAGGAGTTGCGGGCCGTCTTATTCAAGTTTGGGTCGGTTTTTCAAGAACCAAGGGGTCTACCACCTAGGAGGGTTCATGATCATGCTATTAACTTAAAGGAGGGGGCGGTACCTGTGAATATTCGTCCCTATAGACATGCACACCACCGCAAGGATGAAATTGAGAGGCAGATTCGAAATTTACTGAAAACGGGAGTTATTAGGCCTAGTATAAGCCCTTTTTCAAGTCCCGTTATCCTTGTCAAGAAGAAAGACAGCTCTTGGTGGATGTGCGTCAACTACCGAGCTTTAAATAAGCTCACAATACCCGACAAATTCCGCATTCCAACAGTGGATGAGTTGATGGAGGAATTACATGGAGCTAAATGCTTTTCCAAGGTTGATTTACGGTCGGGTTTTCATCAAATCAGGGTCCGGGAGGAGGACACTTATAAAACGAGGTTCCGAACTCACGAGAGGCATTATGAGTACCTGGTGATGCCCTTCGGTCTCATGAATTCACCGGCTACATTCTAGTCCACCATGAATTCAATTTTTAAACCTTTATTACGGAAGTTCGTCTTAGTGTTCTTTGACGATATTTTGGTCTATAGTTCTAGTTGGGGTCAGCACTTGGAGCATTTGGCCTGTGTGCTGTAATTATTACTTGACAATCAGCTGCTGGCAAATCAGAAAAAGTGTATCTTCGGCCAAAAATCTGTGGAGTATTTAGGCCACGACATCTCTAGTGAAGGGGTAGCAATGGACCCATCGAAAATTCAAAACATCTTAGAGTGGCGTATTCCTAAGAATGTGAAGGGAGTAAAGGGATTCCTTGGACTTACCGGGTACTATCGGAAATTTGTCAAGGATTATGGTAAAATTGCCAAACTTCTCACTGAACTTACAGAAAAGGATGGTTTCAGTTGGAGTAGGGAGTCCAAAGTAGCTTTTGATGAATTGAAAAAGAGGATGACTTCTTCACCAGTCCTTGCTTTACCCGACTTTTCCAAGGAGTTTTCCCTCGAATGTGACGCAATGGGAAGAGGTTTGGGTGCTGTTTTAATTCAAGAGGGTCGCCCACTAGCATATTTCAGCAAGGCTTTGGCTGAATCAACATTTTCTAAGTCAGTCTATGAGAAGGAGGTAATGGCCGTGGTAATGGCCATTCAACATTGGAAACATTTTCTAGTAGGAAGGCATTTCAAAGTTTATACCGACCATAAGAGCTTGAAACACTTATTGGACCAACAAATTCCCTCTATAGATCAACAATGTTGGCAAGCTAAGTTGTTGGGTCTAGATTTCGAAGTGATCTACAAACCGGGCAAACAAAATGGGGCAGCAGATGCACTCTCAACGGTCGAAGAGGACAGATTCTTGCTTTCAGCCATTTCTGCTCCATTTTGGCTCGATATGGATGTTATTCGTCAGGAAGTTAAGGAAGATACCCAGCTACACCTTATCATGACAGCCCTACAACAAAACCCACATTCAAAACCTGGTTACCACTTCAGAGATGGCTTATTATTCTACAAAAACCGATTAGTCCTTTCAGCAAATTCTGTGCTCATTCCTCAGTTTCTGCATGAGTACCATGCTTCACCTTCAGGAGGGCATTCAGGCTTCCTCAAGACTTATAAGAGGTTAGCTTCTGGACTGTTTTGGTTGGGCATGAAGTCCTCAATCCAGAAGTATGCCCGTGAATGCATCATCTGTCAAAAGAATAAATATTTGGCCATGTCCCCCTACTGGACTTTTGCAGCCTCTACCTATACCTCAGCTAATTTGGGACGAAATCTCCATGGATTTTATTAACGGACTCCCTAAATCTCGTGGTTTCGAAGTCATATTGGTGGTAGTGGATCGCTTATCCAAATATGCCCATTTCTTACTCCTCAAGCATCCATTCACTGCTAAAACAGTGGCTGAAATATTCATCCGTGAGGTAGTTCAGTTGCATGGCATTCCTAGTTCTATATTAAGTGATAGAGACCCCCTCTTCGCTAGTAATTTCTGGAGGGAGTTGTTTAAACTACAAGGAACAACATTAAAGATGAGTTCCTCCTACCATCCGCAAACGGATGGACAAACGGAAGTGCTGAATCGGTGTCTCGAAACCTATCTTCGTTGCTTTACCTCTGAACAACCGAAAAACTGGTCTTATTGGCTAACTTGGGCTGAATACTGGTATAACACCAGTTTCCATGTTTCATCCGGGAAAACTCCCTTTGAAGTTGTTTATGGCCGCCTTCCACCTACCCTACTTCAGCTTTCCCAAGGGGAAACTCAAGTGGAATCCGTGGAGCTGGCTTTGATCAATAGAGATGAAGCTTTGCGACAACTTAAACACAACCTATGCTGAGCACAGGTTATGATGAAGAAAGCTGCCGACAGCCATAGGAGGGAGGTACATTTTCAGGAGGGAGATTTGGTTTTTGTTAAACTCAGACCGCATAGGCAATCTTCTGTTGCACGACGGATATGTCCTAAGCTCTCAGCACGTTATTACGGACCTTTCAAGATCATTGGCACGGTAGGGTAAGTTGCCTATAAACTACAACTCCCTACTTCATCCAACGTCCATCCGGTTTTCCATGTGTCCTAGCTAAAGAAGGCCGTTGGTGACCATTCTGTCGAGCACACACTACCTCACGGGTTAGAACTGGTCCATGAGGATTTGGCTGAACCAGAAGCAATTTTGGCTTCACGAATGTCTCAGTCTAAGGGCGGCAACATTTTCCAATGGCTTGTTCAAAGGAGAGACAAACCAGCTAAAGAGGCAACTTGGGAGGACGCAGATTTCATCAGAGGTCAGTTTCCTTCTATCCACCTTGAGGACAAGGTGCCTCTTGAGGAGGAGGGAAGTGTTATTAATCAGTCCCAGCCCATAGTTCAGCAACCTAAGCCCATTCAAAGCTACATTCGTAGGGGTAAGATGGGGAAAAGAACCATTGTTGCCACATAGGTAGGTTGTCAGGCAAGCTGTTGAGAGTTAGTTATAGTAAGAGATTGTGTAGGGTGCTGCAGAATATAGACTGAACTTAGGAGAGAGGGAGGGATTCATTGATCATCTTAGACAGATTGTATTGGCCTGGGAATTGTTTTCCAGGAGGAACCTACTGCTGTAATTCTATGTTATACGTAAATAATACAATCTCTACAATTCTACCTATCACCGACCTAGCTTGAAGTCAACCGGCTAGGCCCAGATTGACCAGACTTCAAGCCGGACTTGGGCTTCAAAATAATGGGGTTTTGGTTTAACTTCTCAAAACGACATTGTGTTGGTTTGCAAGTTTTAAAAAATCAAGACCAAAAAAAAGTCATTTTGGGAAGTAAAACCAAAACAATGTCACTTTGGGGGCGGCACGAGCCCAGGGTCACATCAGATCGGGCCTGCCCCCAGTTTAATTGTTCAACTCTAAATCAATTCCTGTAACACAAACTTTAAGTGTTGAACCTGCTCATATCAATTAACCTATGGAATAAATCATCAACTTGGCATGCAATGTCAAACTATATTCACTCCAAATAAATATGGAAAATATGTTATCCACAATAAGTCCAAAATGTTTGAACTTGAACATCTTACTAACATTTTTATGAAGTAGAGTCCTCTATCACTAACAACATAAATAGCACAGATCTTGCAAACTGTATCGACAATATTGTCATATACTTTTAAGCAAGCAAAAAAAAGGAAAAAGAAAAGGACAGAAATCCTACCAATATAAATTCTTAAAAGCAGACTTCTCCATTCAAGTGACCAAACTCAACAAAAGAAAACGTAGGTAAACCAAGACAGACAACCTCTATGAATTATCCCAGCAAAATTAAAAAGTAAAGCTTGCTATCCTTTTAATGCTCTGCTGCAAGTGTTTATGTACAAGCAATAATACCTAACTGGTTGAGCATTTTCAGCAAATAGGCATCAAGGCTGTGGAAAATAACTGAAAGCAGAGCTTGAAGATGTGTAATATCCATGGGGAGATTCAGGCCAAAGAATTGGTCCACAGTCTGCAAATAGCATAGATTGAAAGATCAGTTACAAAAGACACAAGCTACAATAACAAGATAATATCTGCTTAGTGGCAAAATTAATTACAATGATTTACAGAAATTTTGCCAGCAAAAATGCCTATTGCATGCAAGCAAATATGTGGTGGATATATATTACTCTGACAGGTGATTTGCCCACTTAGATAAGCAGAAAACTAATCCTGAGAACATGAAGAATGGGGAAGCAGTCCAGTAATTTGTAACCTTTAAAAAGTAGCCTCCATTTGACCTATATGGATAGTGAACTCACATGTATAATTACTACTAGAGAGCCAGTAGTGTCAAGTACGCATACCTCTTCTACCATCCTGAAAACTTCAACTACTGATGCTGCTTGTCTCTGATGGAGTGATAAAGGCTCCCAATTCTGAACATACAATATAAGAGTTCAATAGTTTTTTCGGGCCATCTTATAAGCCAATATCAAAAATACATACATAGGGCATCTATGCCCCTCAACTATCTCTGCACCATAACTAGGAGGATATTATCAAGTAACACAATTTCAATACTTATCAACAAGGCAATATACACTTATCCAACTACAAAAGAATCAAGAAAAAGTTTAATAACTGAAATCAAGTTGATTTTTCATTTACACATATGAAATGCCTGAAACCACTCGTAAATTCAAACATGAGAGATCATTTTAGCCCCTATTGAGATATATGGACAGATAGCTTTGTATAAAAACAGAGTGAGAGAAAGAGAAGATAAAAAGGTAAATTTCTATCAACTTGCACTTCATTCACATATATGGTGATGTGTTGCCAAAAGCCTTCTATTGCTAGCTGTTAAACAAATGTGATTTCAAAACCATGAAGTCATGTTATACACTTAACTTATACACATTATAGCAACATTCTTCCATTGGATCATTAACCATTGCCTATCATGTTTTCGTATATTTTTCTCCATCTCCAGTTTTTAAAAATAATCTGGCCAGAACAAAACCCCAATTTAGCTGACATATGCAAAGTACAGAACTAACCTCAATTTCAAAGGCTCGTCCAGTCCATTCCAAGATATGAGTGTTCTGAGATATCACCCAATCAAGGATGAGTGGTTTAGAAATTTCTTTGATCTGCAGGCACGATAGAGAATCAATATATCAATAAATCTGGGAAACGAAATCAAATTGAAGTATACACAGATTAATTCAAGCCAGTAAAACAAAGCTCTCAACTTCAGCAACTTTTAGCATAGAACAATTTATTAACTGCCAACATTGTCAGCGTTGCATCCCCAGAACATCCATAATGGAAAATTACTTCTTCACTACGAGCTTAGAACGTGCTACCCAACCAAGCAGTCGAGAAAAGATCAGCACTATTAGAATGCGCCAATAGCGCCTCTTCTTCCATCTCAAGCGATCACTTTCTTCAAGGCAATAATTGACAGTAACATGAAAAAATCAAGCCAGATAAACTAACAAGGTAACTGCAGATAATCAAGCCCAACCATTTCCAGTGAGAAGAATCATTCTAGGTCAATTCATGAGAAAAATATTGTTCAGCAATCTGAAACTAGTCCAGAGCAAAATTCACCCACAACAAAGTTGTTTACTTCAGCTCAACGTTTTATCCTCCCTCCCACGGATCTCACAAGCCCATCCATCAAATGGAACCTTATACACGATAAAACTTGCCTTCTTTTCTTCTTTGCAAAGAGACTACTAGTCAACTAAAGACATTACGGACATCAACCCCTGGGAACAAGAGCCGCCTTCGTAGGCAGCAAAAAGGTTCGAAATGTCAAAGGCAACCTGCATGCAAAAGCTTCTAGCTCTAATCAAATAGCCGAGAGAATGAAGCAAATGGATATCATTTTTAGTTCCTGATCAGGTCTGCCTCCACTCAACACACAATGTTCCCCTTGTCTTCACTGTCTTTCAAACATCAATGAGCTCCAACATATTAGCAACAGGGACATTTTTGGTCACCAGCATCATTTCTAGAACCAATTTTCTTTGGATCTGACCAGGATCTCATAAAAGGACAATATCGCAGAAGTAGCATTTACTATAAAAATAGTGTTTGTGATCTTTGTGCAGCAAAACAAACTTGACCATTCAGGGTACAACCAAAGAAAATAAGGAAGTACACATATAAACAAAAAAAAAAAACATTTGTCAGGGAGATATCATGTGATTAGATGATTAAACAGTAAAAGGATTCCAACTTATCAGAAACAAAAAATTATCTACATGTGCAAAGTGAAGCCATGGATCTTACAAGAATTCATAGTCTAAATAGATCCTAACCTGATAATGACTCATATCTTGATTGACAGAATCAAGCATCTTATTTGCTTCTGCAACTGATGTACAGAGTTGAGTCAGGTAATGATCCAACATGTCAGCTGCTGAGAGCACAGCTATTACATCCTCAGAAAGAGATGAAACCTCGTTGAGGAAAGGTCTCTGCATATTAACACAAACGGATTCTACTATAAGTAGACTAGCACTACCAGAGCAAGATTAAGAAAGTATTGACTACATCAACATGCAGTACAAACCAGTTTTATCCCATAAAATTCATGTAATAGCACCACGGAGATCTTCAAAGAGTCAGGACAGAAATCACGTAGCACTGGGTAAAACATGGTGAATTCTCTCTCCGCAACCAACTTCAACTCATTCGCAAGAACGGCCAAAGGGTGTAGTTTTCCTACCTTAGTTTCAAGATCCAACTTACTGAATGTCTAAGAACGATAGAAAATCAAATCAATATGACCTTACGAGGAGTCCAGCAAAAGGACCAAAAGCACAATTAAATTTGAGACAACTGATAACACAAATGAAGATGTAATGTTATATAAAAAATGAAAATCAGCGGATATGTAAAACTAGATGCATCTTACCCGCCTGCATGCAGCTTCAGTTGACTTCTTCACATAAAATTTAATTTTTCCAGAAGTATAATGATGCGAATAATTCAACCTTATTAACTGCAAAGAAGGAAACTCTTTTCTATAAGACAAAAGTCAAGAACAGTTCCAGTATTCTGATAGCAATACTGATAACAATATGGGTCCTAAACCCATATTGACATATGCTAGGAGATTCATTAAGGTAGGGAGGAGTGAGTCACCAAACGGTTAGAGAAGTTAGTTAGAGGAGAGAGAGAGATGAGATACTATATATGGGAGGGGGTAGTAGAATAGGGTATCTTCGGCTATTGAACTTTCTCGGCTGTGAAGCTTGAGGGGCCATTGTTGGCTGGGCATAGTTCTTGAGGAATTTTCCTACGAGGCTATAGCTATTATCAATAATATTACTATATTTCCATCCATTTTCGTATCATATTCTTTTTCCACTGCAACAAATTCAGTATCCACTCTGACATCGTCTAATACCCTAATTTGGGGATATTTTAAAATTTTACTAGAGTAACACAAAAAGGAAGTCAAGAAGCATCAATTGTCAAAATGTGGAATTATCAGAAGAAAAGAGATCCAATTATAGCATGTCTAAAAATCCATTAGATGTCTATTTCTAAAGGATCACCTCCTTACTCCCAAGAACATAAAGATGATTAAGAAAGTTTAGACATCGTTTACAACCCATCAACCAGGGGTAGAGTTGATCAATAATTACATGTAACAGCCTCTCAACAACCAGTCAAAAGAACAGCTTCATCATATTAACTTGATATGATAGTTAACTTTCAAAATAATAGATTGCCACCACAAAACGAAAATAAATGAATTTGCAAGCTAGTACCAAACCTGACAATTTTGCCAAACAGGCTAAACATCTAAAAACACCAAACTAAGGTTGAAGTGGCAGAGTACCACTGCTAATAATTCAGATAAAAAAAATTATATCTTGAAAGCAGCAACATCAAACCTTAGTTTTACCAGAGTCATCACTAGAAAGAACTCCAACCTCCGAAATCAATGACATTATCATTCTGAAATCTGAAGGTCTCTGAAATAGGAAAAGAAAAAAAAGTTCCAATTAGAGGCATAACCCCCATAAATAGAAAATTAACATGAAAAAAAAAACAATATTCAATAAAATGAAACATAAGCCGATTTAAATTAATTTGACAACAATATACAATTCTAGTGCAGTGAGCCTCTTGCAACAAAATATGACTTTTAACATATTTACAATTTTAACCAAGTTAAATTGATAAAAGAAACCATATAGAAGTTTCAACATTAAAAAAAGAAAGAAAGAAAAACAGGATTCTCTTGCCACAAAATATGACTTTTAACATTTACCATTTTAATCAAGTTAAATCACAATTTTGAACAATCTTATATTCTTAACCACAGGATAATGATGTTCAAATTCAATAGAATAGTACTAGATGTGGATAGCTTTTGCAGCTTTGGGTGTAAGAATAGGAGCAAGAACAACAGTCATGTAAACATCAGACTCAATATAAAAATCAGTACAACAATGGGGAAAAATTATATTTCTAAGGATGGGACAGAAAACCATAGGTTTTGATTATTGCGAAACAATTAATGATAATCTACTCTGGACTACTGGTTCTTTAACTCCACTTAGACTAAACAAACAATGACCTTTGAAGCAATGAAAACCACTATGGAGCATCAGAAGACACTCAGAGAGAATGTAAAAACATTCATTTGTAACATTAACACCGTTAGACACATTTATTATAAGGTTACCATAGAACAAGATGCCATGAGCCTATTAAAGATTAGAAATTCACCTGACTGAAATGCAGATGATAATCTTGTATTTGATGGTCACAACAACTGCTTATCAAGAGTAAGACAGCCTCAACCAGACATAATTTCACTTCGCCTCCATTGCATTGCCTCAAACATAATAGGCTTTTCATATACAGACCCTCTTTTTCATCATCTACTACGGCAGATAAAAGTTTTTGTACCTCATGAACTGCAATTTGTAACAGGTTACCCCCATCTGTCCCCACAAACTTCAACACGAAAATTCCATTAGAACAAACTGTAACATGCACCACACTGAAACTTATAATGATCCACTGAAATTAAACAACACAACAAGAAAATAACCCACCATACAGGGGTATTCTTATTATGAAATCCGCAAACATTTTCACCACACTGCATACTCTTGTCATCAGACATCAAATTCAAATCAGCTAGCACAATATGCATGAGCAGTTGCAAGATTCTCAAAGAATGCAGTATTGTTGTCTTTCTCAGGAACAGCATTTAAAGGACTTTATATTTTAGCCAACATATGATAAGAAATCATATACTACAGAGCATTTAAGCAATAAATAAGATGGTTACAAAATCATTCATACAGTACAAGACTCTGCAGATAAAATAGCACAAAGAAGTCAAGTATACCTGTTGGAAAAGGCTATATCCATATAATGCATTATGCAGTTTCTGAGTGATGCCTAAAGTGGACCAGGTCAATTTTATAAGTGATAGGATCTCATCAGCTTCCTGATTAAATCAGTATGTACATAAGTGTCAATCAGATTACATCAACAATGATATGCCAAAGAAATGCTTAGATGAAATGTGGACAATAGATAGTATACCTGTATTAGCTGACCTTCATCAAGAATGTCAAAAACACTACCAAGCAATTTCTGATAGAGTCTGAGGTTCAAGTGATAACCAGCAGTCCAATAAAAAGTTTCACCTTCCATATCAAATTTTCCAGGTAAGGCAGAGACTTTTTCTGCTACCTGCCTAATAGATGCCAGAACAGCAACGCGTTCAGAGGGAGAAATTGAGTCCCAATCCTGCCCCATTTAAATTTATATTAGGAAATAAATACAAACTCTTTCCGTTGCAGCATGCATGGCATACTTACAAAACTCCAACCATACCTCTCTGATCATTGCAACATAGTTTCTGATAGTCAAATATTCATCTTTTTTAGCAGTGGCAGAAGAACAAAGAAGCTCCTCTAAAATATTAGCCTACAATATAAGTTGCAAACAACAAAGGTTAGAACAAAAAGAATTAAGTTTTTTTCTTCACTGCATCAAGTGACCAGCAGGATTACGTTGTAAATTCTGTTAGAAAGTTGATAGATTGACACCATCTATTAACCTCTTTGTCCCTTGGAAAAAACAATTGAAAATATTGACATAGTTAACATACTTATCCAGCCGTGCCATTTTGATAGAACACTACTAATATGCCTGAAACATTTTTTCTCACGAATGTGGGCAAGAAACAAAGCCATGCAGCATGCCAGTGTCGACTTTGTTTCCCTTTGAAATTTGTGATTGCATTTAAGGGCTTTGGGCAATCACAACCAAGGCCATGCCAGCACTGCATTGTCTCAGTAAGACACTAAGCTCATAATTGCTAAATTCTAAGCAACAGACAGGCCAGAATCAGAAGTTCAAACACAATGGGTATAACTAAGACAGATTAAACAGAAACAACCATGATGTACATATGAACACATTTCAGGCATAGTCACATATGGACAATCAATTCACTAATTGTCAGTCAATGAAGTTCTTTATACAAATTTATGTGATATTTGAGAAAAGGAACTTAATGAAATTAGAGCAATCATAACCTGTCTACTCTTCCATTTCATATAAGACTTCTCATGGAGAAAGTCAGACTTGAATATTCCACCCAAAAGTCCCAGTGCAATATCTGGAAGAAAAATTTGTCCTTGCAACCTCCTTGCTGCCAGCTGCATGAAATTTCTCCTTATGCATGCATCCATGTCTTCTGAAATCTAGTAAAATTGCATACTCCACTCAAACTTTGAGCATTGATTAAACACAGAGAACATGAGAACAAAGTAACAAACAAAGTCGCTTTTGGGTACAGAAGTTGATAGCATAGTCAAATTTAGAGTCAATTTGATCAGAGAAATGCAAGTGCCAATTATATAACTGGACTAGAATTTTGCCTGACATCTTTTAAATACTTTTCTTTTGTCCCTCTTTATTTCATTCTCTTTTCTTTCATGGAGGGTTGTGATAGGAACCCTATGCTTAATCAACTATATAGTAGTGTATTATTTAACAACTCCAGTGCCTAGCACTGCGATTACGAAGATAACTCTCAGAACTATTCTGAGCCCAGAGCAAATAATGCTCCTCAGGGAGAATCAGATTCTCTCTGCCAATATTTTCCTATCCTTCTTCTGCCTATCCTTCCCTTCTTTTCTTCCTCCTTTTATAGGCTCCCTAGTATACGGTTATAACTAACTTGTTTCTAGAATAATTCTCTCTCTTTCTCCCAAAGGTCTACCAATTACTCCTCTACCCTCTGCTTATTCTTCCTATCATCTAATGATCCTAACAGGTTGGTTCTTTTGTTGAAGAGTGTCACAATAGAAGAGGCGAAAAAAATACGAAATGTAGAAACAAAGTTTATAATGTCTAACGTTTACATTAGTCCATAGTGTTGTTTTTCTCTTTTTCTTCTTGGGGATGGTTAATATTAGTTGCAGAACTTGGCAGTTGGAAAAAAAAAAAGAAATATGAAACTTGAAAGTATAAAGCAATGATCGTAAAACCCCATTATTTCTTCAAAACATGTCAATCAACCTCTAGAAGAAATATCCACCAAGGGGAAGCATTGTTCGTTTCTTTTCTTCTATTCTTAACCGTAATGTCAACAGTAAACAACAAATATAAAAAAGGCAGTAAATATTAGATCAGTCATATTTACCAAGTTCACCTATCAACTATCTTATATCCATATCATAAGATTTAGCACCACTTACATGACAAGTTTCAAAAACACATTTTACTTGGAGCATTTGCATGACATAGGCAAGGAAGGCATGGTGATGCCAGAAAGTTAAGAGTGGCAATATGAGAGAGGCAAAGAACTCGCCTGCATCTGAGCACGAACAACATTCATGAGATCTGAATGTCTTCCCAAAGATTGGGAATGTAATTTTTCCTTCTTGCCCTTCAACCTTAATAAACGATTAGAACTCTTTTCTTTCTTTTTGTCCTCAAACATGCATATTTCATCCCTAGCATACAAAGAACAGTTTACTTGAATGTATAAGTATGTGAGAGAAACAGAAGAACTAATTCCACATCAAGTCACAAGTTATGCATGCAATTTTAAACACTTGCACATAAGAGAACATGTGCTTATGCAATTAAATCATACACACCCAAATATGCAATTAAATCTTGCTTGTCCTCACATGCAGGACAACATCACAAGCCCTGCTACTACACTTGAGTCTGTGTGTATGACTGAGTGAGAGAGAGAGTGAGTGAGTGTATGTATGTATGTGTGTGCATGTGTATGTGTGTGTGTGTGTGTGTGTGTGTGTGTGCATGTGAGAGAGAGAGAGAGAGAGATTACCCAGACAGAAAGACAGTTATGATCAATAGTTCATAAGCAGATTCCCGCAAGTCATCGTCAGATAATCCTTCAAAATTCCTGGAGTTATGCATCAGTTGACTCGAGGGATGAAAAGCAATGGATTCAGTAAACAAACGCATATTTTCCGAGTATGCTTCCCTTAAGTTCACACAGGTCAGAAATCTCACACAAAAACAATGAGAAGCTGTGTTCTAAATACCTGTATTGAGGCTAGGCAATGCAATTTCAGGAATTTCTGAATTTCCTAAAGGTCTCGTAGGAATATATGCTGACGCTTTATTATATCTAGGACTGCTTCCATCTCCATTCATAGAGGCCTTCTCAACTGGAAAAGGATCCCCCGGTCTCGACCTAGGAAAATGATTAGCATTGCTTTTCACATATATTGGCGGTGGCATGCGCCTAGGTGGCGAGCCCGTTAAATCTGGGTTAGAAACAAGAAAATAGGAGTTCCCCGCCTGTGAAGAGATCAGTAATTAAGACTAAATTGTTAGGTTTAATAATTCCGTCGAGCTAATTCCAGAAAGAAGACACAAATACATGCAAAAATCGAGTTGAACTCATCAAATGCTTAATATGCATGGCATTGACGGCATTATTTCAGAAAACAAAAACAAACTAGATAAATAATTCTCCATCGAACTTGCAAGTGGTTTTATTCGTCTTTCCTTACCGTGACAGGATAGGCAGATTCGGCCAGGTATCTTTTAGTCGCTTCATTTAAGTCGAGAACTCCATCTGCAGCAGAATTAACCAAACGTAACACTCATAGTCCTCAGCCGCTTTCTCACAGATAGACCAAACAACGAAAAAGATAACAGAACATATAAGCCAACGTGGATTATACAGATTTTAGCATTTCTTCACAAGTCGCTTCACAGAATGAAAAAAGAAGAGTAAGAGGGGGAGAGAGAGATCATTATTTGGTTGCAGAAAACTATTACCGAGACAAACAGTTGAATTCAGCTCAGGCAAATCTAATTAATTCATCAGCATAGAGCTTCTTTAGCATCTAAGCGTGTTTCCAACACTGTTTTTGGGTTCTAAGCTATTTTCCTCGGTTTTCTTAGGAACCAAACAAGGCAGAAATGAAGCCCACTTTACCTGACTTAACGCACTCAAGTATATGATCGGCGCTAAGACGATCAAAATCGATGTTAGCGAGAGAATCAGCGGGACCAGAAGGAGTTCGGAGCTCTTTGATCAAACCAGAAGACAGGAGAAACTCAATGAGTTTCCGGCGATCGTGACGGTACCTTTCTAACAGAGTTGATTGCTCCATCTACAAGGATAAAGCATTTTGGTGCTGGAACTGGAAGTGGTTTTGGTTTAGAGAACTGCGGGTTCTAGAGAAGCGCGAAAGGAGACCAAGGAAAAAGGCTGCTCTGCCTCTTTTTTACTGGGATTAGAATATGCTCTGCTGCTTTTTACTCCGATACTCAGTTTAATAGTGTACTGTTCTGTTTTATAAATTTCATCCTTTTATTTAAATAATTCTGGCACGAATGTCGCATAAATAAAAGCAGCATTTATATAAATAAATAGTTAAATTTTATAAAATAATAAAATATTATAATATTAGATAAAATATCTCGTCCGCTACTTTTGAGTTCTTTTTTTTTTTTGAGGGGTTACTTTTGGGTTTTTAAGTTTACTGAGTCTGAGATTAGAATATCCTCTGCTGTCTTTGGGTTGTTCATACTTTTCGGCCCCCGAAGGTGGTCCCTCCAGTCCAGTCCTCCCCCTCCTATCGTTTTTTTTAAAAAAAAAAAAAAGTGTCCCTCCTATCGTTATAAGCCTACAAATTTATGCATTAATATTTCTAAAGTTTAAATTAATAATATAAAATATTTGCATTAAAGTGAAATGTGTGACTTTTAGATGTGCCTTAACTTTTTGATAAATACAAAAATTTTAGAGGTTAATTGGTGTCAAACGGGGATGTAGGATCGCACTGGTGCGGGTCTCGCACTAGTCGAAGACTTTTTAAATTTAGAAGCAAATCAACGCCGGTGTTAGGTGTGGATAAGAGCTAGATTGGTGACAAGATTTTTTGAGAATGCACGAAATTACAGTTAGCCATTAGCCTTTCTCTCTTCAGTCATTCTTTGTATGTAACCTATTAGGTTGTTTTGAAAAAAACCTATTATGTTTACAAATAATTGATACAAAATATCGTACATTATATAATTAGATAAATTAAACTCTTTTGATTTATAGTTCTCTAATTAAACAAATTCTATATATAAATCAATATTGGCTTCTAGCAACATGTTATGATCACTCAAATATTAGGAATGTCAATATAGTTTTAAATGACCTTTCAACATATTTTTCGTGTAATTCAATATTTCTATCATATAATATTTCAAGTATACATTGAGTATGATATTAATATATATTCTATTTGAGTATAATTATCTTAGTTCTCCTATATTAGTAATTTATTTTAGTGATATTTGAAAATAATTTTCAAATAGTCATTTTATCTTGGTAAATGATCTTTCAAATCAATACTAATATAAAATAATATAATATTTTCCTTAATTACTTGGAGATGATAAATCTTATATTGATTATTTAACTACTTCTATATAATTCATGCCATGCTCATTGACTATCAATTAAGTTACATTGACTAGGATAGGTGTTGGACCCCGAACTCTTCCTTGAAAATTTGATTTAGTAAGTGAGATTAAATGAGGAATCGGTAGTAAGTTGTGCTGAATGTTTTACAATGATATTTGGGGGTTAAGGCATGAAATGGGTTTTTGTGTATGTATGTAGTGTGGGTAACATCTTTATAATTGAAAAAGTGAGCTTGTATAGTTACTATTTATGTAACTTCCTTGAAAGTGCAATTTATGAGACTTTGATGTATTGGGGCTAGTAATGCCCACTAAAGCTTTGTAAGAACTCTCATTATGCTATTAATGAGAGACAATTGGGTTTCATTGTGTTTTGCCAATGCTTGTTTCAAGTATGACTTTGCATTGATTTGAAAATGTGCCATGAGTTTTGTATATGAATTTTGTGAATGGACTTTGTGCGATATGGAAATGATTTCGACATTGTTCCATAATTTTGTATTTCGTAGCTTATGGATGACTTGAGAAATGGCTTGATGCTTGTCATAGGAATGTGTTTCATGACTATGAAGGATTAAGTATGGATGATGAGTTGATGAACTTTGAATGTGATCTATCGATATATATATATATATATACGTGAGAAAAGAAGAAGGATAGATTGTTTGGTGAATAATAGGATGTTATTGAATATGATGAGCCTTATGAATTGAGGTTGATTGTCGGATGAAGAATATGATGTTAAGTGTAGGTGCTGTAAATTTTCTGGGATTGGAGTGTTCATAGGATAGTTTTGTGTATACTGCATTTTGGGGCAAGTTCTGGGCTGATAGGGATTGAAGGGGATCGAGTAATCTGTTTAGAGAGTTGTAGTAGAGCTTTATAGCTCTTCAATGAGGTATAATGTGTTAATTTTGGATGTGGTAGCTGGGAGATATGAGTTATGGAAGATCGATGCAAGTGCTGTCAGCATGGTAAATGTCAGACAGAAACTTTGAGCCAGTATTTGACCTCTTTAGAGACCGATTCTGTCGTTCATTCTTTCATGAAGATTGTAGATCGGTCTTTTCTCTATGAAATAGACACCAATTTTGTCCAATTTGGAGTTCTGAGTCAAAAGATATGAGCATTAGAAGTTTGGAGCTCGGTTTAAGTTGTTCGGCCTCAGCTGCTCGGCCATTTCTGCTCGGCCTCAGCTGCTCGACCATTTCTGTTCGGCCTCAGCTGCTCGGCCATTTTTGCTCGGCCTCAGCTGCTCAGCCATTTCTGCTCGGCCTCAGCTGCTCGGCCATTTCTGCTCGGCCTCAGCTGCTCGGCCATTCCTGCTCGGCCTCAGCTGCTCGGCCATTTCTGCTCGGCCTCAGCTGCTCGGCCATTTCTGTTCGGCCTCAGCTGCTCGGC
>JANKOD010000192.1:23864124-23875091 GCA_026284645.1 Erythroxylum acuminatum
GGGCCTCCCGGGAATCAACCCCCCGGCGTGCCTTTGTCTGTTTTGCAGGTATTCAATAGTCCGGATTACGCAAGATCATGGATCAGAACAACGACAATCCGGTCCAGCAGAATCCGACAGAACCATAACCAAAGCTAATTATAGTTGAGAATAGGATACACTATTCGAATTAGCACTCGTTAGAAAATAGATTGCTTCTGAAGATTCATAAATTGATCAAATTTTAAAATCTTTGATCTAGTAACATGTGTAGACAGAAAAAGTAGACACCTAGATGATCATTTTTTTGCCTAAAACTCGATCATCATATTGGTTGTAACATTGAAAGTTAGTCTATTAATTATGATGAGGTGAAGTGCATAATATATAGGTATAGGAACAATATCCCTAATGTAGGGTTAAATAAGGCTCAATATTTGTTTGATTATTTTGTGACTCGTAAGAATAAAGTGGAAGACAAAATTGCCCAAATCCATAATTTTATTTTCAAAGCAAAGTTTTCCAAGGGACGCAGTCAACTTTTAAATTATGTATTGTGAGATATATTATGACTATTGTAAGTGATAGTGAACTATAATTAAAAAATGCAGCAGTAATTACAATAAAATCACAACCACTTTAGGATGATACCAATAATTTAGAACTCTAAAATGACTTGTTAAATTTGAAGTTGTAGAAAGGAGACTTTTAGAGATGAAAACTATTTATTCCGGATAGGTTTATGCGCTACAGCTAATCAGGTGGTTATAGTTTTGTGGCGTAATTATTTAAAGGAATTTTTTATCTTTTATATATTTAGATATATATGATAAAGTCTATGGGATAAATGTATATTGCAAGTATAATTATGATAAAATAATAATAATGACATTCATATTGTATTTATGTATTATTTCTAAATTGTTCTTAGTCATTATTCTATTAAAATTAGACATTAAAAGAGCATAAATAAACTAATATATATTATGTTTCTTCCTTATAAAATCTGTAATTAATCTCATAGATTAAAGTTGAAGATACTTAAAAAAATCGTATAAGTGTTTGATAAAGAACAAGTTCACCAAACCGAGCTCATATGTGAATTACAGGGAACATTATTGGCATGCTTATAAAAATTCTTATAAACACCTGCAGAAGTTGGCGGATATACATCTCAAGGCGACAACAACTCATCCTCGGCGGCGGTGCAGGCAAGTAAGGAGGCGTTTCCACTTTTTAGTGCCAAGGAGACGTTTCAGTGACTTCGAGGTGTAGTGTCACCAGCAGTAGGAGGGATGAAGGTAACAGTGGCAGCTTAATGTTAAGGATGGATAGGTTTCATATTAGTGAAATTAAGATTTTTTTTAATACAGAGGAAAAGGAACCCAAAAAGAAACTAGCGCAGGGTCCGCCGGTAAAACGTATCCTGCAAGTCCCAGTGGAGTCGGTCCATAATAGTCGATGGAGGCCCCGGCAGAATATGGAATCCTGGACTGGCTAGCCTGGCTAAACAGGCTAAGTGATCCGCACATTGGTTGCCTTCGCGATGCACATACTACAAGCGTACCTCCCAAGCTCGGTGTAGGATGGTGCGAATACCTTTCACCAAAGAAACTTCATCAGAAAAAACAGGTTGAGAAGAGGACAAAATGTTGATAACCTCCAAAGAATCAACTTCTAAAATGACCCGGCGATAACCCAAGTCCCAAGCTAGAGAAAGGCCCCCGTGGACACCCCACAATTCGGCCAGGTGTGAGGAGCAGCTCGGAAGGGATTGGAGAAAGCCTCCACACCACTGACCCTGCCAGTCGCGAAGCAGTCCACCAGCAGTGGCGAGCCTGCCACCCTGAAGAATAGCCCCATCAGAGTTAAATTTCACCCAGTGTGCGGGCGGCTTAGTCCACCCCACGAACCGACCGGCAAGTAGGCCTTGGTTCGGAAACACAGAACGTTTTGCAACTCGTGCCCGTTCGATGCCGTCAACGTAAGCAAGGACCGCACGGTCCCCCGACTGCGGCCAAACAAAATCCGGGTCAAACACACTTTTATTACGCCAGGACCACAGGAACCAACAGCTCACCCCAAAGGGGATAGGCCAGTCAAAATGCCGACCCAGAGGGTGGGTGGTAAGGTTGGAATGCACCCACCACATCTCATCGTGGACATAGAAGTCAGTAGCCTCAGGAGGAGAGGGGAGGTTGTCCCAGAACACACGAACTCGCAGACAGTCCCTAAGAGCGTGGAGGGTTGATTCCGGCTGGCCACAATGGGGACAACCGCTATCCGTAGCAATGTGACGGAGCACCCGTTGGTGGTTAGTAAGCAGCTTGCCTTTGGCCAATAGCCAAAGGAATGCCCGAATGCGATGAGGGCCAGCCCATTTCCAAATAACATTCCAGGTGGGACTGGGCTCGCCAGTGGTAGCCCCTTTAATCAAGGCATAGGCGGAGGCGATGGTGAAACGGCCGTTAGTGGTTGGACCCCACTGGAAGGTATCTTCCTCAGTAGGGGCCTCGGGAAGAGGAGTCGCCGCGAGATCCAGGAAAATAGCAGTGGGGAGAAGAGTTTGGAAGTGGGGCCACTGCCACGTCCGGTCAGCATTCCGAAGGTCAACAATAGAGGCGAAATGCATGGAGTCCAGAATCGGAGCGGTCGCCACATGAATAAGGGGGCCCCAGGCGGTGAGCCAGTTATCCAGCCAGAAAAGAATGCACCTACCGTTCTGAGGGTGCCATTGAATGCCTTGGCAAACCACGGGCCAAATGGCCGAAATACCCCTCCAAGTGCTAGACGCGCCGGCCAGCGCGAGAGAAAGAGGGAGGTGGTAGGGGTCAAGCTGATACTTAGCACGGAGAACCTGGACCCATAAACTGTGCGGTTGAGTAAGCAGCACCCAACCCAATTTAGCCAAGAACGCATCGTTGGTCGAGCGGATGCGCTTAAGGCCTAGGCCGCCAGCGTTTTTGGGCCGACACACCGACTCCCAACTGGTAAGGTGCAGTTTCCGGTGGTCAGCCGTCGACCCCCAGACAAAATCTCGCATGAGTTTTTCCAAGTCATCGCAAAGTTGCCGCGGAAGACGAACAGTTTGCATAGTGTAGGTGGGTAAGGCGGCGAGCACGGACTGGGTAAGAGTGACACGGACCGCGAGAGATAAGATGCGGGCCTGCCAGCCGGCCAGTTTCTACCGAGCGTTGTCAAGGAGGTGCTGATAAGTACGACGGGAGGACCGCTCATGGATCAGAGGGACACCAAGATACTTTCCCAAGTTGTGCGTACTCGAAATCCGCAACATGTGACTGAGGCGTCGAGCTAAAGGAGGGGAAACGTTTTGAGAGAAGTGGATTCGAGTCTTGGCCGTATTCATTTTATGGCCCGAAGCCTGACAAAATGCTTCCAAGGTACTAGCAAGGACTTGGATTTAGGGTTCCGATGCCTCCGAGAAAAGCACAAGGTCGTCTGCAAATAAGAGATGAGAAATCGGCAGCCCGAGGTGACCAAGCCGAATCGGCTTCTAATCACGGTGGGCCACCTTGTGAGTAATGAGTTGTCCAAGCCGTTCCTTGCAGAGAACAAAAAGGTAGGGCAAGAGCGGCTCCGCTCAAGGCATCACTGTAGGAAGGCTTTGGACTGGGGGAGGGGCGTTCATCATCACGTTTCCTAGTGCGTCCACGCTTGGGATGATGGCCCTCTGGATCAGGGGGCTCCATGGCACTCCTAGAGGAAGCGACAAAAAGATCCAAAGGAGGTGACAGAAGATCGGAGAAGGAAGACGAAGAGAACGCCAGAAGAAACGCAAACTACACCGACTCAGGTGGGAAGGACCCAACGGGGAAAACAGTAGATCGCAAGAAAACGAGAGAAAATCACTGTTCACTTCAGAAAAATCACTGTTCACTTCAATAAAATGTTTACTTGTGAAATTAAGGTTTTTTTAAGAAGAAGGTGGTGTTTGGTAATAAGGATAAAGTTGTCTTTAGTATAGGATAGGCTTATTCGAACAAGGGTATTTAGCAACATGAACATGACTATCATAAGGCCAAAACAAGGGTTGTTTGGTTATAAGATTAAAGCCATCTAAAACTAAGATAAGGATTGTTTGGACATAAGTTTAAGTGTGGCTTAAACTAGGAAAGGAGTAACTTATTTAGCTTTTGGAGTAAAGTAATTCTAAGAATAAATTAAGTTATTTAAATGTGGAATAAGTATTCTTAATTCAACCAAGTTCTAAACATAATTTAAAAGAGTTTTAAATTCTAATTAAATTCCAAAGTTAAAGTAATTATTTTTCTTAATTTGATTAAGATTAATAATTATATTGATTTCTAATTAAATTTTAGAAAAAGAGTTTCTAAAATTAAAATTAATCACATTTCGATTTGATTGAAATTAATTAATTATACTTCTTAAAATTAATAAAAAATTCTTAAGTAATTAAGAAGCTGTTTCTTAATTAAATTTATTTACTTCATTTTGATTGGAATAAATTAAATTAATTATTTTATTTAGAGAATGGTTATTTTATTTATTTATAAATTGTTTATTTACTCAAGAATAATAAGTTTCTTAATTTATTAGAAAATATATTTTTCTTGATTAAATTTAAAATTTGATTTATTAATTGAGAAAATGAGCATTCTTTAATAATTTCGAAAAATACTTTTCTTATGTATTAAAGATAGATTTTTAATTAATTAAGAAATCAATCTCTGAATAAATAATATAAACAATTTTCCTAATTAAATTTAAAATTGTTTTACTTAATTTTGAAAATAGTTTCCTTGAATATTAGAAAATAGTTTTTCAATTAAAGGAAAGTAATTTTCTAATTAGATTAGAATTTCTTACTTGTTAAATTTTGAAAATTGAGTTTTTCTATCTAGAAATAGTTTTTAATTGAATTTGAAAAGTGTTTTGAAATTAAATTAAATTTATATTTAGAATCATAATTTAATTCATTTACGAATCAATGAGTTTAGTCTAATTTAATTATCTAAGGAGTTGAAAATATTATTTAGATTATGAAGATCAATAATTAGAATCAAAAGAAGTTTGATAGTTTATGCATACAATTTTGATTATGAGTGTATAATTTGCACACTTTTTTTACATGTGTGCCAGATATATTGGATGTATGTTAAATTATATGTATATATATATACACACACATGAATTTTGTAATTGATGATAATATTTTAAATTAAATCCTTTGTTAGAAATATTAAGTATATGTTTTGAACATGAATGTTGCCTTCTATTGTTATAAGAATAAAACATGGTTCTATTTATTATTAGGCTTGTTAAGTAAACTCAATGTTGTTTTAACTAAATATGTTTAGTCTTATAATAGTGGGTTCTGCTTAGCTAAATTTGTGTAATTTAGATAAGCAAACTTATAATCACATGAATTTAGAGACAAGATTAGGATTAACATATAAGATATATTTTAGTAAAAGTTGTTACCTAATGAATCTAGGATTCACACGAGATGTGATTGATAAAGTTGTTATCTACCTAATTTAACTTTAGTTGGTCTATTGAACAAATTCAGGATCAACTAAATTTGAATGAAAACCTAGCCACTAGAAAGATTAATCTTTTCGAATAGTGGTGCGGTCTATTATTTCGAATAAAAAAGTAGGGTAACCAAATACATTATTAAAGTGTTAATCTTATTTAGTATTAATTGCATATAACTAATTACTTACTTTTCTGTCATTTATATTTTGTTTTGAGTGGAGTTCACCTTGTTTAGTATAGTTGATACTAAAATAGTGAACTAAAATTCTTAGACATAGGTTCAGTTTGAGAAGAATGTCAAAGTTTGATAGAAAAGTGGCATGTCCATTATGCAATTTTTATATTAATCCCTATTGAGGATTTTGTGGCAACCTTTAGAGATTTGTTAACTATATATAGATGATAAATTGCATGGAAATCTTTAATTATAAACATTTATGACATGTAACATGCATGTTAATATCTTAATAGCAATATGCAAGAGGATGCATAAAGTACAATAGAATGATATATTACCTTGATGGAGCTCTTCCAATCAATTTAGCCTACTAAAAACATAAACATAGGCATAAGTTAAAGGCTTTGCTATAGTATGATAATAGTTGTTATAAGAAGAAAAATGATTGCATAACATTTCTTGCCTATACATGATATGATAAAGATCATATATATTTCTAGTTCATATTTGTGAGTATATGATATTGAAAATGGATTCAATATTATTATAATGTTCAAGGAATGATAAGATATAGATTCTTGAGTAGAAGTGGTTGATCCAAGTTTATACTAATAGTTTGTATGTGTTGGATCAAATGAAACTTGTACTTAACATAAGTGGCAAGAATGAAAAGTTAGATAATCAAAACAATCCTTTTAAGGCATATTAGTTAAATTAACATAATGAGAATCGCAAAGTTACATAATATGGTGTGTGTGTGTGTGTGTGTGTATAAAACTTTTGATTATGAATTGTATGCAACTTGTTGAGTTAAAAAATAACCAAATCAACTTTTGGTGGAAGGATAATGATGGTATTAAACTATTAAATCTTATGCATGTGATGTGTTGGATGTGATAACAATTCACGAAAGGATGATACATGTATTTTATTATATTATTGATTAACTTTATATAATATAGTCTTGTGTATTAAATAAAATATTGATTTAAATTTTGAAAAGTTTAAAATTTTTAAATCTAAGGAAAAAATTAAGCTTTGAGAATACTGAAATACTTTGATAAGATTGATGTGATAATTTAAAATTTATGGTTATCTATAGGGAATGAGATTCTTTTGTTAATACCTCCACAACAAAATTTCTTAAGAATATGGATTTAAGTAGGGAGAAAAATGTAATATGAGATATTATATGATGCAATATTTATTTCTTATATAGCTAAGTCTAGTGCTATAACTTGCCTTCGAAAGTTCCAGTTAAATTAGTTAGCAATATTTCATATTAGATATGAAACACTAATACTTTAAAAGAATAAAATTCAATAATTTTAGGATGTGATGCTTATTTGAAGCATATATTATCTAATAAGGTTGTAACTAAATTAGATAATAAAAGGTTATGAAATATCCAAAAGGTTGGATATAACCTTATAATTGAGCATATATATTTTTTCAATGTATACTTATACGAGAATGATTCTCATGATAAGTTGCGGGAGTAAGATAAAATCTGAAAAGTTCAAATCTCACGACAATGCATCCAATTGGAATTAGTGTCTTTATCGATACATTTGATGTAGTGAAAATGATACAAGAAACTGAAAATTTCACTTTTATGATAAATTCAAATAGTTTGTTTTGGAGATGATTGTGAAATTATCATGTCAACAAGAAGGTCAATGGGAGTATAGTTGTCCTCTTCAGTGGGAGCATGTAGAGACATATTACTCATAGAGAACAACAATTCATATTTTTAATTTTTGAAAATAAAAATGTCCAATAATTACTCTTATTGGATATGAAAAATAACAACTTAATTCTGGAAATTAGATCTATAATGATAGATATGGAAGTTGTTTATATATTCTAGTCAAAGCATACAGATAATGTACTAAAAGTGTTTAGTATTTGAGATATCTTATAATTATGAAATATTGAAGATATCCATTATTTTGTATGAGTTGATATTTAAGTTCTAGTTTATATGGATAATAACTTTATAAGTAAATCCTAATTGAGGTATATTTTACTTAGAACAATACTATTTTAAGATTGTAAATGTTCCAATGTAGCATTAACAGCTAATAAAGCCAAAATGCATTTTTCATTTAATGAAATGATTATTTGGATCAAAAGTTCTTTAACAAACTTAGTATAGCTCCTTATATTGTTCAGACATTAATCTACTGTAAAACATTAGAGTTAATGGGCATACAAAAAGGAACTAAGGTCCCATTAAAGATCCAAGGATGTATTTAGACAATTTATCTTAATTATGATGATAATTAAGATAAAAGTTGTAAGATTTAAGTAAATGCTCAATATAGAGAATCTTATAAAATTCTTTTACTAAACTACTGTCCCAACAGTAACATGATCGCTCTATGGTGATATGATATAAGATAATTAAATGATTGCGTTAATGCAAGTGATCAAAGATTGTAGGTTTATATCCTACAACCAATCAATTAGTTGTAGTTTAGTGACATAATTATTTAAATGCATTATTTATCTTATACATATTTAGATGTATATGATAAAGTTTATAGGGTAAATATACATTGCAAACGTAAATATGATGAGATCATAACAATGAAATTCATATTGTTTTTATGTATTATCCTTAAATTGTTCATAGTCATTGTTTTAATAAAATTGGACATCAATAGAGTATAAATAAACTAGCACACATTATGTTTCTTCCTTATGAAGGAAGTAGTCAATCTTACAGGCTAAAATATAGAGATACTTAAATAAACGTGTAATTGTTTGTTAGAGAACAAGTTAACTAAGCTGACCCCATATGAGAATTCTATTTGAAACATTACTTGTACATCATTGAAAATTCTCATTGCGATGATTATATAAGTGATTCGTTGACTTAAAATCTCCAAAATTATCTCACATATTGATTGTTATGTTTTGAACTATTTGTGGCCTATTCTAATCAAGGGTAGTTTAGAAGATAATCATTAGATATAACATGAACTATATAGAGGTAATTGATTGATCAATATAGGATTCATAACTATAAAATAATTAGGGAGAATGTTTTGTTGTTCTCGATTAATATTGATCTGAAAAAAATCTTTGGCTAAGGTAGAATGATGCTTTATAAATAGTTTACAAATATCATTAATATAATCAATTATTAATGGTAGATAACTAATTTGATTTGACTCAAATAAAGTACAATTATTTCCATGCTCTATACTTAATTGGAACATGGTATAATGAAAATATTAAATTATACAAAATAATTATATACAGAAAGGTTAGCTAAAACAGCTATGACATTCCTAAATATTTAAGTAGTCATAATGTATTACTAGACGATAATCTTGATCTATGGATAATTAAATAATTAAAGATAAATTAAAGAAGTTTAATTTATTTAATCCTAAATATGATTTAAAGTTTATATTCATTGTTAATATATTTGGGAACCTAATAAGTAATATATAAAGGTTGGTTTGAAGAGAGAAAATGTATTGTAATTAAGTTGAACTAAATTATAAAGTCTGAGAAATTTAATTATCAAATATAAGATATTTAATAAAAAGGACCAATATGAGATATTGAGTCTTATTTAAATCCAAGAGCCTGAACTTATTTATAATATGTTTTAGACATTTTAGTTTAATTTCAATTAAACTTTAGTTAAAATTACAATTAATTCTAGTTAAATCCAATTGAAATTAAACTAAAATGTCTAAAACATATTATAAATAAGTTCAGGCTCTAAGAGAGTTTCTTGCCTAACTCTCTCTATAATAATTGTAGGGTTTTCTCAACACGTTTTGTGGATAACGTTAAGGGTTAAAACATCTGTGTAAATACAGTAGTTGAGATGAAATAATTTTAAAAATTGTTGCAGGAAAATGACAAAAATATCAAACTTTGAAATAAAGTACGAATTATGCTTTTTACTTTATTGTGACTTGTGTGTTAATCATTTTATAAAATTTAAGTGATCTTATTTTCTAAAAAATTATATAAAAATGCTTCGTAATTATTCTACTATCTATAGGATCGGATCCCTCCAAATTGCCTAACTGATCAATTAAGCAAGCTTGTTAAATCCCAAATCTACTTATGCATGTTTCAGAAGAACTAGGATTGAGAAGTTCTTGATAAGAATCCTATTACTTCAAGTAAGCTATTAGATATGTTCATGCCAGGAACTTATTCTTACAACCTGCAAAGTATGACTGCAATATCTCCTTTATGCCATAAACAGACTACAGATCTTATGGTCCATGGAGTTCAATGTTGGAGACTTCTACGTTTGCAGTCAAACTAAATACTCCGATTTCAATAATAGACCAAATGAGTTGAAAACAATGCTGCCCTATATGCAAGTCCCTGCAATGCCCAATGATTCTTCGACAAGTGAGTGATTTTCTCGAGAACACAGAACAGGTTCAGGTTTTAGCCTGACACGGGTGTCACGGACAAAAGTTACTCTATATGATTTGCTTGTATCGCATGTTCAGTAACCATGCTATAAAACTTGATACTCTTTGTTGTTTCAGACATTATTTCAGCTATTATTTATTGTGTCCTAATCACTTTTTTTGCATCTGGGTCAATGTTAACATAGCAAAGCTAGACAACTGGCTAAGATTATTAAGAATTTAAAAAGTCAACCCAAAGTTTAATTAAGGGTTTGAATGGATGAATAAGCAACAACAATTAAGTAATATAATATATAGATAATAAAGTATCATATAAATGTGAAGGTCTTTTTTGCTTTGGTGATAAACTTAATTTGTACATTTTATTTACACAAGGAACATAAGTTACGATGCTTCATGTTAGGTTTCATAGAGCTGAAGTGGCTGAAGTGTTTTACCGTGGGGGATCACATAGACCATATCCTTTCACGTAATCAAGAAAAAGGAGAGAATTAAGTGCATGTTTGCTTCAATTTATATTTTTAAATTTTGAATTTGTTTTTAAATTTAATAAAAAATCTTTCTGTTTGAGTTTTTAATTTTAATTTTAATTTTTAGGTTCTTTCAGTTTTTAAACATTTATAAAAACTACAAAAACTCATTTTTGTTTTCTGTTTCTATTTTTATATAATCTAAATTACTATCAACTAAATATATATTATTTAATTATTTAATATATTAATTATTGATATAAATTATAAATAATTTAATTTAATTTAATTTAATTTTAATTTTTAATAAATATAATTAAATTTAAGATATATTCTAAATATATAAATCTTAATTCAATTATTAAAAATAAATATTAAATTTTAAGTAAATTTTAATTTTTA
>JANKOD010000192.1:23899366-23916822 GCA_026284645.1 Erythroxylum acuminatum
CTAGTTGACTAGTCTGAGGATGCAAGTCGACTTACACGACTACAATGGCAGATCTGAAACACTTCCTCCGACATACCAACTTCCACAGGGCATAGCTCCTTACTCCAAACTCCCAATTGGACAAAATTAGTGTCTATTTCATAGATAAAAGATAGCTATACAAGTTTCATGTAGGACACAAAAACTAATTCCACCTCTAAAGATGTCAAAAATGCAATCAAAGTCACTGCCTACTCACAATGTTCCAAAACAGTACAACATTTTTCCAAAGAGCATAACTTCCCATTCCCTTAGCTAGAAATTACAAGCTTTATATCCAAAAGAAATAGAAAAACATGTTATACAACTTTCATGAACAATCTGGAAGCACATTCCATCTCTAACTAGCTCAAAATTGTCATGTTAGTGGCTGCCGTGATCATTAGCCGATCACCTGATTTAGGTCCAATCTTTGAAAATTCCTACCTCCCAATTCTGACATCCAAAATTAGCATGCTATATCTCATTTTAAAGATAATTTCTTCCTCTACAACTTTTCAGAAGATCACTTGAGCTAATTTGAATCACAATAGCCCACAGTTTAGCTTCCAAGTATAATACTCACAAAACCAACCTTTAGGGCTAGGTTCCAACACGATGCACATAAACAGCCAACATTCAACAGGTCATAACTCTCAACATACACATCGAAAAATTGATTACTCAGTGGAAATAAAAAGATGACAAGCACCTCTTCAACTTTCATTAAGACCAATTTCACAAATTCACCCTAACTCAATCTAGAAAAATCCATCAAAGTTTCAGATTATCAAGTTCGGGTACTGTTCACACAGCTCATATCATTCACTTTCAAGACAAGATTCAACACTCTTCTAAGCACAATTGGGCATAACTTCTTTCACATAAAATGTAGCCAAATGACTCAATTTTAATTGAGGACAAACCTCACCTCAATTGCTTGACCACACAATTAGTTATGGCAAAAACATTGAAACATGATCAACTCACATTTTCCAGCTTTTCTACTAACCTATATCCTATCACTTCCAAAACCAATTCCACATCAATAAACATCCTAATGAGATAAGAATTCAGCCAATAGGTCATCAAGACCTTCACTTAAGCACCTTGCCTTAAAAATGGCAGCACACACACAATTATTTTTCTTTAGATTTCCATTAATCTAGCCTTACAAAGATCAATCAAAACCAAGTCAAAATCAATGTAAACCATGTTCATTCACTCATCCTCACACAAATATGACTTTGTACCCAAACAATCAATCCATAGGCTTTATGAAATTAATGCACAATAAGTCATAATTCATACACAATAACTCCCAATTAATGCATCTAACTACCAAGTCATGTATTAAATGAATAATCAAAGCTTAAAACCAAAAGCTTACCTCTTCAATCCTTCAATTAATACTCCAAAACACTAACTTCCACTCACACCACTCTCACACACGACACTCACCAAATCAAGGGAGGTAGAAGGTTCTAAGCTAGTATGGCATGAAAAGAAACACTTAAGGTGGAGGAGGAGACAACAATTAAGCTAAAACACTTAAAGAAAATCAATGAAAAGGAGGAAGAAGAGAGAGTTTCGGATGGAGGAACAAAAGCAAGCAAAAATCCTCTTTTCCTTCTTCCTATTTAGCTTTGCCGAAAATGGATGGGGACAAAACAAAAGCATTAAATGGTTTAGGACACTTGTTAGGACACTTGTCATATAATTAAGAAAAAGACAAATTTCATTTAATAAGATTAAACCCTAATGAAATGAATCTTTGACCCATTCAATTTCAATGGCCCTAATTCCAAGTCCAAAATAATGTACCCAATATTTTAGTGCCATTGGACAGAAATTTTCAATACCGAAAACTAACCGGTTCGCCACTTGGCGATTTTTCCGGTCCAGAAAATTTCTCCGAAAAATTCCAAAAAATTTCTAAAATTCCCTTAAAATATAAAACATACAAGGAATCACTCAAATTAAGTTTTTTCAAACACCATTACCACATTGTTCACAACCAAATTACAATTAGGCACAAATACTGGGAAATGTTATGCATGCATATACAGTTATTTTTTTCATGTGCACATTTCACTATTTACATGTAGGCATATGCATGATTTTTTTTCAACAAAACCTAAACCCTCTTAGCCCTTTACCAAATTACCATTCTACCCTTCCCGTAGGGGGTGGGATGTTACAGCTACTTTTCAGAATTATTACTTTTCACGACTTCTTTAAATGAGACTGGATCCTTATCAATGCTTAAGTCACATTTATGCTCAAGTGAATATACCATATAGTCATCTGATATAGCTAATCTTTTCTCCCTTATAGGCCTTCACAATACTATTTCTTGTAATATCACTTGATTATTTATGGCTTCCACATTATTTACTAGTTCATTATTGACATTCTCTTCTTGAGGGTTTGGAATATCAACTTATTATTATGATATATTGTGTGACTGTTATACAACAAGAGCAATAACAACTTGAGAAGAGACACTGGGTGAAGGATTTTTTACCTGAATCTTTTAAATATCCACCTTTCGTGGTTCCCTTACTCCTACTGATTAGTCCATTTTGAATAAACCTAGCATTGTCAGACTCAACTATTCTTGTATCATGGTTAGGACAATAAAATATGTATCCTTTGGACTTTTTTGGATAGCCGATGAAGTAATGACTAATAGTTCTTACATCATACTTCCTTTCATGAGGATTATAAATCCTTATTTCTACTGGACAACCCCAAACATATAGGTGCTTCAACCTAAGTTTCCTACCTGCCCATAAATCATAAGATGTCATAGGAATTGCTTTATAAGGAACCCTATTAAGTGGATATGTCTTTAATGCATACATCCATAAAGATAAAGGTACATTCGTGTAACTTAACATACTCCTAACCATAACCATATGAGTACGAGTATGCCTTTTAGCTATAACATTTTGTTGTAGTATAATGGGCATTGTATACTGTGTAAAAATGCCCTGACTTTGAAGAAATTTTGCAAATGGATCCAGGCACTGTCCATTCTCATCATATTTACCATAATATTCACCACCTCTATTAGACATTACGACTTTCACTTTTCTATCTAACTGTCTTTCTACCTCATTAATGAACTCCTCAAGAATGTCCACTAATTAAGACTTTTCCTGCAATAAATAGAGATAACAATAATGTGAATAGTCATAATAAAGGTGATAAAATGCTTTTCACTACCCTAAGATGGAACATGAAATGGACCACATATATCATTGTTTATTAATTTAAATACCTCAGCACTTCTTGTGGCTGAACTCTTAGATAGGTGTTAGATTTGCTTGCCTTTAATGTAATCCACACACACATCCCAGTCAGTAAAATCTAGTTAAGGTAAGATTTCACCTTCCGCTAACCTCATCCTTTCTCTAGATATATGACCTAACTTTTGATGCCACAAGTAAGCAGAGTGTTCATTATATGCACTACGTTTATTACCAATATTATGTTCAACATGAAATAGGGATTCAGAATAATTAACATCAAGGTTGAAACGATGTAAACCATCTATTAATGTACTAGAACCATAATAGTACTATCGTTTATACAAAGAAAAAACACCATTTTCAACATTGAAGTTAAAACCTATCTTATCACGCCGATATTAAGTCATAGGCGTGATTACTCAAGATTTGTCTAATTTCAGTTTTTATATATATTTAAAAGTTATTGGAAGAAAATGGAGGAGTCTAAACAAGTATATATACTTAATGTCACTATCACTAATATGATAATAATACTTAATGTCACACCTGTGAGACCTCTCATCTATTATGATTATTAATAATAATAATCACGATTGCAACTTGTTAACTCACAAGAGTGCATCGAATTCACGCCTGCGACTAACAAGTATATATACTTAATGTCAATAATATAACAATATAATAATAATAATTAATATTGAATTCACGGTAGTCACAACCGTGAAGAGCTATATATATACTTAAGATTAGTATATAATATTTAATAATAATTAATAATTAATAATGCACGGTTATGACTAAGATATATATTTAATATTAATATATAGTACGTAATAATATAGTAATAATAATTAAAACGATAAGTAATTGATTAATCAATTAAAATATAATTAATTAATTACAATCTAATTAATTAATTATATTTCATAAAAAATTATACAAATATATGTGTCTGACATATGTGACTTAAGTGTCACACCTATGAGACCTCTCATCTATTAACCGTTCAAAGTTACAAAATCTATAAAATCGAAGTTATGGCTGTGAGTAATAAGTCATAGGCGTGATGATGAGATAGAAGTGGGAGTCGTTGGATCAAAGGGATGATAGGATGAAAATGCGTCGTCATCCATCTCATTTCGAAGTCATAAAATCCACAAAATCGAAGTCACAGCTGTGAGTAATAAGTCACAGCTGTGACGATAAGATAGAAGCAGGAGCCGTTGGATCAAAGGGACCGTGAGATGGAAATGTGCGGTCATCCATCCCATTTTCGAGGTCACAAAATCCACAAAATTGAAGTCACGGCTGTGAGTAATAAGTTACAGGCGTGACGATGAGATAGAAGCGGAAGCCATTGGATCAAAGGAATGGTGGGATAGAAATGCGTAATTGTTCATCACATTCGTCCTTAACATATACACTTAATTAGTTAATACTAGATTCTTCGACGTCGTTTTTATCGTCTTCTAGCTTCCTTTCTTCTTGTCGACTTTAACATCATCATCACACCCAGTCCGAAGTCCCGCAATAAAGCGAGGTTTGGAAAGGTATGATAGTACGCAACCTTACCCTTACATAATAGAGAAGCTGTTTCCGGTAGACCCACATGCAGATGTGACAAAAAAATAGTGATGCAGGTTAACAGAAGAAATAAGTAAAAACTGGCACGCAGAATATTTAAGTAAATAGAATTACAATAAAAGACATAAGAACATACCTGATGTTTGACCAGATCTGCTAGTACCTTACACCTTGTAAAGACCGACTCTTTTCGTCGCTAGTCGCGTTAGGAGTCTTCACTGAGCGACTTTGAGGATACGACAATCCTACGGTTTTAGGTGTCCATCGAGGGAATCTTTCCCTAAAACTTACCACTCGCAAAGGCATAAAGGACATTGGGTTGGGTTTTCTAAGCGGTAAGTATGTTGTTTACCCTTATCCTATCACGCTAGACTTTCCTAATTCTAGCAATTGCCTCAGTGAGGGCCAACTCTGACATATCTTTCTTGATCATTTTCCTCCTGATCTTGTAAAGCCTTTCTTTCCTCCTCTTGCAGCCACTCAAATTTATTATCTCACAGCGTCGTATCGGAGCATCAGAAGGCATCTTGTGCACATGTCCAAACTACCCAAGTTTTTTCTCTCTCAACATGTGTGCAATACTAACTACTTGTAGTCTGTCTCTTATTACCCGATTCTGTACCCTATTTTTTATAATAATATCACACATCTACTTAAACATAAGCATTTCTGCTACCACCAAATGTCGCTTAAATCTTGGAGTAGAATCTTTACTAGTCTCCCTGAACGGACCAGCACCTACAAGTGTTTCTGTGTTTGTCTCACAGCCATTTGTACGCAGGCTTTGTGTTTTTGTGTTTCTCTTTCATACGTGAAAGACGCCGGTAAGGTGGACTGCAGTTCTGACAAGTGTTGAAGGCTCTACAGTCCACAGCGACATAAACTCTTTAATTAATTATCGTAACAAACCTTTTTTCTTATAGGCCTGTATATTAAACCGCGAAGACAGTCCAAAGCACCAGCCCAACAAACGGCTCCTTTCCGGCACAACCAGCAAACGCAAAGACATCATTTGGCATTTGACGTTTTTGGAGAATGGCTATGTGGCCATTAAATTGTCACCATATAAAAACGGCAAAGGGACAAGAGGAAAAGACTAGTTAGGAGTCAAAAGAAGGAGAAATTGGTCTTTTAGCGGCATCTTGGAGTTCGTTGATCCCTTCTTGGCTGTATTTTAACCTTTGGACTCTTTGGTACGATAAGTACAGTTGTTAGGCATCGGATCCTCAGCAATTAGCTGTCATTTCTTGCTTAATTTATTTCGGAAAAATTGGCACTGGGAGCTCTGAAGAAAGTTAGGTCCTAGGCATCATCCAGGTGCCAATGCCTGAAATAGGTAGGTAGTGGGACAGGTTGAGGTTGGTCACTCGTTTTTGGATCTTTACGCGTTAGAATCCACGCAATCCTTTTCATTTCTCTCGACGGGTCCATAGGAAATTGTAGTTGTAATTGTCCTTCAACGGGCTATATAATTTACTAAGAAAACAAACTTAAGGATTCCTTTACAAGTGTACAGACCAGCTCCAGCCAACGCTCGCCTCGCCTGTCCCAGCCAAGCTCTGAACTTCGGCTTTTGTATTAAGACATTCTTTTGTCTCTTCTACAGTGTGGTAATCATCACAGTGATGAACAGACTTTTGTTCAGAGATAATCCATTTTTAAGCTTGATTTTAAACTTAACATGCAAGATGCCTAATGCCTCTGTTTCAGGCGTATTAGAACTTAGAAGCTTAAAACCTGGGTGGTTTGTTCTTGCTAGTTTTTCACTTATTTTACAGTTTACATTTCGTCCAATAATTCAAAATTTCTACATCAAAAGCGTAAACTAATTATTATATAGTTTAATTTGAAATAAAAAGGATATTGAATTAAAAAATTTCACAGTGATCTTAATTCTCACTGTAAGAAAGGTGAATCCTTTGATCTTGTAAATGAATTTGACTATTTCATTAAAAAGAAAACTATAGAGTTCCCCCGGTTACCAAATTTATAGCAGCAAATGTATAGAGATTGTTGCGTAAGTTGACAATCGTAAGAGCTCATAAAAGCAACCCCCTTTCTCCTTTGTTATGTGCTACTTCCCTTCAATTCCACTTCTTTCCTATTCTTCAACAATAAAACTCTCCTCAATCCCCAAGAAGATCGTTTAAAGTTCGAATCTTTCCAATACGCAGATTCGAAAATGGCAAGTGGGGATCTAGAAAGAGGCTCCAAGAACCGGGGAGCCAACAACAATGCCAACTTCGCTTCCTACTATGTTCAGACCTCCGACAAGGCTTGGACCTCATGGCTCATTCCTATGTTTGTGGTTGCTAATGTTGCCGTGTTCGTTGCTGTCATGTATGTCAACAACTGTCCCAGAAACAATCTGGGTTTTGATGGTGGTTGTGTGGCCAGGTTCCTTGGCCGCATCTCTTTCCAGCCTTTGAGAGAGAACCCTCTCTTTGGTCCATCTTCTTCTACGTATGTTATTTTTCTTCCTTGCCTTTTCATGGTCTTATTGAATATATCGTTAGATTCTGTGAAATCTTGATTTTTTTTATAATTGGTTTTGATGTTTGAGTTCTTCTGTCTCGGTCTGGGCTAGTAAATTTTGGACCTTCATAGATTTAGGTCGTTTCTTAAGTTGATCATAATGTTGGTACTCATCTTTTGTTTCGTGGAATTACTGATTTCTTGTTGCTTTGCTACTTTGTTTTGCAATTGATGTCACTTTCACTTCGGTGGACTTGGGAACGCTAGGACTATTAGTAGAAACTTGTCTTCAAAGCTTCTGATCTTGATTTCGCTTTTTTCCATCATTTATTAGGATTTGTGGTTGTGTCGAGCTCGTTTCCTGAGTTCCCAAGCTGAGAGTTAGAGTTCAAACCATCACAATTTTGCAGCTACTACGCATTACAATACTAATTCTATGGCTTTTGATAAAGGAAAAGGAAGGGAAGGGAAGATAAAGAATAAGGGGGATGGAGTTTTATTGTGAAGCATTCCTTCATGCTTCAACTTCAATATTAAACTATCTATTGGCGCTACTTTATGTTGTCAGACATCTAGTTGCCCTTAGGAAATTTATTTAATTTATGAGATCTAGAATGTTCCCTAGCTTCTTCTGGAGACTGCAAGTGTATAGGCATGAATTTCAATGCCAATTGTATTGTCATTTTCTTGCTGCAGATTGGAAAAGATGGGAGCCCTTGAGTGGAACAAGGTAGTGCACGGGCATCAAGGGTGGAGGCTCGTAACTTGTATGTGGTTACATGCAGGTGTTATACATTTGCTTGCAAATATGTTGAGCTTGGTCTTCATCGGGATTCGCCTTGAACAGCAATTTGGATTTGGTATGTTGTATTATATTTTCATTTCTTATTACATCATAATTCTATTAAACTGATGAAGCATTTTTGCTATATGACTACTTGACACATTAGGATAAATGGGTGTTTTCTTCCTTTCTCATTTTTCCTATTTTACTATAATAGAAAATGGCTCAAGTTTGAACTTGTTTGATCTGAATGAATCATTTTTGTGTCTATACTGTGACAGCACTAGTTGGGATTATCTATCTGCTGTCAGGATTTGGTGGCAGCATATTGTCCTCACTTTTTATTCAGCGGAACATCTCTGTTGGTGCCTCTGGTGCTTTGTTTGGACTTCTTGGTGCTATGCTATCCGAGCTTCTTACCAACTGGACAATATATTCTAATAAGGTATGTTTCAAATCACATACTAGGATAACTTCTGCTGATGCAAATTTGTTAACAATTCCAGTATCCCAGTCCTGAATGATTAGGTAGTAGCTATATGAACAATGGTAAGAGCAGGTGTGATATATTAAAATATTTACAAATTGACATGTAGTTGAGCTCTTTTGCGGGGATTGTATCATACATCATCATCAGATAGTATTTAAGGGATGCAAGCGGTGATGTTTTGTAATGTCTAGAACTCAGCAAATTCCAGAGTGTATTTGAGATAGGTGTTCAAAGCTCAAAATAATTGATTTGATTGTCAAAACTCTGTTGTGTTAATTGTCATGGTACTTAAAGGATTATGTGCAGGTGCGGACTTCTGAATGATGAATGAATGGTGGTTTTTAACTGTTTCTGGACATTCCTTCTTTCTGTAGGTTGCTGCTCTAATTACACTCCTTGTCATCATTGCTGTCAATTTGGCCGTAGGAATTCTCCCACATGTTGACAACTTTGCACACATAGGAGGTTTTCTTACTGGTTTTCTCCTGGGCTTTGTATTGTTACTTCGTCCTCAATTCGGGTGGGTGGAAAGGCGGCATCTTCCTGCTGGTGCTCGTGTAAAATCCAAACACAAGGTGTACCAGTATGTATTGTGGTTGGTTGCCATGATTCTTCTCATAGTTGGGTAAGTCCAGATGTTCTGAACTTTCATTTTTGAAGGTCTGTTTTTATATCTTCTTTTGAAGTAGTTAAACTCCTGGCTATACCAAATGGTTGTTAAAAGAAACTCTCTTTTGTTAATGCATGCCGCAGTTTTACCCTGGGATTGGTGATGCTGTTCAAAGGAGAGAATGCAAACAAGCACTGCAGCTGGTGCCATTACCTTAGCTGTGTGCCAACGTCAAGATGGAAATGTGACAACTGATTCCTTTTTTCTGATCATTTTTTTAGGTTTCTTGGATTTTTCGTACATGTATTTTGTGACAACTGATTCCTTTTTCTTTACTCATAGTCTGTCAGTGATGTACATGCATAGTTTATGGACAGCCTTGGATTCGCGTTGGACGTGATTCAGATTGTTATTTGTACAGAACTATTCATCCATTATATTGATGCTTCTTTCTAGTCTTCTGGCTCTCATATCTGGTTTTGGCCAATTCCATTCACATTTAACTTTTTTTTTTCCTTTCTAAGATCTACGCCCAGATCCAACTCGACTAATGAATAAAATTTCTGACAGTTTCCCACTCTCATCACATCTACTGTTATGCCATCTTCTGACCCCGCAGATATCTCAATTTCTAAAGCCTCTCTATTCCCCCTTGCTACTAATTTGGAACCTTTGGCAGGTACTTCTCTTCGATTTGTCTCAACATTAGATCTTGAAAGTAGAGAAGAGATAAATCCATTTAAACAAGTCCATCCTCTAGCAATGCTACTCTAGTTGATCTAAAGATTAAAGAAATCACACAACTTGAGTAGGAGGCAGGTAATGGATTCAAGCTTTTGAGTAATAGAAGATCCCAAAAAAAGAAGAAATCTTCCAGTATTAGATGGCTCAGTTACAAGATTTATTAAGAGTTGCTATATCGTTCATAGTTAGTCTTTGGGAGACAAAACTTAAAGAGGAAAGATGCAAGAATGTGTCTTGTTCAAGCATCAATAGTAGCTGATCACTAATCATCAAAGACATCACTATATAAGAATATGACTGCATACAGGCTGTATAGGTTAGAAGTCACTCAATCGATCATAGAGAATTACCTTATTCACCTTACAGCCTCTTTAATTGCAGAGAGAATCCCCCTTCACCTTTATATATGCAATCGATCATGCTTTTCAGAAAGTTCACCTATGGAACAAACTCAAGGAAATTGGTGCCTCAATAAACTTACCTTGGATATTGCTTGGTGACTTTAGAAACATGCTTCATCCTATTAGGCCGAGGGTAATTTCTCTACTTGAAACCACTTTAATGATTTTATAGATTGCACAAGTTTCATGCAGCTCTCAAACCTTAATAAGAAATTTTTATACCTGGTGTAATAGTAATAAGGAAGGTGGCTCTTGAGAAAAAGATTGATAGAGCTTTGAGAGCTGTAATCCCTCAAACTTCAGGCACCTTTTAGTTTCAACAAACGTTTTGCAGAATTTGATAGTTTCGAAGAAGCAATCCTGAGAGGCTTGAACATAGAAATTTAAGGGAACAAATAATTCACATGTATGAGAAAGATTTAGAGCATCAAGGAGAAATCATAAATATTGAATAAGAGGAAATTGGAGACACTCAATGTGCTGTGAATGAAACTAGAAACGATTCAATAAGAGCTCTTCTTAACTTGTACAACTCTCCATTAGATGTAACTCTTATTGTTGAGGAGAAGGAGGCTTTTTCAAACTAATGCTCAAAAGTTACTCTTTAACCATTCTCTACGGAAGCAATGAGTCATACTGACTTGGTCGAAGGATGGAGATAGGAATACCTCTTTCTTCCATAAGTTCACAACCTCAAAAAAGGAATATTAACATAATTGTTTCCCTCAAAGATGAAATGGGAATATTAATTGATACTCAATAAGGACTGCTAAATGAAGCTTACAAAATTTTTTCTCAAACCTGAGGAGCTCCTTCTAATGCGACTTCTTTTGTCCCTCTCATTAGATCCATCATTGGTGGTCAAATTCTTGCCTCAGATGTGGACTTATTAGTTAGACCTATCACATTTAGGGAGGCTGAGCAAGTTATTTTTTCTCTGGATCCTAATAAAGACCTAAGACCTATGGGCATGAATGGATTCTTGTATCAAGGATCCTAGTCGCTAGTAAGGCACATAGTGTTTTATGTAGTAATGGATCCAAACGAAAATATTGAAAAAGGTAAACAAAACTTTCTTATACCTCATCTATAAAACTCATTCCTCTAGCTTATTTAATCCTGAGGATTTCATTGGTTGGGTGGAACAATGCATAAAATCAATATCCTTTAGTGTCTTGATCAATGGTGAACCTACAAAACTCTTTAAGGTAGTAAGAGGCTTGAGGCAAGGAGATCCCATGTCTCCTTACCTCTTTATCTTAGGAATGAAAGTTATCATGAGGCTTATAAAGCTAAACATCAATAAAGACCCCACCTTCAAACTCTCTTCTTGACAAAAGAAGGAAAAAGTGAAAAGTTAGAAAAGACTAAGGTGGCCATCATGTTCATTAAGTGTTTTCAAATTCTTCACTGAATCAACATTGTTCACGAAGTGTTTGTAGATTCTTAAATGAACTAACATGTTTATTAAATGTTGCAAATTCTTAAATTTTTAGGAATGTGTAGTACTACATAGCTATTCGTTTGGTTACAGGAAAAGTAAAGGAGCCTCCAAAATGAAAGCTAACTAGTAGATGCATTATGGTAGAAAACATTGACAAATTTGGCTTATAATAACATTTTGATCGATTAGTTTGGTTGATTGAATTGGATCAGTCAACCAAATAGTGAAGGATTTCTTGTCTATAAGAAGAACATTTTGATCGATTAGTTTGGTTGATTGAATTGGATCGGTCAACCAAATAGTGCAGGATTTCTCTCCTATAAATAGTAGTTCAGTTGATCAGGTTAGTTAGGTTGACCGAATTTGGTTGCAAGTTTTAAGATATAACTTACCATATTTTGCTTAATATAGACAAAATAACCCTAACAACAAATAGAAGATTGAATACAGATATGAAAGCCTTTTTTAATCGAAGATATAAGAGAAATATGAGTAAACAAAGATTACAAGTATCACGAGAAAATTCAAGCTGTGTAAACATTAAGTTATTTATATTTTTACAGTGAAAAAACATCATTACAGTGTCCTTCGTGTTTTATTGAGATAACTTATATTATTGTAAGGCCTAAGTGTGCATTTAAGTGCTTTAAATACTCAAAATATTGTAAGGTTTGTGTTGAACCTTGGAAAAGATAAGTTTCATTTTCACTTATTGAAAAAGAGCAATACTAAATTTGAGATTTCCAAGTGAACTTTAGAAGTAAACCTAACAAGGGCTAATCAGCAGTCTAAACTGATGAAATCAAAAACCACTTTCGTTTTGTAATTGACGAAAACTAACAAGGGCTACTCAGCAGTCTAAAACTAAAACATATAGCAGATGCAATGAAACACGCAATCCACTTGATTCACAACACTAGTCCTGTCTAAGAAGTCCACAACATCAAATTCAAAGACTATCATTAGATACCCTTCTCTAACATTGACCTAACCCTCATTGGAAGACCGTATAGTCTTATAAATCCTGCAGCATCAGCCTGATTATATATCTGCCCACCCTCAAATGAAGAAATGTCCTCCCTATAAAGACTATAGGGACTCGTCCTCCCTGTTACAGAGAAGGAACCCTTGTATAATTTCAGGGTTACTGAACCAGTTGTTGTTGCTGTGACCTTCTCCATGAATGCATCCATTGAATCGCGAAGAGGATCAAACCACCTGCCTGCATAAACCAGCTCCGCATATTTAAGAGCCAAAGAATCTTTAACTTGCACTGTTTCTCGGTCAAGTGTCAAAGACTCCAGCTCGCGAACAGCAGCAAATAGGATGGTCCCTCCAGGAGTTTCATACACACCACGGCTTTTCATACCAACAAGTCGGTTTTCAACCATATCAATACGGCCAATTCCATGCCTTCCACCAATCTCATTGAGTTCAGACAGTAAGGATGCAGGGGACAGCTTCTTTCCATTTACTGAGACTGGAAGCCCTGAAACTATGCCTATCACAACATATCTACAGAAGAATATTGGAAGGGAAAGAAGAATTAGCAATGGAAGAGAATATTACAAAAAATAGTTCGAGTGAATGATAATTACTCTGGTTGGATAGGTGCATCTTCTGGATCTACTGTCATCATGTACATATCTTTCTTAGGCTCATTTGCCGGATCTTCCAAAATGTCACCCTAAATGTTGCAATTCCATTGAGTAGCAGGAAAGAAGATAAGCAAAAATGATGGAAGTAAAAATGAGCTTATTAGGAAATAATAGCAAATGTTAGGCTCATTTGCCGGATTTTCCACAATGTCACCCTAAATGTTGCAATTTCAATTGAGTAACTGGAAAGAAGATAAGCAAAAAAGATGGAAGTAAAAACAAAAGCTTATTAGGAATTAATAGCAAATGTTAACAGTCAAGGATGTTAGACCAAAACTTTCAATTGTAATCATATGGAGGTTGACCTTTTCCAAAGTTATCAGTTGTATAGTTCTATAAAATACAAATACATACACACCCACACACGTGTGTGTCTGACATGTAAGTTATCATTGATATGTAATTAACAGATGATGCACAAACAGTTAAATGTGTACAACAGAACATCTCTATCATGTCTCTGCAAAGTCTAAAGGTGAAAATGCAACTTCTCCGTAAAAAACTGAAAATTCATATAAGAAGATTTCCACTAATGCATCATAATATTATTTTAAACGAACTGTTATATCCACGTCAAACTTGAGTTATTCAACTTGTACATAAGCATCCTTACAATTTTCCCAATTATTCTATTAGCAATTTGAACATTATATTTCCACCAAATATAGCTACAGCTTCCCCAAGAATAGTTGAGCCAATAAGTCAATAATATCCATTTAACTGTAACCAACCCTCCAAGTCCAACAATTAAACCTTATTTCCTATTCATATAAGAAGCAAATCATACCTCATGACTAAGGTGCCACAAGTTCCTGTCTCTGCTATATATAGACTTCTTAGTCACTGGGACCGGCACATTATGCTTCTTTGCATATTCAATAGCATCTTCTCTTCCAGTAATATCCCATTCCCTCCAGGGAGCCACAACTTGTAGCTCAGGATTTAAAGCAAAAAATGTGAGTTCAAATCGAACCTGAACCCAAAATCAAAAGGGCAAGGTTGTGTCAGAAGAAAAGTAAATCGAAAACTATAACTTTATGCATGGATTAATAGTTGTATATGCCTGATCATTTCCTTTGCCTGTGCAGCCATGACAGACAGCATCAGCTCCAACTTCTTTAGCAACATCTACCATAGCCTGAGTAATTAGAGGCAGATCACTGTAGCAACTCATGTGACATGAGAGCTAAACTTTGATAATCACGAAAATGGAATGATATAAACCATATCACAGAGAAAAAAGTACAGTAAATCCACCATAAACGCATATAGTTAACCAAAACTGAAGTGAACTAGAAAAGCTACATCTTCTCCTCTCTAAAATGAAAATCAAAGATCGTATCAGAGTGGGAAGAGGAATACAAATTGCAAACAACTACATATTAAAAAATGGGCTTAACCACATGAATATCAAAGCTTTCCAAATAAGAGCTCACTTTAGCAATAACTGGACGAGCCATGGAAGTCCCCAATAAATATTTCCTCTCATAAATTGCACCAGCTCGCAAGCATGGGAATATGAAATCCCTTACAAATTCCTCCTTTAAGTCCTTCACAACTAATTGGCTAGCACCACTTGCCTTGGCCTTTTCTTCTAAACCTTCCAATTCTTTTAAGCCCTACAAATTTACAAATGGAGACCTGTAATTCTGAACGGTTGATAATTGAGAAGTTGCTTGCGTATCAAGAATGATAAACACAATTAAATATTCATTTGACTAGCATACACATACTTGGCCAACATCAGCAGTGAAGCAGACAACTTCACAACCATAGTTCTCCCTGCAAAAACATAATTGGTTGAGTAAATAACATTATAATGTAAATATGATAAATGAAAGGATGGAGGCATACAAGTGAAAAATAACTGAGTAGCTATAGAGTAGAAAATGTATATAAAATCCAATTGAGCCTTAACAAAACAATGTAAAATACATAAATTATTCATTGAAAATACAAACGTCAAATACCAAAATGCAACAGAACTTCTGATTCTCAATATTGTAAATTGGTAGTTATCTACTTAAGAATTGGTATCAGAATCGTTGAATAACCACAATTTCTCAGCTTCACCACGTTACCTATATACACTAGAAATGCCAATACAATGTGGGGAAGGTTCGGGTGAGCCAGAATTCACACAATCATGTACCTTAACCATGGTACAATAACTGATGTGTCTAAGCCACCGCTATATGCCAAAACCACCTTATTTAATTTTCCACGCAACCCTCCACTGATTGCAGTCCCACGTACATGTGCCTCTTTATCACTAGACAGAACAGCTTGAACAACTGCAATCCAAGAGAATATTTATCAGGAATCACAAGAGAATTCACCAACGCATGATCCAAATCAATAACACAAAAGGCCAGAAATACACCCACATCAAAACATGATATGAGGTGAAGTTCCACACAACAGTTTAACTAAGATTGCTTCTTTTCTTCTCTTTTTCTTTAGGACTCCTTTATAACACAGCAAATGACAACTTGTATTACATTGAGGGTCATTTGAGTTTCATAAGAATCCATAATGGGAGGCAACAAAAAGAGCAGGTATAATAGCAGAAATTCTCACCTTGACTTTTGCGGACTTCAATAACTCTACTATTTGGAATAGCAAGCGCTCGGCGATGGAGTTCACTTGCATTTTCGCCGAGCTGTCACTCAAAATCCATACAATTCTATCAAGAAAATGCCGACCAACAGACTGAACCAAAGAAAAGAAGAAAGAAACAAAATAAATACAAGCATAAAACAGATACCTCGTGGATCGAAAATTGAAATGACTTCCTAGTCAAAAATCTTTTGTGAGACGAATCTGCAAGTAAACTCAATGTTATGTGAATATGCAAAAGATGTGCAAAGAAAAGTGAAGAGAAGCAAAGAAGGGTAGCCACCAAAGACGAGGGCGTTAGATGAAAATGCAGAGCTTGCTTTCAAATGCGCCATGTCCTTCCTAAACGGCGAGCCGGCAAACCTTCTCAAAGCTTTGTACAGCAATATTTATTACCTATAAAAGCAACGAAGAAATGAATTGACCAAAAGGGGCTTATGATTCAGAGCAGGAAAGAGAGGAATATCTGAATATGCATGAGGGTAAATAGATCACTATGCTACTGACAGAGGATAGATGACCAAAAAGCGATTGGTTTGTATGCCGGTACGAAACAAAGTTGGAAGAATGGGAAAGAATTCAAAGGGCAATTAGGTAAACTAATTTATTGTCTACGGTGATAAATGCATGTGAAATCCTCTGTACCCAATATGGGGCATGAGATCGTTTGTGCCACTAACTGTGTACCTATTCTGTGCCAGATTTAAAACGTCGACGTTTTAATTAAAACCTACTTCTCCTCTCAGCTTTCACGCTTGCCTAAGCCAAGCCAACGTCTCGTTCTTCTTTTGATTTTACCTCCCGCTTTACTTCTTTGATCTTGCTCTCAACTCTGTAATTTGTCATTTTCTATACAAACGAAACAGAGACACCAAACAGAGCAGTATTTCTTTCCATTTATATGTGTTTGGTTACTAACTCTCAATTCTCTTATCAATTGCGTTGCTTATCACTACCAAAGCCAGTGGTCCCTGTCTTCTCTCTTTGCTCTATTACAACCGCCCCTCTTCTTTACATCCCTTTTGCCCTGTTATCCAACACTTCTTTTACGAACAAAACACACACACAAAGACACTCTTTCTCTCCATCAACTACTCACGTATTCTAGGATTTTAAGGCTTGATTTGCGCTTTAAGCAAACAAGAGCTTTAAAGACTTTTGAGGATTTGGGGACTTGAGTTTTAGTTGATTGGAGACGAGTAGCTTGGAGAAAAGAGTTGTCACCATAATCATGGTCGATGGACCCACCAAAGGTATGGACTTTGTTTGAAATAGCGACTCTAAACGTTGCGCTGCAGTTTGATTTCTGTCTGAAATTTCTCATTTTTTGATCCCCACCTCCTAATTTTCTATGTTCGTTCTCCCTTGGAAC
>JANKOD010000192.1:23916922-23941885 GCA_026284645.1 Erythroxylum acuminatum
CCTAATGTGAGCTTTCTGCTATGGTTGACTATGAGGAATAGATTGAGTACAATGGATCGACTACACTTTTTATCCTCTCCTAAGATCTGTATCTTCTGTCATCTAGTGGATGAATCTAGAGACCACCTTTTCTTTGAGTGTGGCTTCTCCAGAACTCTATGGTTCACTCTCTCAACTCTCAGTGCTCCTGACCTGAACGCATGGAGATTTCTAGACATCTTGCAAGAGATTCCTAATCTACATTTATCGGAAGGTGACAAGGTCATTACCCTCCTTTCAATGGCCACCTATATTCAGGTCCTATGGAAAGAGCGAAACTTCCGCAGATTTAAAAATCAGACTTCCTCCCTGAACTCACTTATAGAGCTCCTCACTACCAGCATTAGAGAGCAACTGATTATAAATCAGTTACACTTATCTTGTAGTGGGCGAACGGCCTTTCTATGGAGTATCTGATTTCTCTCAATCTAATCACTTCTCAACTCATCTATGCAGAATCTACTTTATCGCTCAGATCCTCAAATCCTCGATTGTTAGTTGTAGTAGCCTCCTATCCTCGATCTCTCTCCGAGGTAGAAGATGGGAGTCGAATACCTGTTTCCACCAATCGAGGGGAGGTCTTTTCTGTTTCCACCAAGCGAGATCTTTGGTACGAGTTGATTTCTTCACCTGGCTTCGATATTCTCTTTGTAGTCTGTTGTCTCAACGAAGCTCCACTCCCATCTCAGAGTTCCTTCTGAATCTCATCGTCTTCCTTTCTCCATCTGGTTGATCCAAATTGGGAAATCGCACCGAGATGTTGCGAAAAGTTCTTGGTAGTTTTGCCCTAAATGTCTAGGGATTTTTCGCTCTGTTGTTTTGGGTTGGTTTGTGAAAATAGGTAAAGTAGTATGTTGGTACCCGTCTGTTCTCATAGGTTTTGATCCTCTATTTCCGATCCGTGTACATCCTTTTCATCAATGAGATTTTTTAATTTCTCAAAAAAAAACTTTGACAGAATGCTTAAATACCTAAAACCAGAGTGGTGGGCAGAGGATAGATCCATTAATTTCAAGAATCTTGCTTATTAAATAACTAAATTTCCCAAGACAAAAGAATACAAACTCCCAGTTGATAGTGTTATGACAAGCGATACATAGCTGAAAGAAACTATAAATATACTTACAAGTTGGATCCAATAAAACCAGAAAAAGAAAAAGATTACATCAATCGTCATATGAGACATGAAAGACACCAGCATTACCAGCAATCTTGATATATTGAACAAACTGTTGCCTCAGATCTTTCCTTAAAGAGTCTTCCATCAGAAAAAGACACCAGCATTACCAGCAACCATATGAATACATTACTGTTTTATAATTGTTTTTATAAAATCTATGAAAAAGCATCTAAGTAAAAGATCTCTTATCTCTCAACACAATTTTGACTTCATTTTAGGCATTTTGTTGATCGTTTCAATCTCCAATATCTTACGTCCCAAATATATCAGAGCAGTGAATTTCGTTGCAAAACACTAAACCAATCTCTGCATTGTAGATACATATATGACTACTGATGCACAATATTCATACAGAAACACCTATGCAAGCAGGTGCAGGCGTGCAAACTCATCTCTATCACATGCATGCATAAGCTGAGAGTGTCAATCAGATTCAGATATCATAGTTGAAGATTTTTCTCTTGAAAGATAAGTGAAAATCTCAGGAATTAATTCATGCTTCTTGCTTTCCTTGAGTTTACTCTGAAAAGTATAGCCACGCCAAAACTCTCCTCCAATGCCATTTGATGGGACATAACAACAGAGGAAATCTAAAATCATCATTCAAGTGTTTTTTGACCGTATAACTGATATGCTCGACAACTAAGAGGATCAAAATTCATCTCTGTTGTGTAAAATTGAATAACCAGATCCATTCCAGTCTCATCCTTCATATATGTCGCAACAACCTCATTTGCTGACTTGCTTACACTCACTGAAAAGTTCTCATCAGCAAAATTGGCATTTTTAATCTGCATCAAGAGCAAAATCTTGTCCTTAGGGCACATATAAAACTAACCAACCTTCATGACGAGCCAAGTGAACAAACCTGGCAAGTGTAATACTCTTTCCACAGCCGACAGGACCATCCAACACAATTTGTTTTCTAACTTTTTCGCCTAGAAACATTAAACTGATGAGAAACCAGACAATCACTAAGCACCATCTGCAATAACAACAATAAAGATCCAAGCAAGATGTCATGTTATTAATGAAGTAAACAATGCAAATGCCTAACTACACTAAAATGTAGGATAACAGTATAGGGAGCAGTAACAACCATCATCAATCCAAGAAGTTGAATAAATATGTGAAATAACCCCCGTAATGATATTATCCTATCCAACAGTAGTTTTTATCCATTTTACCCTCCAAACCTTAATCCAATATCCCCATCCAACGCCCAATATCCACTCCTAAAAGAGATCAGGCATAATAAGGGTCTTTCATATTCAACTCCAGAAATCTCAACTTGTGAAACTGACATATCATACTCTAGGTATGTTATCAGTCATGGTCCTGTATCGTTTGCTTATCAAAAAATTGGGGAAAGATGTCTATGCTGTAAATATCTTGTCATTTTCTTATGAATTTAGAGCTTAACATTATGCTTTTGGATATGCGTTTGTGTGTTTTCTGGATGTATACAAAATTAAGAATGTATGTCCCATGTTCATATTCTTTAGGACTTTTGATTTTCTAAAGATGGAGATGGTGGTCATAAGCACAAGCAATACAAAAGCAATTAAACTTACATGTTGGCTAGAGATCCACAGAAATTTCATTGGCTGTTCTATTCTATGAAAATTTACAAAACTATATCTTTGTCTCATCTAGTTAGATATATTAAATCCACGAATTTCATGATTTGTATGTTCGATATAAGTAAGGTTATCATCAGTGTAGCAAAAAAATTAAAGACAAGCAACTGATCCAAGTTAGTTAATTGTTCTTTTTGTTTAGATATACCTCCTCAATGTCCTCCAAACAACTTTTCAAAGATGTGGAAGAAGAAGAATCTATTGAGAGCAATCACATTTGCTTTGATGAACATGGGGATGCATGTAGCTGCTCAAATTTTCTTGATTTGGATTCGTTATCTTCAGCTGGGAATTCATGTGAGGACGATCCAAGCGACAGGTATGTATTTGTTGTTAGTCTCTTAACTTGAAGCATAAATGTGATTACTGACAACAATCATATCTTTTTATCATTGCAAGTCTATAACTGGTCTGTCATTTGAGAATCTTGGAAATGACTTAAAATTAAATCATCATCTGCAAGCAAATCGGTATTCATCTTGAAGGATAGTATATTGTATTTTGATATCGGCAACATAGTAATCTCATGATTTTATCAAATATCACGTTCGGGTGAGTTGTTGAATAATAAATATAAAAAATCTAACTTTCAAAACGAGAACAAAAAAATTTGAATTCGATCATTATAAGATGTATTGAACTATAAGTCCTTATATCATATTTATTTACGTAAAATAAAACAGGTAGGGCTGAAACCAATAATCGAGCTAGGAAATTTAGAAAATTGAAATAATCAGATATCTAAAGCCGAGGGCATGCTAGTTTAGTTTGATTCCATAACCAAATGCAGCTAAGTAGAAACGGAAGCATTACCTTTTCCATTTTATACCTAGCCAGACGTTTATAGCAACCCATTTCACAATTGCACCCAAATACCACTTAACAACAACCCATTTCACAATTGCACCCAAAAATAAAAAATTTCCAATCACCCAACAAAAAGGAGTGCAATTCCACGAACTACAAAAGGGTAAAAAACTAAAAGATTACCAAGTTGTACTCGCGATCACAACTAGGTAACTTTCACTGCCAAAGAAAGAGTGTCTTTATGTGTGTGTTTTGTTGGTAAAAGAAGTGTTGGACAACGAGGCAAAAGGGATGTGAAGAAGAGGGGCAAAAGGATGGAAAGAGTTGAGAGCAAGATCGGATAAGTAAAGCGGGAAGCAAAATCAAAAGGAGGAGGGGACATTGGCTTGGCTTAGGTGAGCATGAAGTCGAGATGAAACGTTGGTTTTAATTAAAACGTCAAGCGTGAAGTCGAGATGAAACGTTGGTTTTAATTAAAACGTCAAGCGTGAAGCCGAGATGAAATGTTGGTTTTAATTAAAACGTTGACGTTTTTGTTGTGGAACAGAATAGGTACGTAGTTAGTGGCATAGACGATCTGATGCCCCATTACGGGGTTCCAATCTTTTGTTATTTAATTTTATCCACACATTTGTATGTGTTTACCTAATTGCCCTTTGAACTCTTCTTATTCTTACATAAATGTGTGGATAAAATTTAGTGTAACAGGGTAAGAATTGGTTTATGGGAACAAAGGATATGGTCTTTGATAAATGACCAAATGGCCAGTTTTCACTTTTGGACAAATAAGAAAATACAATAAAACAATTATCCAAAGGGATTAAAAAAGAGATTAATCATTATAAATTTAAGTTTACATCAAAATGTAGTAAAAAGGATGCATTTATATAATAAGATTAAGATGATAATTAGTATAATAAATAATTTGGGGTATATCATACTCAATCTATTTAAATATCAATTCATTAATTGAGAATTTACATACTCCTAATAGATGTATGACAATATAATCTCATCGCATGTTAGTCACACGAGTTATAACTGTGAAATTCCAATCAAATAAATATATTATGTGTGTGTGTGTGGGAGATTATGGTTATAGTTACATCTACAAATAGATTAGAATTATCATATTGTTAGTTATTCATGCTCTAACTGTTAAACAATAATTATAATTTTGAATTTACATATATAAGACATGATTTCAAGTCCAAAACTAACATTGTAAGCTTGAGATTGGAATAAAGAAAAAGTGTTTTTTAGAGTTCACTTAACCATTAGAAACAAGATCAACATTCGTAAGTGATATAGCAAATGATGCATACCAGTTATAATCTTAAGCATATTCTAATATATTTATTCAACCTACAATTTTAAACATATTCTAATATATTTATTCAACTTACAATTTTAAATGAAGTTATCATTCATTATTATCATGTTTACTAATAAAAAAAATCTAACTTAAAATATACACATCTTATTGGATTAAATAGGTACATTCCACTCTTATTGATTATTCAATTTAAAATGTCATGAATTAGAAACTTTTAGTCATAAAATCATCTTATTAAATTTTTTGTTTTCTAATGAAATTCAACTATGCAACGAAAGGTTGCTAGCATTAATGTGAATAAAAATCCTACTATTGATGAAATGAAAATAAATGCTCAGCATTCAACTCCTATTTATAGGAACATTAGCCTATATGATACATAAGATTGATGTCATGCCTCCTTGCCAATTTGAGAATCTCTAGTATCATTTTTATTCTTAATATGTTTGTTATTTCCCTTGTCGCTTCTCCTTCTGCTTATCTATAACATTGTCTTCCTCTTTAAAAATCTTGTTTATAAGGTTGGCTGGCGAGAATTTCTTTTAAAGCTTGAAGAGTGTTTCCTAAGTTGTTTCATTTGAGGAACCATTCAAATATTAGACTAGCACTTATGTGACAGGCTTATTATGGTGTTGAACCATTCTCCATCTCAGGATAACTATCTCAAGATAACACTTATATGACAGGCTTAAGTCATGCTAGTAGCTCTCTAAGGATAGGTTTAACCTCAAAATATACTTTTTAAGTTATGAGACATGGAATGTAAGATGAATCAATGACTTTACAAGCAATTGAAGTATGTATGCCACCTTTCCAATCCTTTTCATAATTTGATAAGGCTCATGGAGTAAAGGGAAAAGCTTGTGATGAACCCTCTTTTACAATGAATGTTGTCAATAAGGCTGGAGCTTTAAGGTCACCCATTGACGCACTTCAAATTTCCTATATGATCTTCTCTTATCTACTTATTGCTTCATCCTATGTTGTGCCTTTTAAAATGAAACTCTGCAACTAAAGGAGTTGCTTCTCTATTTCTCAAAGCTTGATCTAAAATTAGGATTTTTTAGTACCCTACAAAATAAGGGACATACAATAGCAGAGTGTAATCATAAATAAGCTCAAATGGTGTAAATCTAAAATTTATGTGATAATTATACCACCGTTATATCATACATTATAACCACTTATTTGGAACCTCGCTTTAGAAGCATCTCAAATAGGTCTACAGGATCATGTTAATAGTCTCAATTTGTCCATTAGATTGCGAGAGGTAAACTATAGAGAAGCTTAAGCTAGTTCTTTGCAATATGGAAATTTCCTTCCAAAAAATACTTAAGAACAAGGAGTATTAATCACTTACAATTATCTTAAACATTCTTTGAAGTTTGAAAACATGATCAATAAATACTTATACAATTTTTAGGGTAGTGTATAGGTGCTTGATAGCAAAGAAATGAGAATATTTGCTAAATGATCTATAACCACAAATATAACTGAGTTGCCTCCATATATAGGTAATCTTTTGATGAAGTTCATGTTGACTTCTCCCACACATTCTGTGGGTATTAGAAGTGGCAATAATAGTCCTAGGTAAGCAAACATTTCTTGACATGATTTATATCATTCTTCTTTAAGCTTTTTTAACAAACTATATTTTAGATCCCTTTAACTGTTATTGTAACTATGGAGTGACCCTCTCGAGGGCTATCAAGAGCTATCAAAATGAGTTTATTTATCATCTTTTGTCCAAACTAGACTATAACTCTTCCCTTCCACCTAAGAAATTCTTCCTTCCATTCATAAGTTTTTGAACATACCTCTTTGGCTTCTAACTTATTTACTATATCTTATATAGTGGCATCTCCTTCTCAGCTACTCTTAATGTCCTTAAGAAAGTTAATAAAAACCTAGAATATCGTCAAAGTCAACAATTTAGTGTTGGAAAATCTAGATAAGGCCTTTGGGATCAGGTTCTCTTTAACACTTCAATATTCCACTTTAATGTAATAACCAAGTGATTTAGGCAGCCATGTTTGTTAAAAGGAGTAATGACCCTTTGCTTTAGTAGGCATTAAAGACTTTGGTAGTCTGTTTGCACTTTGAACAGTCTTCTATTAAGGTAGTGATGCTACTGCTTAATTGCCTTAATGATTGCTAATAAATCCTTTTCATATGTAAAGAGCCTCAAATGCTTTGTAGCTAATGTCTTGATCAATAATGTGATGGAATGCTTAATTGCTTCTATTTTGTTAAAAATTTGCTTTTATTTTTAGCCCATTTGCATCAACCTCAATCATAAATGGTTGAGCGAAATCAGGTAATGCTAAGACTAGAGCATATATGGGTGCCCCTTTAAGTTACTCAAAGGCTTATTATTGGTCCATACCCTATTCCCATTTTCTAGCTGCTTGCTTTTTAAACATTTCCGTTGTGGGCTTTGCTAATTGTATATAATGCCTAATGAACCACCTATAATAACTTGTGAGACTAAGAAATCCCATTAATTCCTTGAGTGATCAAGGTATAAACCACTTGTACACAGTCTTCACCTTTTTAACATCAATTGCTACTTTTTGAGTTAAAATGGAATGACCAAGGTAAGCATAATCCTTTGGAGATGCTCTATGTGCTATTAAAAATATTTTTTTGTAAATTAAGATGTCATAAAACCAAGATATATTTCCTCAAAAAAGGCTTGAGTGTCTTATTCTTGAGACTTTGAAAGGTTAATAGGGGCATTGGTCTATCCAAAGGTCATCACTAGAAATTCATAGTTACCTTTATATGTTCTAAAAAACATTTTTAGACTATCAATCTTACACATGTTGATCTCATAGTAACCAAAACTTATATCCAATTTAGAATACCAACTTGACCTATATAATTTATTAAAGAGTTCTTCAATTAGGGGCACATGGATCATGTCTTTGATTGTATGCTTATTAAGCTCTTGATATTATGTACACATCCTTTATAAATTATCTTCCTTTTTAACTAGGACCACTAGTAAGGAATATTTACTAATGTTATACCTAATAAACCCTTAAATCATTAACTTTTATACAACTCTCTCTGTACCATCTTTTTAATCCCCATAGTACCTATAAGGCCTAACATTAATGCACTCTGTCCTTTTTTCAACCTAATTTTGTAATTGCATGTTCTCCTTAATGGCACTTGATCATGTTTCTTAAAAACCTACTAAACTCAGATAGTGATCCATTAAGTTCCTCAAATAAATTTGGTTGTTCATCCAAGCTAATTTATCACATATGGCATTCAATTTGTTGTGATAATTATACCATACATGTTATCATATTTGTTAGAACTCCCTATCATTCTTATAATGTGTCCCCCCTAAATGAAGCTCATGGGACATGTTCTAAAGTTACACAACACATCATTTAATGTAACAAGTCATTGGACTCCAAATATTATGTCACAACCTCCTAAGGTAATCACTAACGCATGTCACAAATTCTACCCACTATTATTTATAAGGGAATCATGTGATCAACTTCTTCACCACTTCTTTTTATCACTGATACATGAATAAGTTATTGGTGCTTCCATTATCAATCAGTATGTGCAGAGATTTTTCCCTAATGAATTCTCATAAGCTTCTTCGGTTCATGTTCTTCTTTGTCATTTAGTCCTACCACATCTTGAAGGGATACATTTGGTAAAAATGTCCTAAAATTATTTTAACTAAATTATTAAAATACTAACAAAACTAATATTTTAAACTGAGTTGTTAAGGTTATAAAAGGTCGATCACTTAATTGAAATTTTTTAAAACTTAGATAATGAATAAAATTATTTTTAAAATGTTTAAGAACTTTAAAAATTGATATTCCTAATTATAATGATGTCTAATAATAATCATTATATCCCCAACATCAAATCAAGTCAGCTCCATTTAATTCTCTCCATGTGAAGTGACTTTCTGACTAGCTCGACCCGTGAATTCATTTCCTCGTGCCTTTTATATGACTGTAATCTGAAATTGAATATGACCTCCTAATTGTTACGTTAAGTTCTCCATATTTCCTTGTTGACGATGTTTTTTTCCTCACTCCATAACACTTTTATTTCTAAGTCCCCTTATATGATTTAACTCTTTTTTTATTGATATTTAGTTAGTTGTTCGAGTTTTGAGGTTGTTTTATAACTTTTTAGAACACATTGGTCAAACAATATTATAATGTGGTCAACTATTGTAACTAAAAACTATGTTTCTGTCTTTTCATTGAGTTTGTTGTTTGTTTGATCAAAATTCTGATTGTCCACTTACTCACACTGGTCGACCAATGTATTCAAGTAGTTGATCAATGTCACCTTTTCCTAAGATAATTTTCTTTAGAGTGAGTTTGAGAGGAGTTCAATTATATATACTGATTGACCAATTACCTCTATGGATCGACCAATATACTTCAGCGGTTAAACAATATAGCTTTTTCCTTTAGAGACTTTTATTCCATTGAGTTTGTACCTCAGTTGGTTGACATATTTAGTCAACCACGAACACTAGTCAACTAGTGAAGTTGTATGGTCAACCAGTGAAGTTGTGTGGTTGACTAGTCTTCATGATTAAAGCTCTATTTATCCTCTTTTCTTCTATATTTCATCTTAGATATTTATATTTTCCAAAACTATAAATAGTTCACTCTTGGCCATGAAAAAGGTCATGCTCCATGTCATAAGAATTTATTAAATTGCACCAAATTCAAATTTTGTTAATTTTTTGTTCCAAATTTGGGGATTTTCAATCTTTTTTTAATTAAAAGCTATCTTTTCAAATTGATTTTTTGATAGATAAATTTTAAAAGGAGTTAAGGTTGCTTTCCTTTCAATTATATCGATATATCTTTAATTTTGTTTAATTTTGGTATTTTAGGCACTTTTTAATTTCTATTTTTTAAGTTTTAGGGCTTTCAAAATTATACATTTTTTATGAAATTGATTGTTAGATATTGCAATTTTGCTTTTATTTGTTACAATTACAATCTCTAATTTTATCAAAACTTACCTTTGGTGTTTTAATTGAATCTTTCAACTAAGACACAATACCAAAATTGGGAAATTTCCAAATTAGACATAACAATTAATGTTTCTATCAAAATTGACCTTTTGTTATGACTCCTTAAATATTTAATAGCACTCTTTAGTTAGAAAGTTTATCATTCTTAATCAAATAAGTTTAATTATTTCTACCAAGTTAGCTTGAGGCATGACTAAAAATTTTTATTTTCCAATAATGGTTTCATTTTTATGTTTCCAAAAAGGAGGGAAAGATTATTGATATTAGATTTAGGGAGAGTGATAACATTAAGAGTGAGTGATGAAATTCATCAGAAGTATCTTTTTATAGTTTTGTATTTCTTGCACTTTATATATTATGCTTAAGCAAATTAAGTTATCTACATGTGTGGATAGTTCTTTGATATTGAATATCTCTTTTGTTCTTGATATTGAATTATATTCATCACTATCATGATAGTTGTTATGTGATTAATTTTATTATTGCTCTCTAATTTCACAAATATTTTATCATGGTTAAAAAAATAGGGAGATTGTTAAACTAAGGGAGGTTCCAATTAGTTTTTTTTATGATAATAAAACATCAAACATGTAATTAGTTTATTTTTTTATGAAAACTAATATAAAAACAGAATATATTCATAAAGTCAAGAATTTAGCTTATGAAGTTAACAAAGAGAAGTTGAAATTTACAATTGTCGAGATAAAAATCAAACCAAGAACGAAAAAAAGATCAAGATTTGTCAAGGTCATTCTTTAGTTTGTAATATTAATTATAATCTCACTTTTTTAATTTGATGCTCTATGAGGCTCATCCTACATTAACATTTCCTATCACTTAATTATATGATTTTTACATTCATTAAGAGACACTAGAGCTTTTTACCTTAATAGAAAAACTTCTTGATCTTTCAAAAACTCTTTAGTGAACATTTTGGGAAGTGTTTAAATTATAATTGGGTTAAATAAATTAGTTTTGAATATTTGAAGTTGTCAAGATCATATTTTTTAGGTGATTGGTCAACCTACATATGTTAGCGGTTAACCAGTATAGGTTGAAGTTATTAAATTTAATAAATAATGAATTTGTTATAACATTGGTTGATGTTTTGGTTGACAAATGTGTCATATTGGTCAACCAATGTGCCCACTGGTCGACCAATTGTCTCGACTCCAAACTTAGATCGTGACCAGGGCTAAAGGAGCAATAAACTTAAGGCTTACTGGACCCTTAGTAAGCCTAAAATGTTTGTCAAATCCCTATATCCATAATAAAGATGAGATTTTAAATGATCAAACTAATGCTTATAATAATCAAACAATTCTAACAGTATCCAATCCTCAATGTGCTACAGTGTTGAGATAGTTAATACAAGAAAAATCCAACATATACAAGACTACTGCTGCTCTAGAGTTAAAGGTCACCAACAAACATATATCGAATAGCCGAGGAGGAAAAAGATTGACGAAGTATCCGATTAGAAGAGATCGGAAATGAAGATCATAAAAAATAATTAAAAGGAGTCAGGCCTCGCTGAGTGAATTAATACTATGGTTACATTATGAACTCTTAAGGATTTCAAATGATACACATATTTATATATTTATAATGTATTACATTCATAAATGCAATTTCATAACATAATGATTTTGCTCATAAATATGCATGCATTTTCCCTATCAATATCATGTCATAAAATCATCACAATCACAAATAATAGTATAGGACTAACAAATGACCCTATGACATACCCCTTATCCATAAACTATGGGCTCTCTTATTTCACATGAGTCACTTAGTCCAAATGTGGTAGACTGCTGTCTGAGAGCTACATTAAACTGAACCACCACAACGTCACTGTGACATGATTGCCATCAGAGAGCAAGCTCGATCGAATCACCACAATCACACTACCATATCATGTACTATATATCGATTAGCGTCCGAGAGCAAGCTCGACCGAACTACCATAACCTTGTCGTATCTCAATCAATGGATCTATCAATAGATCAAATACTAACCCAAATCTATACCCAACCAATTGAACTCATTGTGCACACAGCCTGGTGATGCCTACTAGGTAGCTAATACCATAACAATCCTCCACATCATCACATGTCAAAACAAGCATAACATCGCACAACAAAAATATGTGCACATGTGTCAATCCATATATATGAGTATAATGTGTGCACATGATAATGATGGTGATTTCTATGATTAATATGAGAATAAATTCTAATGCATGCTCATAATCATAAATATTAACTCACAGGTAGAATGAGCTCCTTTGTGTTGAACCTAATGCCTTGAAATGTAGGCCTCTGCTCTTAATTGATGTATAAAAAGGAAAATAGGAATGATCATTAGGATTTAAAACCTAAACCAATTTTATATACCTCAAAAATAAGATCATGACTCAATATTAAGGAGCCCTATTTTTTATTTAAAAATGACGATGTCACGTTTTACAAGGAGCCTACTAAAAATTCAGTAGAGTTTCTCCTATAAAACGGACATCTCCCTTCTGAAAAAGGGTCATTACTGCGTTAAAAATATACTTTTATATCTACTAGTAACCAAAGCTCAATTTGAGCCTCCAAACTACATGTCTATGCTCAATTGAGTCCACTTTTACGTCGCAAAATTCATAATTCAAGTATACCAATTTCTAACTCATACGTCTTCATTTATACTCAATACATCCAAATAGTCTCGATTCTAACTAAAAACAACTCAATTTCATGCATTTCTATAAGAACATAACCCTTTCCAAATTTGCATCTTACAAACTATGAAGAATTTCATTACAACACTTTTATGAAAATTGATCCACATAATATTTTGAAATTTTAAAATTATTTTTCAATCATTTTTGGGTTGGTCAAAAAATTACCATGTCATCCAAAAATGACTAGCTCACCTCCTAGAATCAAATAACACTAATCTTGTGTTGAAACTCCTCCCGGTTTACAAGAATCAGAGGATTAAAGCTCAAAGGTAACTCATTTCTATTCACCGGTAAAATGGGTTGATTGGTGTCAGGTTTCCCTCCTTTCCTACTATTTTAGGGTCGTTAGACATGATGATGGTGTTTCTTTCGCCCAAACATAACTAAAAATAGGAGATTGGAGACTTACCTAAATGAACCGAAATTTTCCGTTGTTATTCCTCCAATTCTGGGTTAAGTTTAGGAGTATTGTAGAACGTCCCGAGAGCTTTTTGTAGAGTCCTAGATAGCTGGACATAGTGGTCAGACGATGAAAGTATGAGTGTTGCAAGTTGGGAGTGAATAGTAACCTATAAGAAAAAGAGTTTAAGAGAGAAATGAACTTAAGTTGTCTTAAGTTCAACTGATACTTTTATAGGCTTTTCTTCTTATTGGTCCATTATGAGTAATTTAACAAAAAATTTGGATCACTTCGGTAATATTCTAACGGCTAGTGAATATGGTGTCCTTAATGCATACTGGTCAATCAGTGCTTTGCATATATCTATTATAATAGCTAGTTTTTGGCTTTAATGTCTAGGAAGTGTCCTAAAACACCATAAATTTGTGTTTTCTTATTGATTTTAGCATAAAGAAGCTTTTGGGTATATTTTACACACATTTCTAAGTAATTTTTAATATTTTAAACATCATTGTTTCATATTTGTGTTAGTAAGCCCTTTGGAGTTATCAAGTGAATAAGTGAGATATTTTTAGTTGTAATCCTTTGTTGGGGTGTTGGATATTGTACTTGGGAATATTCTAATTAGGATTAAGGTGCCTATTTACGTTGGAATAAGATTGTAAGGAGGATTTATCTTTATTAAGAAAAATTATGCAAAGGCTATTATTCGCTTTATATAGTGGAATTTGAAGAAGAGATTTGGGAGTGGACATAGGCAAGGATTATTTAACAAATTCCTATAAATCAGTTTGCCTTCTCTCTTTCCTATTCTCTTTAAATCATTGTTCAACTGTTTAATTAATTTATGCTAAACAAATTCCTTATTCTTATTTACATTAATTGTTGTAATTAAGTACTTTGGTTTAAAAAATTGTTGAATTTAACCCCCCCCAATAGATTTTAAGCCATATGATCTATAAATACATAACTTTTTACGTTCTTTTATTTCACATTGATCTTTAAAATAATCATTAAGTAAAAGTTGAAAATTAAGTAAGGATATATGGGAGTTAATTATTGATCTAATGCCTCTTTAAGGTCCTTAATTGGCTTTCATATGGAAGGAAAATTTTAAACTAATAGTCCAAGCATCATACTTCAATTGGCTACTTTAGTTTGCAATTATTAGAATGATAGTTTGCACCCAAACATCAATTATCAGATATTTTCATACAATTCAATGGGACATTTCTTAATTAAAAGAAAAGCTTTAATATGGGTTAGATTTATTAATCTTGAAGTATAGATTGATCTAAGCGACAAAGAAGAGATAAGTAGGGGAATTCAAGTTGGTAAGACTTAAACAAGTGAGTAGTTTAAGCAATGTAACCAAGTATGGATACAAATTACTGAATAAAAGCTCTTTATAACATACAAATGAAAAAATCAAAAGACTTTAGTTCAATATATGACACGAGGCAATAAAAATGAAATGGAATTTTGAGCCCTTAGATGTTTACATAATGATTAAAAGCCCCTAATTAGAAATATCAATTAGTTCCATCTTTGTTCACTAAAGCATAATTAAAAAGAATTATCAGGATTAGGAAAAGGAAAAGGAGATGTTGAAAGAAGAGATATCATGATGGAAAGGTAAAGTTGTGAGAATAGAAGAAGAGTGGAAGTAACAGATATAAGTTGAATTTTTTCAAGGGAGGAGAGTAATGCATAACAAAATTCTTGAAGACAAGAGATTACTTGGAAAGCAAAAAAATAAGGTGAATTAACCATTATGCAACAAGCCAAGAATGATGAAATAAAAGAAAGGGTTAAAGTGTGATTTGGAGAAAAAAATACAAATATATTGACCGAATGTAATCAAAAGTTGAAAAGGTTAAAAGGAGTCATTTTAAATCAAATTAGGTAATCAACAACTTAGTCAGTGATGATAAGAATGTAAATAAAATTTGGAAGAAGACAATAAAGATGATTTAAAAAAAGAATCAAAAGTTTGAAGAAGATAATGAGAAGTTAAAAAGAACCATTGATAAAAATAATAGGTGAGTGCTCAAGTGGATCCACAAGATAGACAATAAGAAGATTCGGGATCTAACAAGGAGCATTGAAGTTTATCATAAAGATAACAAAGAGCTAAAATAAATGGAATAGATTAAATACGAAATATGCCATCAAGAGTTAGCTAAAAACAATTGGTTTAAATGAAAATTATGAGATTAGCATTGCCAAATAAAAAAATGATAAGTGAAAGATAATATTATGATTAAAAACAAACAAACTTTTTGTACTCATCCTTATCTTTTTGATAGGTGAGTATCTAAAATCAAAGCTCTTAGAAAGAGAACTAAGAAGATCATCAAAAGGAACTCATATCTCACTCACTTAAAATGTTAAAGCCCACACAAATTGAAAAGTCTGAGGTAAAGGAACTAAAAGAAAGAATGGACCGGCTTACTAGAAAGCTCATATTAGAAAAAACATAAGCTTCAATTAAGGAAGAGAGTTAGTTGAATACTCTTAGAGCATAAACATAAGCTTATGTTTGCACACCATCTGCATCTGCTTATAAATTCCTATCTATATCAATACCTATATTCTTGACTGCATCAACACACTAATTTCTAATAATCGTAATCACTTATCAATTTTTACCTATCTTAGGATACCAATATTTACTAATTTTAGTATATTATTATCCACTAATTTCTACACAATCTTGCTAAAAATAAGTATGTTTTATCCAACCCACTCTATTCTAATTCATTTAACATCTATGTTTTACATTTACAACTAATAACATCATATGGGCCTATTTTTTATAAATTGGTCATGATAAAGGTGATGAAGTACACAGATGTATTTTATAAGAATAAAAGGGATTGTTAAAGGTAAAATGGTCAACTTGGTGCAAAAACATGAAAAGATGTTGCAGTTTATAAGAGATGCATGTATTACTAACACTTCCACATTTGGGAAATTTTAGTCAACGCTAAACATCTAGATGACCTTAAAGTTCAAAACTCCAGGTTTCGAGAAGTATGATGGCAACAGAAATCTTAAGGCTTATTTGAGGATTTTGTATAATAAGATGGAAGCTTACTTTGAAAATGACGATATGTTGTTAGTGAACTACTTTCTTAAGTCTTATTGGTCCAACAGTAAGTTAGTCTCTAAGTGTGAATCAGTTTTTGAATGTGAATCAACTTATGATGATACATTTGAGAGATTTGGTAAATATATTTATGAATCAACACAAAGTTTAATTAGGGCACAATGGTAAGCCATAAAGATATATAAAAAAGAACAAGAAGTCAATGAAAAGCTTAAAAGAATACCTAAAACGATGGCATGTAAAAGCAAATAAATCCCCCAATTGTCTTTTTCAAAGAAAGAGACTGTAGACCTATTCCTCAAGATACTAAAAAATCTTACTATAAAAATTATGGAAATTTTTAAGACCAAGATTTAATATCACTACTCACTCTCTCTTTTTTAACATTAAAAAGAGAAAATATTATATATAAAACTATAAGTATTAAAAACATTAACTTCCTTTTCCCTATTAAAAATAGGGATAACAATGGGCTGGCCAATGGGTCAACCCCAACCAAGTTTTTTAAAATAATTTTTTAACAATTAAAAATATAGAATAATTTATTTTTTAATTAGATTAAGGTCTGAATTACCCAGATACAAGCTTACCCGAAACCTAACTCTTCTAAGTAAAACGATGCTATGTTGCTTAGAATAATTAGACCTCGAGTTTGTTCGGACGCATTGAAAACAACTAAATTTAGACCCATGGGCCAAAAATTGTCATCCCTACTAAAAAATATCATATCGACAAATTGTAGATACAAAGTAGTTTTCAAAGAAGTAAATAATTCTCAAAATCTTATATACAAATTCAAAGATAAATCTATCTTTCTCGTAGGCATATACAACAATGTTTTGTCCCCCTAAATATGCATTTTAAATCAATATGCTCAAATAACATCAATATTAAACATACGTGTTACTTCCTTTTATATGTCGCTAAGAGTTTGATGATCATTTCCTTCCTTGGTTTAATAATTGGCGTTCTAACACAATTTTTTTGTACTTGACTTATATGAGGGCTCTTAATGATTTTTTCTTTGAAATTAATTTTGAAGATACTATGGTTATTTGATATAATTTTGGTATTCATTTTATGTAACTTGATATTTACTTACAAGGCAAAGAAATTAATACTACAGAAATATAGATTCTAAGGGGTTAACTGTTAAACTTTTTGCAACCTAATTCTTTTTGTGTTTACCTAATAAACATCGTTTCAAAAAGTAATTTCTTTTTTATAGGTCCATAATCACCTCAAAAATGACATCTCACTTGATACAAATGGTAAGAATTAAAGAAATTGGAGTGAAACTTACAAGAATATGACATTTGTGTTTAGGTCTTTTTTTGGATGTAATAGTGAATGGGAACTCTCTTTTAGATTGTATAAGTATTTTGTGTGACTAGGAGGCCTAGTATCTAAATTGATAAATGACATTTTTCTTTGACAAAAATATGGCCTACGATGAACATATGTAATCTAAAAGATGATGAATGAGTATTGAAATTTTCATGTCTATAATTGAATATTATATGCCAATGTGATGATTTAAGACATGTCTCATCGTTATGCACATGTTTTCCCCTCACAAAAAGTGTTGCTATTGGGTGATGTATTTCTATAAATTTATCCATTCACCATTTGAGCTCTTTTAAGGTCTAAATATCAATATTTAATTATTCACTCCTTAAAATGAACTTGGACAATCATTAATATCCTTTTTTAGTTTCTCCTTCTGCAACAAATCTTCCACTTCATTGTTAGTAATATCTACACTCTTAGAATCTACCATGTTATAAATTTTACATTTAATTTCTTATTCTCAATCATGCATATATCTAACATTTTTTAACCATTTTACATTTGGAAGATACCTTTTTTCATTTTTATGTTTATAGCCTTTACACTTTCAACAAACTCATCATATGAAAGTTTAATATCATAATTTTCATCATAATCATTATCATCAAGAGAGTTTATACTAGAGGATACCTTACCATAATTTTTGATGAAGAACATGTGGTCCTTATTATTGGATTCTTTACTTCTAGTATAGCATGTATAATCCTATTAGGCCTTTAATACTCTTTTCTTCATTTGTGCCTTCTACTTATTCTTGTCAATTCATTCTTAATTATGTTCTCGATTCTCATCAAGCTTGCCATGAGTAAAATCAATATCATGAACATTGATATCTTTATGAAAATCATTACCATATAAGATCAAGTATGTGCCAAATATCATGAATATTTTAACATATTAAAATTTTAGATACATATTTCTATTTAACACAAAAAATAAAATTTCCAGAACCATATTATTCATTGAAATGTGCTTATTTTCATTTCACTTCCAATTACTCTTCTTTACAATCTTCCATAAATCAAGATCTTTAACCATGAGAAAGATTTCCATCTTAATTCTCTAAAATAAGTAATCATTTTTTGTGAAAAAATGAGCAATATTAATATCTTGGTCATGTTAACTAAAAGATGATGAAAATCATATCATAATGATCTTTACCCAAACTTTGCTAAAAATCTATTTTTAATGAGTCAGACTCCTTAGATACTATTTGTTGGTCCTTAAATGGTAAATAAGATGAAGTGAATTGTTTGTGTACACCATTTGTCCTATTTGAATACTAATAAATTGGTTGCATATTCTAAAGAATAATTATGTCGTTTTCTTATGCAAAAATCACAAAAAGATCACAACAATAACTAAAGAGGCCAGGAAAATGGAGATAAAATCAATTTATAGTGGTTTAACAACACAATCTTGCCCTATATATGCTCCTTAAGTTCCATTTGAGAATTTAATATTGTCTTCATCAATAAAAGAATGTAAGACTTTCATACACGTATCTTCCTTTTGGTGAAGAGAAATCCTTAAACATCTTCTTTTAATTACTTAAATACTGTCTAAAAATTTCTTGACCATACAATATACTAAAGGCTCATATCAAGCTCACACATATATAAATATATTCAAAATCTTTCAGAGCTTCTAAAGACTCCTTTTAAGGCCATGTTTCTTCCCACAACTCAATCATGATATACTTATATTAAAAACCAACTCAAATTCTTATTAGATAAATAAACTAACTATTATAATGACTAATTTTACGATACATTAGGTTAGTTAATCTTCTTTCAATGATTAACTAGGGGATGTTCTAGAGTTGTTTGAGCTAGTTGAACACCCAATGCTCGCTATATAATTTTTAAATAATCTCAACAATCAATCAACCTAAACCCCTCAACTAGTTAATGGTTCATCAATTAACACTTTGACTAGATAAAGACAAATGACCCATTAAATAACCTTTCATTATGTTTTAAATTTTTAGTAGCCAACTAATATATTTAGGATGACTAAACTCATATAGAAAATAGTTTTAAAACATCAATTCTCAAGGATTTTTAAAGGTTCATTTATAAACACACTCTTTTAATAAAAACTTAATTCAGTACTAGGGATATCAATTTTATCCCGGTTGGGCCTAATTTTGGCCCAAGCGGGCCACTGGCCAAAATAGTTTAGCCTAACTGCAACGACAAAAACGACGTCGTTTTGTAATTCTTTTTTAAAAAAGTAAGGATAGGTTGGACCGGGTAACAAGCCAGTCAGCCCATGAGGGGGCCGAGTTATGGGCCAGCTAGCTTTGGCCCGCGAGCCATCCAACCAAGACTGAGCCTGACCCAACCCATTGACATCCCTATTCAGAACAATTTCAAATTTTCTCCAAAGTTGTCTTAATATCAAAAAGTTTTATCTAGAGTTCAAACAAATTTTCTTTTAATTATTAAAAGATCTATATATCATATCCTACAAGTAAATGATCATACAATAATGGAATTCCTAATTTATTTAAATGACTACTATAAAGTTAGAAGAAATGTTATATTGATTGCTAAATATAGAAAGACTTCATTATTTTTTGTTACTAGTTCACTTAACATAAATTGCTTTGAAACTCTATTGAATGTCTCATGTCATTTGTGTTTCGGTGTTTCACTCACGCTCTTATTAACAAATGTTTAGCACAAACCAATCAAATAGAACAAGCAAGAGAAATATAACAAAGCCAATTTTTTATTGATATATACACAAAAATACAATACAAAAGAACTCAAGTTACTTCCTTCTTATAGTACTCCATAATATAACCACTCAAAAGACTCTCTACCTGAAACTCTCAACAAGAATTTTCTCTCAAAGCTCTAAACTCTCTTATATATGATTGAATATATTCGATATTACAAATGAATTATAAAGGATTTCTTTGTAAAACTCATAAGAACTTATGGATTAAGTAAGTTGAAACTACCCCCTTTCTTCGCTAACCCATTAAGTTAGTATGGAGTTACTCATTTTATGCCACTAGCTCCTATTTTGCACATGAGAAATATGTTTAGAGGATGTCAATTCATTACCACATCATTTGATCCACTTTTCCACTACTTGAAGAAGTACTCCCACTTTTTTTAACACACAACTTTCATATTCCTATCATATGTTGCCATATTATCATCTCTTGAAGAAATATGTCTTGATATGACTTTGGTTTATTCATCTTGTCCATCTAAGCATATTCACAGTGTAGTCATATTACTTTAAGACATAAGTTAGCAACATATCAAGTCATTGTGTAATAAACCTTTTGACCTTCTTGTCAAAGTTATGCTCCTTCTCTTACCTTTAGACTTTACATGACTTAGTTATGTGCTTCGTTTTTGATCTCACATTTGAATCTTGCCTCTCATGGAAGATTTTTGCTAATGCACACTAATGTATGTTATTGCTTGCTTAATCTCAAGCTTTTGCCAATATTGCCCATTTTTTCTTACCTACTCACAAATCTTTACCTTATTTCATTATTAATATGCCATCTCTATATCAATATAAGTTTCAAGCATTGGTCAAGGTTCACCAATACTTGCATAATTTCCTATTTGGATTTAAAATTTTAACAAACTATCCCTCGTGAAAAACTTGACACCCTCGTTGAAATAATATATAAGAACTCCTTTGTGAACATTTCTCTCATAGAGTTAATCTTTAGTTTCATTAAGACATCACCTATGTATCATTTTTCCTCTTCGTCGGAACTTATTACTTGGATGCTCCTTTATTACATAATTAATAGGGTAGACTTCTTTCTTCAAGTCCTCACCTTCCTTTCCTTAATCGTTTATAATATGAAATTGATTTACTTCTCACTCTCATTTTATTTTAGGAATTCAGGAGTAAAATGTGACTCTTCATAAATTAAATAAGCAATATCTCATTTTAATTATATCTTCGAGTTGTAGAGAGAAGTTTCACACACCTTCTCCTTACCTTGCTTTAAACTATTTTAAGTTATATCATTCTTCTTGCCTTCACTGCCAGTTTAAATGGGTGGTGGTATTTGGAAGTCTACTAAGGCATCCAGAGTCATTTTCTGCTAGATATGTCCTTTATATTTTGCTTTTGAAACTTAACTTATACCTAACCCTACAAGATACTTATGAATTTGAACAACTTTTCTTCTCCTACATATTTTGCACATCCAACATCAAAGATGTAAATTTTCTCAAATACTGTCACACTAAGTTCAAGCTTCTTTTACAAGCTAAGAAGTATTGTTGGGAAGGAACTAGTTTATTAGCTACTTATTCATTTTCTCCCAAGTGTCAATGGAAGGTCTACTCACATTAATGTCACTATAAGTTCATGTCCTCTACTATAGCTTTACATTGTCCACCATATATATTTTTGTGAATAGCACATTCTCCAAGTTGGAACCTTTATTTTTATAAAGTATTGCTCTATATCTCACAAGAAATTTTTGAGCTATTTGGCACTCTACTTATCATTAAAAACTTGCAACTTTTGCACCTTCACTAAAGTGCTTTTCAATCAAACTTTTGGTTCGTGCCTAGATATAACACATTTAAACGTTAACAAGACATAGCTCGTCTACACTAAAGCTTTTAATTGTTCCTCAAGTGCTCTCTTAGTTTCTTGAAGCTCTAACACCAAAACTTCAAATGTTATAACCAAGGAACTATAACCTCCTCTTTTAGGGCTAAAGAATCAACAATTGCCTCTATTCTAGCACTCTTTTTGCAAGATTGCTTGCAACAACCATTGTTTACCAACAATGAAAGAACTCGTCACCGAGCTCTAATACTATTTATCATGGAAACTTTCTTGGCGCAGCTAAATTGAGAAAATTTATCTAAGTCCTTATGTAATCGGGTTTTAGTTTACTAAAGCCTAACCCAACCTTCCTTCGTGATCACTAACTAACAAGTCTATTTGCTTTCTAACATCTTATTCCACTCATACTTTCATCATACAAGTCTTTAGTAAAATCAATCAAATGGGATAAACAAAAGATAAACAATGAAGCCAAATTTTTATTGATTTATACACAAAGAAACAATATAAAGGAACTCGAGTTACATTATCCTCGAAGCACTCATAATACGACCACTCAAAAAACTCTCTACTTGAAGCTCTTAACAAGAACTTCATCCCAAAGTTTTTAACTCTCTTACTGATGATTAAATGTACCTAATGTTACAAATGAACTATAAATGATGCTTTTAAATAGCCTTTAAGAACTTAGAAACCAAGTAAAATAACCACTAACCTACCAAACAAGTGAGGAATTACCATTTCTTCCACTAATTCTACCAAGATTGTGGAGAGTTATCCACTTTAGGCCATTAATTCCTCTTTTCCATATGAGGAATGTGTTCGAAAGATTCCAATATGTTGCCACATCATCTGACTCACTTTCACACTACTTAAAGAAGTGCCCCCATTTATATGGTAATGCTCTCACTTTCTTACCCCACTGGTTTCATGTTCTTACTATGTGTCGCCACATCTTTGCCTTTAAAGATAATTGCCTTTATGAGCCTTTACTTTAGCTATCTCGAGCTATTTTTGTGCATGGTTCATCCAAGCACGTCCATCATGAAGTTACCTTACTCCATGACCTAAGTTACCAGCAATCTTGTAATAAATATTATAGATTTACATATTTTTCTACATTCTCATATAAGATAAGTGTGTCTTCGCACCCTCAAACTTAGTATAATTTAGTTGTGTCTTTTATCTTTTCTCTCGTATCTGAATCTTACCTCTCGTTGAAGATTTTTTTCAGTTTGCACTGACACATGCCAACATTTACTTACGTTCGAACTTTCATCAACATTATTTGTTTTGCTTTAACTAGTTGCAAGTCTTTACTCTGCTCCATTATCAACATGCCATCTTCATGTTAATTCGAGTGCCAAACATTGATCAATACTCGTGAATAGTTACACAATTCTGCATTTTAAACTTAAGGATCTAACAATAAATTTGCATTTTTCTAGATTGAAATTGGATAAAATGAGTGGCAAGTCCAAAACTGTCATATTTCTGAATCTATTATATTCTATAGGAACAGATCATCTGTTCCCGTAAACCAGTTCCCACTCTGTTTCACTAAATTTTATCCACACATTTATACGAGACCGTGCACAAATATATAAATAAAATTAAATGGCACGTGATTGGAATACTCTAAATGACAAATAAGATTTCATGTGCTATGCTACATAACTAAAAATTATACGATAAAATGGTGCAGACTAATGCATTTAGTTAACCAAGTTTGGTGAGTTTAAGGACTTCGAAATAACTGCAACAGTTCTCACTAGGCATTATTCATATTAAAGATTTCTTAGTCAGGCTGAACTCATGAATCATGAAAAGTCTGTAATTCAACTTTTCACTGAAAGTGAATTATCCAAAAGAGCCACAAGTCTAAAATTCTACTCCCAAATAAAAGTGTAAACGCAACTGTATTTTCGTAACTTATCTTACCCAATTGTAGATCAACATTAACATGTTTTACGTGACCAATTATTTCATCTTATGTCCACTGAAAATGTTAGTTTGTATCCACTTTTAAGTGGGAATGAAGTCAGAACTTTCTGCTGGTATTTTTAATAGTGAAAGGAATGTAAACCTGGTTATGGTTAATTATTGCAAACAACCATAAGCACCGATTCAACACAGAGCATGCAGAATCAAAAGGAGGGGATAACCTGTGGTCCTTATCGAAACTATCAATTTGGAACTTAATCGAGTATCATTACCAACTATCTACTACAGCAGCATCCCAAGCGCAACATATATGCAAAGTGAATTTATTGGCAAATCATATAAAAAAGCCCTGTGATATACTTGATTATTCATCTTAGCCCCTGTGCTTTTGATTCGTTTACCTTAGCCCCTGTGTTTTTTATTCTCATTCAAGATACCCAATTGGCTGTTTTCGGACAAATTTGCCCTTATCAGTAAGACCAAAATCGTAGAAGGCTGGCCAGTTTTGTGCCAACCTTGCGAGGGCGAGCTGGCTCTCCTTTTGGTTTTTTATGTCTAATATTATGAACCCAGCGCAACTGACTCTTCCATACCTCTCTCTCTCTCTTTAGCATTTCTACTGATCTCAAAAAATCAAACCTCCAAATGCCAAGCATAGTCTTTCATGAACCTCCTCTCCACCCAAACCCTATAGCACACGCCCCAGTTTCTATGTAGAGTTGTACAAACAGAGACGTCGTCTGAAGCTTATCCCTTTAATCGAAAATGGCGTGTACAACACCTAACTGTTCAATCACGGCATCCAAACCTTATC
>JANKOD010000192.1:23958516-23968674 GCA_026284645.1 Erythroxylum acuminatum
ACTTTCCTATGGTCTAAGCTCTAACCAAGTTTCTTTTGAACTAAACTCTTTAACTCCCATCTTTACAATACAATTATTTCTAAATATCTTTTGATTTCTATTTCCTATTTTCCATAGTAATCTATAAATTTTGAAATAAATCCAAATTCACAAAAATTCCCAAAAATCACAACTCGGTCCAATTATACCCGAAATTATTCATGAATGCATGTATAGTTATTTCATATGCAGAATTCACTGTTCACGTGTATGTGTATGACATATTATGCATGAGCATAAAAATGCATTTCTAAATTCTCATTGATCACTCACATTTACTATTCTAAACTCCCCGTAGATAATGGAATGTTACAACTCTCCCCTCTTTAAAAAAAATTTCATCCTCGAAATTCTTACCTGTTTGCTCTAACAGGTGGGGATATTGTCTCCTCATATGCTCCTCTGTCTCCTATGCTGCTTCCTCAGTTAAGTGGTTCCTCTAAAGGACTTTCACCAATGGAATGACCCTGTTCCTCAACTGCTTGATCTGCGATCCCACAATCTTGATCGGCTCCTCAACATAGCTTAAGTTACTAGTAACCTCAATCTCCTAAGCCAGTATCACATGTGTCATATTCGATCGATATTTTCAGAGCATACTCACATGAAACACATTACGCAACTAAGACATCTCATTCGGTAAAGCCAACTTATAGGCCAAAGGTCCATTCCTCTCAATGATCTCATAAGGACCAATGTAAGGTGACACTCTTAGGAATACTCTGTCTCCTACACTGTACTCCATATCACGTCGATGTTGATCCACATAACTTTGTTATCTATCTTGAGCCGCTTTAATTCGGCTTTGGATTAACTTTACCTTATCCACTATGTCCTTTATCAACTCTGGGCCTTCAACCATTCTCAAGCCCTCTTCATCCCAATATAATGGTGACCAACATTTTCTACCATACAGTGCCTCATACGGTGCCATTCTGATACTACTGTGATAATAATTATTATAAGCAAACTTTGTTAATGCCATATATTGATCCCAAGCTCCTCTAAACTCCAATGCATAATCTCTGAGCATATCCTCAATAGCCTTGATTGTCCTCTCACTTTGTCCATCTTTCTGAGAATGAAATACTATACTAAAGTTCAACTTAGTACCCATAGCAGACTGCAAACTCCTTCAAATCCTCGAAGTAAATCTAGGATCCCTGTCTGATAATATAGACACTGGAAGCCTATGCAGTCTCACCACCTCATTCACATATTTTCGAGCCAACTGATCAAGTGAGTTATTCTCTCTCACTGGTAAGAAGTGGGCCAATTTAGTCAACCGATCCACTATGACCCATATAACATCTTGCTACTTCGGAGTCTTAGGTAATCCTATAATGAAGTCTATAGTAATCTGTTCCAATTTCCACTCCGGAATGGGCAACGAATATAGCTTGCTTACTGGAGCCTAGTGCTCAGCTTTAACTTGCTGGCAAGTCATACACCTAGAAACATACTCCGCCACTTTCTTCTTCATTCCTGGCCACCATAAATGTTGCTTCAGTGTGTTTTATATCTTGGTAGCACCAGGATGCATAGCATAGGCAGCCATATGAGCTTCCTTAAGTATCTCCTTCCTCAGATCATCCACATTAGGTACACACAGCCTCAGCTATCTTGAACTGATAGTACCCTGATCTCAAGTCCAGCTTAGTAAATGCTTGAGCTCCCTGTAACTGATCAAGCAAGTCATCAATTCTAGGCAGCGGGTATTTGTTCTTCACTGTCACCCAATTCAGCTGCCTATAATCGATGCATAACCTCAAAGTCCCATCTTTCATCTTCACAAACAGCACTGGAGCTCCCCAAGGTGAAACAATGGGTCTTATAAAACCCTTTTCCAACAACTCCTGAAGTTTTCAACTCTTTCAGTTCCACAGGCGCCATCCTATATGGAGGAAAGGATATAGGAGCAAAACCTGGAACTAGATTAATTGTGAACTCTGTTTCTCGATTTGGTAGTAAACCAGGTAGCTCATTGGGAAACACATCCAGGAACTCCCTAACACGAGAATGTCCTGTATCCTCTACTCAGCTCTAGTATCAAAGATGTGGGCCAGATAAGCCTCACATCCCCCCTGCATCAATCTCAGTGCACTCATGGCACTGCTTGACTAACTCCTCTAAATACTGCTCTTGGCTGACTAAGAGATTTCAGTACTACCTCCTTGGTGTAGCAGTTCATTACAACCCTATGAGCAATTAGCTAATCCATACCTAGGATAACATCTCTCTCTCTCAGCTGTAATATAATCAGGTCTACCTCCAACTCTGCTCGATCAATCTTAATCAAGCAACCCTTGCAGGCCTCTCCTATAACAATAATACTGCCTATTGGCGTACTCACCTCTAATCCATATTGTAGTAACTCCCTATCACAATGCAGTGGTGCGATAAAGGAGTGTGTGGATCCTGGATCTAGCAGTGGAAATGCCTCAAAATCGTAAATGAGAAACGCACCTGCCACTACATCTGGTGAGTCCTAAGCCTCCTGCCTGGTTATAGCATAGACCCTGGCTTGGGACTACATTCGGCTACCCCGCCCCTCAATCCTCATGGAAGAACTCCCAGATCTCACTCTGCCTCTACCTCCTCATGGAAGAACTACCAATTCTCACTCTGCCTCTATCTTGGCCTCTCTATAATCCAGCACCTCTACTATGCTGGGCCGTAGCATCACTCCCAGATTGCCCACTCACACCAGACTGAGCACCCAAAGTAGCAGGACAATCCATGTTCTGGTGGCCCATAGAGCCGCATTTGAGGCAAGCTCTAGTTAGCCTCCAACACTCACCACCATGCCTCCTCTCATAGTGCTCACAAACTGGAAACTGACTCTATACTGCATCCCTTCCACTACTAATCTATGAAAGTCTACCCCTCTACCCAAATCCTGACTACCTGGATCCACCCGATGATCTAAAGGCTCTGTTCTGGCGCTTACTGAATCTTCCGCCAGAACTGCCCTGACTCTCTCTAGGCCTCTTCCCTCTGGACCCTTGGCCAATGTTTGCTTGTCTCTCACTCATTAACTGATCGATCTTGATAGAAGCAACTCTCAACTTAGTGAAACATCTTAGGTTTGAGATGGCCAATCTTGTTCGGATCTCCATCTTGAGGCCATTCTCAAACCTCCTACACTTGTCTTCTTCTATAGGAATCAGAGTAGTAGCATAGGCCATCAACTCATTAAACCAAATTTCATAATCGGCTACTGACATCCTACCCTGCTTCAACTCCAAGAACTCCTTCATCTTCCTATCTAAGTAGATCTTGGGCATATAATTGTCTCTGAAGACCTCAGAAAGTCTCCCCACTTCAATTGGCAAGGCCTGGTGGTACTGCCTGGAACATTCTTCCACTACTAATATACTGAGCCCTGTAGTAATGACACTGCATAATCGAACCTCTCATCAGGCTCGGAGTTTGTCTGATCAAATACCTTTTCTGTCCTTTCTAACCATCCCTCGGCCTCAGCAGGGTCTGTGCTGTCATAGAAGTGCACAACTCCCTACTTCCGCAGCCTATCATAATTAACAATATTATAAAACACATAGGTTTTCGTATTCACATACAATCAGCACTTCAATATACAATCCACAATTCACAATCATCAGACCTCCTGTTTGGAATCAACACAATCAAATCACATTCATTCAATAATTCAAACATAATAAAATCAAACAATTAATTAAGTGAGACCGTCTACGTTACTTACAAGTTGCTCCCGAAACTAATTCCTGGAAGTTCCAACAACGTCTGGAGGTTGACGTTCCAGTTGTTCTTCTATATTAAACAACATACACATGTATCACACTTTGTATAATCATAAGTGTTTAATAATGCATATGAATGAAATGAATTATATACAATGCATGTTCATAATAATCCTGGGTATCTTTCCATCAATTTAATCACAAAAACATTCTCATATCTAACTCATCTATTATAATTTATACTTAGGTTTATGCCTCACTAAAACCATTAAAATCTCTATTCCTTTCTCATTGACTCACTTCAGAATTTTCCAAATCACACTTTCGGGTCTACTGTTCACATTTAATTAGAAAGGTGAAAATGAGGTAATTTGGTCAAACTCTCTTCTAGAAAAGTGTTCCTTTATGTCTTATCTTTCTATTGACACCAAAAATCACACAATTTGGTTCAGTACTTTGGAAGATATGCCTCAAACATTATCAAGTTGTTCATATTCAAAAATAGTGTACTATACAGAACTTCCATCCAGAAATTCAGCATCTTAGAGACTGAATCATAATTCAAAATAATGAAGTATGTTCAGTGGAATAACACCAGAGCACATTCAATGTACCTGTCCCACGTTTTTTTTTTCACTCAATCTTTCTCAATTCATTTCAGATGGCTATGATTTTTGGTGGAGATGTATAGCAATATCTTATGAGTCTAATAGTTCCAGAATAAGTCATTTGTGTTCCTAGAGAAGAAGTTATGGCCAAAAGAATCAAAACTGGTTATGTCCTTAATCATATTGAACCTGTTTCGGGACAACAGCCATAACAGTCTTTAGAAATGTCAGATTAAGGTTTTCTTAGGATGTTTTGAAAGAAGACTTCACGATCTACAATTTTATGAATGCCTTAAAGAAAAATTCTATCATCTGAGGGGTTAAAAATGGACTAGACAATAGGGTGAGTTGAACAGTGCACAGAAGAAGTTTCGGTCAAACATAGAAGAAACAGAAGTCAACTATAGCCAAAGCAGAAAGCAGACAAAGCAAAAAGCAGACGAAGTAGAAAGAAGACGAAGCAAAAAGTAGACAAAGCAGAAAGCAGACAAAGTAAAAAGTAGACGAAGCAGAAAGTAGACGAAGTAAAAAGCAGACGAAGCAAAAGTACACGAAGCAAAAGCAGACGAAGCGAAGTCAACTTAAGACGAAGCAAAGTCAACTTAAGACGATGCAACCTTTAAGAAGAAACAGAGTCAACTTAAGAAAAAGCAAAGTCAACTTAAGACGATGCAACTTTTAAGACAAAACATAGTCAACTTAAGACGAAGCAAAGTCAACTTAAGACGATGCAACTCTTAAGACAAAACAGAGTCAACTTAAGATGAAGCAAAGTCAACTTAAGAAGATGCAACTCTTAAGACGAAACCGAGTCAACTTAAGATGAAGCAAAGTCAACTTAAGACGATATGATATCATCACAGACATTATGACATCATCATAGACGATACATTTTTACAGACGATATGACGTCATCATAGACGATATGACATCATCACAGACGATACATTTTTACAGACGATATGACTTCATCTTCAATGATATGACGTCATCACAGATAATACTAATTACCTTATTTTCTTTAATTTTCTTGTTTTAGTGTCGATTTTCTCACTTAATTCACTGTTTGATTTGATTATTTAAATAACATTTAAGTCCAATATTAGAGACAATAAGTAATCCTTATTTAATAACAATTACATTTCTATTTTTGACAAAATAAACTCCAAAAACCTTACTTTCTTGCGTTTAGTTTTCCATTAAGTTTTATATAAGTTAAGGGCTTTTAGTAATTCATTCTTAAACCTATGAAGAGATTTAAGATGCAAAAAAAAATTTAAATGAAAGGATTTAATACTAAGATCGACTCCAATACACCTCCAAAATGGAGGAAAAACACCAAAATGGAGGAAAAATCAACTCCAATCTACCGACAATTTTTTCCTCCATTTTAGAGAGATGTTAGCATCTCTCGATTACTATTCATTCTTTTCTCTTTTTTAATTTTTTCTTTTTTTTCTCTTTCAACCTTTTCTTTCTTCCTTTTTTCTTTCTTTTTTCATACATTCATTCTTTTTTAATTCTTTAATTCTTTATTTTGTTATTTAAAAATATTCCAATGTTTTCATTATATGTTTATCTAAGTAATTATAACTTTATAGTAATTTTAAGGTTTAGTCTCATGTTTATAAATATTTTTATTTTATGTTTATAACTTTATAATTATTTACTTATGAATAAATATTTTAAATAATTAATTAAAAATCCATTAAAAGTAAACCATAAATACATTGATATTAATCGTTGAATAACATAATAAATTAAAAAAAGATAAACTAAATTAAAACACACATACAAAAATATTAATAGTCAAGTAGTGGAACCAAATTAAAAATACAAGAAAAATATTATTAGTTATTAATACAGAATCAAAAAATTTAATAATTAGGTAGATCGATTGCATCTCTACCAATATTAGTAAAATATTTGCCTAAAATATTATTTGACGAATTTGGTTGTGGCTGTGCTTGATGTGTTTAATGCGATGATTGTTCAAGAATTCGTGCTTGTTCAGCTACAATATTACAATATAAGCATGATGACTAGGATCTCTAATTTGATTCAAGTCCTGAGGCATAATTTTGGTAGCTTCTTTCCATTGCTTCAAAGCCAAATTCTGTCTCTAAATCTCCATCTTCTGTCTAGTCTTTTCAAGCGCTACTTGTCTGTCTTCGTTTTGTTTTTTCTGTAACTCAATAAGCTCTCGGTTTTCATCTATAAGATTATTTATCTCAAAAGAAGATTTTTCCTCCATTTTCTCTTCGCTTTGGCCTTCTTCACCCCAATAAGCCTTTTGGATGAAGAGCCACCGACTTCGTCATCGTTCAAATTTATACTGAAATTGGAAAGCACATGAGATACCGGTACCTAAGATTCAGGTGTTGGATTATTGGATTATGATGACACAACGCTGGAAGTTTGCTTCCGGTAAATTTGTCTTAGTGTGATGACATCATCATTAAAAATTTCAACCTGTTTTGCAAACATCTTGTGCTAGGAACACCTTCACACGTTCCAACTGCAAACAATGTATATATATTTGTTAGTTATCCAGCCACCAAGTACATATAAAATTGGAAGAATTACAAATTTTGGAAACTCACAATATCTTGATCAGATGCACCATTAGGATTCATATTTTCCACTTGTCTGATGCATGCTCGTAATTTTTTAACAGCTTGAACTATTTTTCGCCATCGCTATTGTAAATATCTCTTGTTATATTGCTCTTACCCATCAATCGTCTCATTGTTATATGCCTCTTCAATTTGGCCCCAAAAGTGGTCAAAAGATTGATGCCTCTCAACAATCAGATCTTTCAAAATCTCCATATAAATCTAACATAGGAGCATATCTTCACTAATTTTGTATCCAGTGGATCGAGAAGCCATTTTTCTTTAAGAGTTGATGTGCTTGTGAGAATGCAATATTTAGGATGAAGAAAAGTGAAATACTTAGTTCAAAACGATGATTTGCTTAGACACTCTATCTTTCATATTTATAGACTTGTAGACTAATATTATCGTTACCTCAACTGTCCAATTAGATTTCATCATCATCTCAACCGTCCAATTGGATTTCATCCTTAATCATTTGGGAACTTATCATAAACCATCTGATTGGATTTCAACATCATCTCAACCGTTCGATTGGATTTCATCATCATCTCAACCATTCGATTGGATTTTATCATCATCTCAACCCTCCGATTGCATTTCATCATCATCTCAACCGTTATCATCAACCTTATCCACGTTAGATAAAATTGATGGATTTCATCAAAATCTCAACTGTCTGATTGGATCCGATTGGATTTCATTATCATCTCAACCGTTATCATCAACCTTATTCATGTTAGATAAAATTGATAGATTTCACCCAAATATCAACGGTCCAATTAGATTTCATCGTCAACTCAACCATTATAATCAACCTTATCCACATTAGATAAAATTGATGGATTTCATCCAAATCTCAATCGTCCAATTAGATTCGATTGGATTTCGCCATCATCTCAATTGTTATCATTAACCTTATCCACGTTAGAAAAAATTGATAGATTTCATCCAAATCTCAACCGTCTGATTGGATTTCATCGTCATCTTAACCGTCAGATGGATTACATCCTTAATCATTTGGGAACTTATCATCAACCTTATCCACATTAGATAAAATTGATAAATTTCATCCAAATCTCAATCATCCGATCAGATTTCATCATAACAGTCACATTTCAAATTTTGGATGTGAGCATGTAGTATACCTGTGGATGCTACGGATGAGTACGTTAAAATTGATGAGTCAACAACAATTGAAGGCTTCAAGAGATTTTATCGTGCCATTGTCGAGTTTTTTGTAGAGAAGTATCTTTGAGGCTTCTTTATATTGCTGAGCAACATGATTTTCCAAGAATGTTAGGTAGTCTTGATTGTATGCATTGGAACTGGAAAAATTATCCAACGACTTACTTGAGACAATATGTTGGATGTTCGGAATCACCAACTATTATTCTTGAAGTTATTGTTGATTATAAGCTATGGATATGGCCTGCTTATTTGGGTATGCTAGGTACAAATAATGACATTAATGTGTCGGAATCGTCGCATTTACTTTTTAATCTTGCTCAAGGTATTGCTCCTCCTGCTCATTATGTTATTCGAGGAAAAGAATATAATATGGGATATTATTATTTAGCTGATGGGATTTATCCAAATGGTCCACCATTATGCAAACAATTCATAAGTCACGTTTCGTAAAAAAAAATATTTTGCAATGAGACAAGATTCATGTAGGAAGAATGTGGAGCATGCATTCGAAGTTCTACAGTCGTGATTTGGGATTATTACAGGTTCAACATGTTTTTGGGAAAAAAAAAAGTGTTGCGTGATATCATGACTACTTGCATTATTATGCACAATATGATTGTTGAGGATGAATGTGATCACAATGGACCAATCATAAGTGCAATGGAAGCTCCATAACCAACTGTAGAAAGGGTAACACATGAAAATACCCTATTTCAACAATTTCTTGCCTTGTATAGGCAAGTCAAGGACAAAAATGTGCATATCGAATTAAGAAATGCGTTAATAGAACATTTATGAGAACAATATACTAATTCAGAGGATTAGTGGATTATGTTATGTTTATTTTCAGTGGCGATATTATCTTTTAATTTTTTGGTGTAATGAATGTTTTGTGCCTTTTCTTTATGTCAAAATGTTTTTGATTTATGAAATTTAATAAATTTTGGTGTTTAATATTATGTAATTATATTGTCATTTAATATATTTAAATAATATGAAATAGTGCAATATATCTCATATATTATTTCATTTAGTATTATTAAATAACAAATTATAATTTTATTGAAATTTTATTATTTATTAACATAAAAATATAACAACAATAATTATATTTAAATTTCTTTTTTGATGTGAAAAATAGAGTTGTTGGTTGGATTGAAAAGTACTGTAAAATCTCCAAAATGAAAGAAACTTTACTCCATTTTGGAGGAATGGGTTGGAGACGTGCTAAATCATTCATTAGTTGATTTAGTGTTAGTGATTTTAGCATTATGATAGGTGTTTTCTGAATTCATACAATCTTACAAGTAGTTGGCGTCTAAATTTGTATTATCTAATATTTGTACTGACCTTCGTAATTGCAAATCGCATTGCATTTTCCATGCCAACTTTTGAACAATTGGTTGTTATTTTCTGTGATTTAAAATCTTCATGTTCTACTATTACCTTTTCCAAACAACTATTGTTGCTAATCGTAGAAACAGAGGAAAATTTTGACTTGCATGTCATGAACAAGAGTCCAGATCACCTGTCTAGTTCTACTTTGTCTAACTCTGTCGAGGGAAAAAATGTTGTCGTTCTACTTACAAAAATGGACAACTCTGTTAGTGTTCCAATTTTGATAGCTTTATGAGCCAAGCCGTCAGTGAGACATCCAATTTTTGATGTCTTATTTTCTTTTGCTTCCAACACATTATAATACAATAATAATAAGAAAATTAATCAAATTTTAAATTAAATTAATTTTTAATTTATAAAATAATTAAACAATTTTAATAAATTATCAAAATTTGAAATTTAATTTTTTATTTAAAAATTAAATTGTGTCACGAAAAATCATATTTTAAAAATTAATCTTTTATCTTATAACTTTTATTTAAAAAGTAAGATTAAAATAATAAAAAAAAGTCAAAATATGTGTAACAAATAAAATCAATTTTAATTTTTAATATTTATCTTAAAATTTTATTTAAAAAATTAAAT
>JANKOD010000192.1:24024705-24035552 GCA_026284645.1 Erythroxylum acuminatum
GCTATTGCTGTCAATCTACGACTTTATAAGACAGCCAAAGGTATGTGGGATTATCTCAAGAAAGTTTATGACCAGAAAAACCTAGCTAGGCTTTTTTAGTTAGAGTATGATATTTCTAATTATACCCAAAGGAATCTATCTGTTCAGGAATATTATACAGGTTTTATCACGTTATGGACTGAATATATAGAAATTGTGTATGCTTCTATTTCTGCAACCTCTTTAGAAGATGTTCAAGCTCTCCACCAGATTAGTCAGAGGGATCAATTCTTGATGAAATTCCAGCCTGAGTTGAATCTGTACGTGATAATTTACTGCAATGGAGTCCTTCTCCATCATTGAATATTTGTTTGAATGAACTTCTTAGAGTGGAGCAAAGTCAATTATCTCAAGCTACTTTGGAACAACATAGGAGTTCTAATGTTCTCAATGTTGCGTATGCGACTCAAGGAAAACAACGAGTTCGTGATATGTCCAACACACAATGTTATAGTTGCAAAGCTTTTGGCCATATTGCAAATCAATGTTCTCAGAAATTCTGTAACTACTGCAATATTAAGGGACATATTATTTCAGAATGTCGGAAGCGTCCTCAAAAGCGCAATTGTTGTGCTTTTCATACTTCTACTATCAGTGATGTGACTGACGGTCTTGCTATTATTGCTGCTCCTACTTCTCCACAACCATAAGCCTCATCTATTACTCAAGAGAATATTCCGCAGATGATTATTTAAGCTCTCTTTGCTCTTGGCCTTACTGGTAAAAATAAATCTCTATCTAAAACTTGGCTTTTTGACTCGGTAGCTTCGAATCACATGACCCCTTCTTTTGATGATCTTACTAATATCAAAAAATACGATGGCAACTTGAAAATTTAGACAGCTAATGGGGATCATTTTGAGGTGGGCTGCCATTCAATCTGTGAAGCGTTTGACAATGGTTCTATTAGTCTTCCTCATATCTCTACAGATTGTTAGATTGATGATATTCTCACTAAACCTCTCACTCGTGCTCGACATCAATTCTTTGTTAGCAAATTGATGCTGATTGATTCACCAGCATCAATTTGAGAGGGGGGAGGGGGGTGTCAATGATATCTGTTCAGATTCTATAATATCGCTGTAATATTGTCCAGATTTTATAGTATCACTGTAATATTCTTTATAATTACATACCATCTTTAGATTAGAATATTCTAGGATAATTAGGGAATATTATTCTTTATAATTACATACCATCCTTAGATTAGAATATTCTAGGATAATTAGGCAATATTATTTGATGTACGTAAAATTACGGGATATGATCATTTTTTTACATATTTTATATATTGAAGGCAGAGCCTATAATTTTGGGTATGCAAGCTTTACACAAAATTCGGTCTTGTGTTCTTTAGTTTTGTTAAGTTATGGTAAAGAAAATAACTTGCTTTGGCAAATCTTGATTGAGGTGAATGACCAAGCTTCAGTAATCTGATTTGGAAACTTTTATGTCAAGTAACAGGTGAGACCATATCCAAGGCGTGCTTTCAGTGATGGAGAGAGTGGACTGACACTAAAGGAACTTGGTCTGACAAGCAAACAAGAAGCCTTGTTTTTGGAGTAGATGTAGGAATCAGCTATATATTACAGACATTTAGGAGTTATTGAAGTCTACTTTAATATAAGGTCATACATGTTACACTCTGGTATTCTGTTTCAGTTGATGCTGTCTCAACAAATTGTTCTATATACGGATACGTGAAAATTTTACTGTTACATTGGGGAGATGGAATTGTTGTTGGAATTTGTGTCAGGCGTTGGGCTGAGACTGTTTGTGAGGAATGGTTTTTTATGTACATATCTTGCTTTGATCCATAGATGAATAGGACTTTCAATCTTGTGACGTGACTTGTCTTTGTTACTCCTTACGTTACCTTTTACTGTATTCCGTTTGAAGGGTAAGGCGTAACGGTAAGTTGTTGGAACTGCTCTGCTAGCAATTCCGTGCTGTACCTCGCCTTCCCGTGGAGCTATTATTATCCGGACTTGAGCTTTTGGGCTATGTATGTTGGTATGGAATCCTGGGTTGGTGATGATAATACCAACTTCTAGCAAGCTGTATTTTGCATTGACACTCATAAATAGGAACTGTAGATGGTCCATCCTGAAAGCAACTTTGTCCAGTGTGTATGATGCGTAACCTGTCAGGTGTTTCACTCAGAACAACAAAGATCATGATACATTTATGCAGGTGGAAACGTTCCAAACTAGTGGTAGGTGTCATGAGGCTCTTGAACGAGCTGGTTTAAGAGAAAAACAAAATGCTCTACGAGTGAACAGTTTATGAACCTTTTTACCCGATAAGCTTTTTTGGTAAATCTACCCTACTTTTTTTTCTTTTCACTTTTGTGGTGCCATCGGCGTTTATCTGGTTTGCGCAACATTCCCTAACCAGAACAATGTATAGGTGAAAGTGCCAATGGCAAACATTAGAAAGAACAAGCACACAAGTGTTTATGAGCTGTAAGGCCTCCATCGTGGGTTACACTGGCAAGTTGACCACAAACTCAAGCGAAACTCGACCCGACTGTTTCAAAGTCATGCGAAAGGTTTGATTACATTATTAGACATCACCTGGCGGCTGATTGTTCGCCACGTGTCTTAATATCCTTAAGGAAGAGCAACGGTCAAATAGAAGGGAGGCACGTGATCTCTACGTGGCACGTGAAGAAGTGGAATAAAATCCCTGTCCGTACACCGATTCCAACGGTCATATTCTCCGACATTTCCCAACGGTAATCTAGACTTGCTTTCACTACCATCTGATCAACATCAAAGGGCGAGGACGTCCGCTTTTCCTTACTCTTCTGGAATCCACTTTTCACGGCCATCATTTTTTTTTGCCAAGTGCCGGTAAAACCAAATGGGTATACAAAGTAGGAAAAAGCAGTGACAGAGACAGCAATGGAGGTTTATACTAGTAGAGTCTTTAGTATAGTAGTAGGAGTACTAGGAGAGCGAGAGAGAGAGGGAGAGAGGGAAAGGAAAGAACCAAAAGGCTTAATAATATAAAAACACAACTCTAGCACGGTTGATGGTTTCTTTCTTTCTTTGGATTGTCATTGCTGTGTGTCTATGTTGATTGATCACTTGTTCGTGCATGTGTTTATAGAGGGGGGATTTCTGGGTTTGCTTTCGTTTCTTAGTTTCTTCGTTTTTAGCTCCCATGGACTTGGTGAAACCTTCAAATGCTGATCTGGGTCGAAAGATTGCTGATGATTTCGGTCACCAACTTGTGCGACTAAGTTTTTGCATTTCCCTTCATGGAGTGTGAGAAAGTTTGCAGCTTTTTCACAATGAGCTTGCGCTGAACGATTTGGAGTCCGATGATTCTTTTCTTCTAGGTACTTAATTCGTTGGTTTTGGAATTCTTTCATTGTTTTGGGGTGGGGAGTCAGCAAATTCTTTCGTTCATTAAAGTCCATACTAAGCATTTCTATAGGAACACATAAACTTTCACAAAATTTCTGTTTGAGTTTTATTTATTTTATTTTTTTGTCATCATTCATCGGATTCCTGTTGTTTCCATCTATTCCTTACAAAAGAAAATTCACACACTCACATTAGTCTTGTCTCTCTTACGTGCATCTAATTTCGTGTACATGCAGAGTTATCTCGTATACATAGGATATACACAGAACAAATCATAGTTTTCATAAATTAGAACTTCATTCTGTAGAAACAAAGAGAGATAGGAGAAAAAATAATCAGGAAACAGGGTGGGTGAATCGCGAAAAGAAATACTGAAAGAAAAAGAAGAATTTGAAGGTATAGAGGATGTTGGCTGGGTGTTCTAGTTCAACACTGCTGTCACCTAGGCATAGATTGAGAAGTGAGTCACCAGCACAGTTCCAAGCTTGCCATTTTCAGCTACCTTCAATGAGCGCGCAGAGATTAGACTTGCCGTTTACTTTCTCACACAGAGAGTCCTCACGTTCACAGCCTATTAGGCCTGTTTCTGTTGGCCTCTCTGTGGACAAGCCAGTTGAATCCAAGACCAGCAATTGCTCTATCAAGCAGCATGTCCGCCTTCCACCACTGGAAACAAGCACTCAATCGATGAAAGATGAGTTTTGGGAGAAAGGTAAGAGCTTAAAGAGATTTGCCGAGCAGGGGACGGTTGACGAATCTTGCACTAGTAGGGTTAAAAGAAAAAGGAGCAGCGAACATGAAGGTGGTGATAGGTTGTTGGGGAATGGCAGTTTCTGGTTTCAATCGAGTTTTGAGGTTCCTAGAGGCCTAAACCCAGTCCAAGTTCCTTTCTCATTGACATGCTCAGGAGATGAGGAAAGGGTCTGTTTTGTGCCAAGTGAAGTGATCTCACCGCCATTACCATTGTCTAACAATCCATGGATGGATTCTGTCGTAACTGAGATCACTGACCTTGGTGATAAAGGTGGAGAGAGTAGCCAGAGGCCAGTACTGGAAGCCTCAGGTTCAAGTGCTTCATCAGAGAGTCATAGCTTAGGCCTTCGGCTGAGTGAGAATGTTGTGGAGCTGGAGGTTGGTAATGGCTCTAGAAGTCATCCTCAGCGACAAGGAGGTTCTGTGGAGGCCGAACAGCAGGAGGGTCACCAAGGAGAGGACAACGGGTTTGAGCTACTAAGTTTACTCGCAGACTGTGTTGAAGCAATTGGGAACAGGAATTTTACGGGGATCAATCATTTTATCTCGAAACTGGGGGAGCTTGCTTCTCCAAGGGGGTCTTCTTTTAGCCGTCTTACATCTTATTACACCGAGGCATTGGCTCTTCGAGTTACAAGGTTTTGGCCTCAAATATTTCATATCACCACGCCTCGGGAATTTGATAGAGTTGACGATGATTCTGGGACTGCATTGAGGCTTCTGAATCAGGTAAGCCCGATTCCCAAGTTTCTTCATTTCACAGCAAATGAGATGTTGTTGAGAGCCTTTGAAGGGAAAGATAGGGTTCACATTATAGACTTTGACATCAAGCAAGGGCTTCAATGGCCTAGCTTGTTTCAGAGTCTGGCCTTAAGGGCCAATCCTCCGAGCCATGTCAGAATCACGGGTATAGGTGAGTCCAAGCAAGAATTGAACGAGACAGGAGATAGGCTTGCTAGGTTTGCCGGGGCATTGAACCTACCTTTCGAGTTTCATCCCGTAGTGGACAGGCTAGAAGATGTCAGGCTGTGGATGCTTCATGTGAAAGAAGGAGAAAGTGTGGCCATTAATTGTATCTTCCAAATGCATAAGACTCTTTATGACGCAAGTGGAGGTGCACTGAGGGATTTATTGGGACTGATCCGAAGCACAAACCCTGTGATAGTAGTTATAGCAGAGCAAGAAGCTGAGCACAATGGGCATGATTTAGAAACAAGAGTATGCAAATCCTTGAAATACTACTCTGCCATATTTGACTCCATAGATTCTAGCCTTCCGTTGGAAAGCTCAGCTAGGATCAAAATAGAGGAGATGTTTGGACGGGAAATCAGGAACATAGTTGCTTGTGAAGGGAGTGACAGGGTTGAAAGGCATGAGAATTATGAGACATGGAAGCAATTGATGGAGCAAAGTGGATATAGGAACATTGTAATTAGTGAGAGGGAATTGCTTCAAAGCCAGATGCTGTTGAAAATGTATTCCTGTGAGAATTACAGTGTGAGTAAACAAGGTGACAACGAAGGACTTTCACTAAGATGGTTAGATCAATCTCTATATACAATCTCAGCGTGGGCGCCTACAGATGTCGCAGGGAGCTCATCCTCTTTTTCTCAGGCAAGCTGATGTGCTGGCGGCAGAAGCTTCTTTTTCTTACTACATTCTTTCATTCTTTTGTTCTGAATACATTAGTCTCATACTTATACAGTTCTTTGCAAGATCCCTAGAATTTGGAGTCAGCTTATGTTTATTCTTTCATTCTTTATGTATTGAACAAATTCTTTTGTAGCTCATTACCATTGTCCAATGTAGTTATTTGAGGGTTGTTACTTAGAGTTGGATGTACCTTGAAATTATAGTCACTATATATGAAATGATGCAATTGATTTGTTAATTGATATGCACCTTTGGCAATTCTAGTTTCAAAAACATTTACTAACGTGAATTTTACTGAAACATCTAACAAAAGATTGATAGTTTTATAAACAATTTTGGAGTTATGGTCAGAATTTGATACCAAACTAACATCAGGAGGGAAGGCATAATAACTACACACTAGACTGACTTCAGCTAGATGCTGGGCAGATTTGTCTGCTTGGTTTTTGCCCAGTTCGAAGTGGTGATCTTACCAACTTTATATCCATTCATTTGCTGTATTATCTGCTAATTGCACCGTAGGAAAAATCAACTGCAATTTTAAACTCAAACTGATAACCCCTATATCAGCAGAATATAACCAAAGAATCCAGAAATAACCCAGACATGGTGAAGTGAATGTTCCTGGATCAAAAATGCCGAGGAAACATAGCTCTTTTTTTACAGATCTTGGGGTTAGTTTATGACCCGAGGTAATTTATTGAACTTAGCAGACAAAGATCCAGAGAATGAGAAAATAGCTCAAAGAAATCTCTGCAAAACATGACTTAGAGACTGTGAGTTAGAACTGCAGATAGAGGACTTGGAAGGTTAGATTGATACCAAAGAATCAAGAACCATGACAGACTAACCAAGAACTATGTTTAATTACGCTAGACCAGACTTGAAGGGAGCAAAGTCCAGCATTATGAAACAGACTATTAATGCCAATAATTTTGAGATTAAACCAAGTATCATTCAGATGATGCAATACTCCATTTAATTTGATGGACTACGAGATGAGGACCCCAACGCACATATCTCAAACTTTCTAGAGATTTGTGACAACTTTATAGTCAATTTTGCCAATGACTATGCAATAAGATTGAGATTATTCTTGTTTTCATTAAAGGGTAGAGCTAAGTAATGGTTAAATTTATTGCCTAGATCATCACTTATTACATGGGACTAAAAATTATAGAAGTTTCTTCTGAAATGCTTCTCAATAGTAGAGATTGTCAAACTGAAGAATGACATCTCCTCATCTTCCTAGGTTGACTTAGAGACAATATATAACAAATGAGAGAGGTTCAAGGAAATGATGAGTAAATGCCCATATCATGGTCTACCATTACAGATGCAAATTCAGACCTTTTAAAGATTGTCAAACTGAGGAATGACATCTCCTCATAGTCCTAGGTTGACTTAGAGACATTATATGACACATGAGAGAGGTTCAAGGAAATGATGAGGAAATGCCCATATCATGGTCTACCATTACAGATGCAAATCTAGACCTTTTAAAGATTGTCAAACTGAGGAATGACATCTCCTCATATTCCTAGGTTAACTTAGAGACATTATACGACACATGAGAGAGGTTCAAGGAAATGACGAGAAAATGCCCACATCTTAGTTTACCATTACGGATGCAAATCTAGACGTGTTACAATGGGATAAATCAGACTACGAGCCAGATGATAGATGCAGTTACTAGGCGTGCTCTGAATAATAAGACATTAGAAGTAGCCCATGACCTTATTGAAGACATGACAATGAATAATTCTCAGTGGTGCTCTTCTCGAGCAAGACTTAACAAGTCAAAGGGAGTATATGAAGTAGATGTAGTTGCGTAGTTTGCAAACCAGGTTAAAGCTCTGAGTAAAAATATTGATGGATTGACTATGAATCCTCAATTTCAAGTTATGCAGTGTGAGGTATGCAGACTAAGACACCCAAGTCAAGACTGTTAAGTACTACAATCCAAACATATGGATTACATGGGGAATGCTTCTAGACCCCAAAACATTGCATACAATTCAGGATGGAAGAATCACCTCAATTTCTCTTGGGGAAATCAAGGGCAGGCAAGGAATAACCCTCTACTAGGTTTCAAAAACATCCACCTCAGGCGAAGAAGCTGAATCTAAAAGACATGACATCCATACTTGTTCAAGAGTCGGATGCAAGACATATAAAACAGAGGCTTTTATATATAACTTGGAAATTCAGGTTAGGTAGCTTACAAAATTATAATTTAGAAGACCACAAAGGAGTTTGTCGAGTACATCCAAGGAAAATCCTAAAGAACACATCATGACAATCAGCTTTAGGAGTATAAAAGAGTTATAAGATGAAAATGAACCCCAGAAGAAGAAAGAGAGTAACACCAGGAGTTAAGAGAAACCTGAACGTGAAGACACCTTAGAAAAGTCAAGGAATTTCGACCTTCCATCCTTTATCATACTAAAGTGAAGAAAGATCTAATGGATAAGCAGTTTGGTAAGTTCTTTAAACTGTTTAAGCAACTTCAAATTAACTTACCCCTTTTTGAAGCACTTTAGATTAACTTAACCCTTGTTGAAACTCTTATGCATATGCTACAATATTTATAATTCTTGAAGGAGATATTAGCAAAAAAGAGGAAGTTAAAGGAGTTGGCAATTATAAAGCTGAGAAGGTGCTCAGTAATTCTATAAAGTAAGCTACCAGAGAAGCATAAAAATCCAAGTAGTTTTACTATCCTTTATCGAATTGGTAGCTTAAAAATAGAAAAGGCTTTAGCCAACCTAGGGGCCATTATTAATACGATACCTTACTTTTTATTTAAGAAACTGAGACTAGCTAAACCAAAACCCACTAGGATAAGTTTGCAGCAAGCAGATATTCTTATTAAGGTTGATAAGTTTATCTTCCCTATAGGCATTATGATTCTTGACATAGAGAACAATATAAAGGTACTTCTAGTCCTTATTCAACACTTTTTAGCTACTAGTAAGTCGATTATTGATGTTGATGAGGGCAAGTTAATACTAAAGACAGGGGACGAAGATGTTGTATTAAAAATATCTGATGTCATGAATCACTCCCTTGAACTTATTGATGTTGATGAATCTAGTGAATTGTGCAATGATTCACTTTTGGCTATTTTGTAGGACTCTTTATTTAGAGGTCCACTGGAGCTTTTACAAGCTCAAGATAGTAAACAAAATGGAAAATGCGACAAAAGGAAAAAAAAAAAGGTAGCTTATTTAAAGGTTATGGAATCAACGATTAGACAATTAAAACTCAATCTTTATAAGCCGCCTTCAATATGAAGGGTATATCGAGCTGAAGACAATAAACAAGTGCTACTTAAAACTCAATCTTTATAAGCCGCCTTCAATATGAAGGGTATATCGAGCTGAAGACAATAAACAAGTGCTACTTGAGAGACAACCTAAGAATTATTATAGATTTCATTTTTATTTCATTTTGTTTCCATTTAGTGTTAATATACGATTTTGTTGATTTTGTGTGTGTTTTATGTAAGGATATAGAGTTCCTCATTTGATTGTGCAAATTTTTTGTATTATAGTATGTGTGTTGAATTTTGTAACTTTGAATGAACATTTTTCAAGGTTTTTAAAGAATTTCTGTAGTTGATGCAATTATGTACATACATTCTACTTGATTTTCACTCAAAATTTTAGGTATTTTGTCAATTTTTAAGGATTTTCATCCCCAAAATGGTAGGGTTACAGTGTCGTTACCAATTAGTGTGATTTCATCTATTTTTGCATTTCATTTTCAATTAGAATTGTTGATTAATTATAATTGTATGAGATTTAATTTGAGGTATGCGATTTTGCTCACTAAATGTTGAATTGTCTTAATGTTTGTTAAATTAGGACAAATTTGTTATTTTTCTAGTAATTAGATGTTGATTTCTACTTTAATTTCAATCCAATTTTGTATTTTGCAAAAAGTAAGTGTTAATTTTATTTAGTATAGGTTTATTTTTAGATAATATAACTGAATTTCTAATTTTAGGATTTGCTTTAGTAATTACATTTTTAAATTAATTTTATTGGTAGATTGTAGGTTTTAATTTTGCTATCAATCTCATCATTTGTTTAAGTTTATAATTATTTGATTTTATTTTGTTTTTATTACTTTAGTTTTTTTATATTTTCAATTGTGTTATTTCTTATCAGGGCCCATTAAATCATCTCTGTTAGAACTGGACATGTTGAGAGTAGTTGCCATCTGGTTAGCTTTCGAACTCAAATTCTTCAGCATGTCTTGTCTTCGATTCATCTCTTTCCCACTTCTGTCTAAAATAATAGCAACAATACTTTTAGGAGCAGAGACAAAAGCAGGTAAAAGATACAGTAAGAGATTAATGTATAAACAGATCTCCTCCACTCTAGAGCATGAAGTTTCCTCAGGTTTAACAAGAACTTGAAACACCATCATCCAATAGCAAGATAAAAGAGGAAATTAACAAAATCTTCTCATTTTCAAATATATAAAAAAATTTCTACATTGACCATAACATACCAAAGATATACGAGTATTGGAAACTTACATTATTTGTTTCTTCGGAAGTTCTGGCAAAAGAGACTGTAAAACATCAAGCTTTGTTTTGAGAATGGTGTTCTTCCTTCGAGCAGTCGATAAATGTCTCTGGATCCCTTGTCCTGAAGCAACAACAGAAATCTTCTTAGGGCTGTAAGTGTTGATAGTCCCAAAGTCATCAGATTCTAGTTCTTTGCTTTGCATTAGAACCTAAAAATTCCATGAGTCTTGAATAAAAGTGGTATCAACAAATGAACGAAAGAACATTGAGCTAATAAAAATTTATAGACACAATCATAAAATCATCCAAACAGCAAAGTACTGACAATACCAACTCTTTGCCAAGCTAGTACCCCATGTTGGAAGCAGCAATACAATGACCCAAGTACAGTAATCAACAAAAATTCCCCTTTACACAAGTGACTATTAAGTTTATGAAGATACTGTCGAAACTACACTAAGTTTCAGATTTTGCATTATGCCCCACTA
>JANKOD010000192.1:24073659-24089109 GCA_026284645.1 Erythroxylum acuminatum
GAGAAATTAAAGGTTAATTTTGGAAGTAAAATTATAAACATGCATACAAAGTCAAGAATGACACTTATTTTGAATAAATAAAATGTATCTAAAATGACACTTATTATAAATCAGAGGGAGCATATGATTAAGATATTAGAAGGACCAGAGCTAAACTATTTAAGGTTGGAAAGAGGTAGCTATGCACTAATTATTAGCGCAGGAAGTTGAGGTCCTACTTCCAAGCTGACATCATCAATGTGTATATTGATATTTTACTAAGGCAACTATTTCATAAACCAAACAAATCAAAAAGGCCTATGAAATGATCAATTGAACTAGGAGAATTTTACATCATGTACATCTTAAGAAGCTTCATAACATTTTAATTTAAAGGAGATCTCATGTTGAAAATGTTGACACAGTTAGAAGAACAAAACAAAGTCAACAAAAACTTGGTACCCAAAAACAAACACCCGACATAAATAATGTACATAGATAACACAACTAGATAAAAATATGGTGGGGCAAGGATATATTTTGAAGGAAAACTTGAACAAATATGCAATATAAAGTGTAATACCAATTCAATAATGAGGTAAAATATAAAGCATTGTTATTTGGACTAAAATTGATTAATGAAGTTTATATTAAGCTCATAACTATCATGTCAGACTCACAACTTGTATTCAATTAGATTATTGATACCTATGAGGTAAAAGAAGACAAACTAATTAAGTATAAGAAAAATTTCAGGTAGATAAAATAAAATAAAGGTAAGCATTAGGTTGATACTCAGGAGACATAATCTCAAAGTTGATTACTTATAAAAAATATGGGCCAACAACAGTGTTATCTCTTAAAAAGTCTTTTATGAAGACTAGAAAGAGCTAACAACATGCTAGAGTAATTATGAAAATAAAGTAGATTAGACATATCTAATTCAAAAAAATTATGAAAGGAAAAGCCACCAATTGAAATAAATATTAAAAAATGCTTTAAACCTAGGCCTCAAGATATTTAGTCATAAATAAAAAATTGTTCAGAAGATCCTCTATCCTACCATATCTAAGCTACATCCTTAAAGTTCAAGTAAAATTTATATCCTTATTAAGATTCACGAAAGGGTGCGCCAAACCCGTTAGGGAGGATCATTCTTTATATGTAGGATCTTAAGGTAAGGATACTTCTAGCTTATGATTTAAAAGGATGTTTAGGAATTTGTTAAAAAAAACTGCAACAAGTAAAACTTGCATCATTTGATTGTTACCAACTATTTTATAGTATCAAGCATCATCCTTTTCATCTAACAGGGAATGGATCTCCTTAGACCATTTTCCCTTATAATAAGACAACTTAAAATTATCCTTATTACAGTTGATTATTTTATGAGGTAAGTTAAGGCAAAACCCTTAGCTAGTGTGATACAGAAGCCAATCGAAGGTTTCTTAAGGAAAAATATCATAATCAGTTATAGAGTTCCATTAATAATAGTTACAAACTATAGGACCTAGTTTGATAATAGAGCTTTCAAGAACTTCTGCAAAGAGTGTAAAATTAAGTATCACCTCATATTTAATGCATACCGACTAGCTAATGGTTAGTTGAAGTCACAAATAAAACAATACTACAAGACTTAAAATCCAAAGTCAAGGATGTTAAAGGAACTTAGGATTAAGAGTTTATAATATATTATGAGCTTACTAAACAACGCCAATAATGTCCACTGAAGAAACATCCTTCAGTCTTAACTTCAGAGCTAAAACATTGATTCCTATAGAGTTAATATTACCAAATTTGAAATCATATGCATATGAGGAGTGCTAATTGAGTTTGTTTAGATCATAAACTAGTTAAATAGCATAGGATGTTATAAGAATAAGAAATAAAACATACCAATAAAAGGTCAGACAACTAATGCTTGTAAGAAAATTTATCAAATTCTTCAAATTGAGGACTAGTCTTTTGAATCTTATAAAGAAAAAAAATATTAAAGGAAGTTATCTCCAAGAGACTTAATGGCTCAAAAGTGTCCCATATGTTAAATAAAACTTATATAGGGAAGAATTATAATTAGAATAAGTTATAAAATACTTACACATACAACATATAATTATCAATAAAACACTTCTAATTTTCATTTATATGAAATTCATATAATAATAAAAACATATAAGCCTAAAGGTCTCAGGTCTAGGAGAAATATTTTCAGCTCCCTAACTTAAGAAAAAACTTATAAGCCTAAGGTCCTAAGTCTAGTAGAAGTCTCCTCTCTTGAGCTCTTTGACTTACGAAAAATAAACAAGCCTAAAAGTGTCAAGTCTGGAATAATTCCTTTCAACTCCCTAACTTAAAATAAAAATATGTTATCCTAAAGGATTCAAGTCTAAGAGAAGTCATTCCAACTCCCTAATGTAAAAAACAACAGCCTAAAGGCCTTAAGTCTAAGAGACGTTTTCTCATTTTTATATTGCAAAATAAAAATCTACAAGAATAAAGACCTTAAGTTTAGAATAAGACCATTTAATTTCTTAGCAAAAAATAAAACCTGTAGACCTAAAGAGCTCAAGTTCAAGAGAAAGTTTTTTAACTCCCTACTATAAAACTAAAACTTACAGCTTAAAACCTCATGTTTAGGAGAAGTCCCTTTAACTCCTTAAAAATAATAAAAAACATACAAGCCTAAAATTACCATGTCCAAAAGAAGTTCCTGTAGATGAAATTCAAGGAGAATTGATTCGAAGATGATGATTTCATTGTCATAGATCACTTTTTACTTCTTCTTTTCTTTGGAAGACAAAAGCAATTTGCCTTTCTTTTAAGCCTCCTTATTCTTTACAAATATCTTATTCATGTTCATGGTTATCATATAAGTAACATGAATGTTAATATGATATTTAAAAATATTGGCAATAAAGAATGAAAGAAAAGAGACATACATATCTACTCTTCTCAATAAGATGCCCAAACATGATTAGGTTTAATTGGAAAATTAATGACTCTAGAGGTAGAAAAAAGATGGTTAAATTGAAAAATGATTGGGATAGAAACTTTAGGGTTTTATAATTCTTACCTTGTTTGAGAAATATCTAATTTAGGCCTCTATATAAGACCCTAAAGGTTGACATTGCTATACCATTTGATAGGATGACAAAATTTTCCTTCCAATAGTGTAGTTCTCTCGGAAAACTCTCAATAATCGAGACTCACTTGTAATACTTAGGACATACCACCCACTCTACATCTTCATAGGCTAGCACTGGTGTGTAAACTTAAGTAAAACTGGTTAGGATCACATTTATAATAATGTAGGTGATGTGATGAACCTAAATAGCAAGATTTTTGCTGATAAATGCATTTAGCCATAGCTCAAGATTGTAGCATACAATATTTGAAAGATTATGGGATAAAGAGGAATTTGAAGTCAATAATTAAACAAATTGTAGTAGAATCACATCTGACTGGGATTAGCTTCACATTGTTTGAGTACTTGAGTAGAATCTAATTAGAAATGTGAAACTTCTCCCTCATTTTATTAAACTAAGCACTCTACAACTTATTATTGTCTAAGAGTGCTTCAATTTTTTTTATTGAAGTTCCCTAATATGGAGTCAGATGATGAGTTTTAAAGACATAGTCACTTCCCATACTTGACTAAGCCAGGTTTATATTTTAAAGGCCTTGTCTACAGAAGAGGGAGATATTGTCTAGATAAACCTAAGGGATATGAGGCTCTTATGTCTATAGTTTGAGGCAACATACCCTCAATTTCTAAGTAGAGTTAAAACCAAAGGCTTAACTTTTTTTGAACTACTCTTATCATCCATGCTGCTCTTTATAATTGAAAAGGTATGAAAGAATAGATGTAATCTTAGTTGTTGAAAGAAGATAGACTTATTAATCATCTTATTGTCAAATTATATTAAGAAGGTAGGTATACAAAGAGTAAGGATGCTTTCTCTCATAATAACTCCTAAAAATGATAAACGTGAGCTACCAATATCCTACACGGTTACACCTTATATAGAGAGATGGAAGGTCAACATGGACTAAGTCAATTGTTAAGATTAAATGATAATTTTCCTTCTTATAAATAGCAAGAATGTCTTTGTGATACTTGTGTTCTACAAGGAAAAATCTAGGAAATTTTTATAGAAAAATTTTCCAAGAGATAATTCGTGCCAAATCACTAAGTTGTCTCTAACATGGTTGCTTAAGTAAACAAAAGATGAATGGTCAAAAACTATTGTCAATCTATCATAAATAGACCTGTGTAAGGAAACCTAACGTAAGTATTCAAAGAACTATGTTATTCTTTCGTGTCTATCTCTAATAATACTATAACTTAGCCTAACAATTACAAACCTTTGGAAACACGGTTCATTAATTCAGAGATCCTTAAATTACCTAAAAATCATGTTGATTAAGTCGATATTCCTATAGATTTAAGTACTAAAATTTTCATTCTAGATTCAAACTTTAATAAGAAATTAAGAGGTAAATGATATACTCCTAATGAGTATATGAGTCAAGTCTATGTTGATTTAGCATGAAACCCATTAATCTTCTTTAGATATGTAGACTTTAGGCTTACATAAGAGTCTTAATTGTTCGAAAAAGGTAAGTTAAATCAATATGTGATTCGTTCATATGAGGAAGTAGAGTCCTAATAAAAGATCATCGAAACTAGTAGAAGTTAGAGTTAGATTTACTAATGATAGTTAGAGTTTAACTACACTTCTTGATGATTACCTATAAAAGGGAGACACCTTAAAATAAGTTCTTATAAGCACTATCACTAAGCTTAATTAAATATTTCTTTATATACTTATCACCCCTCAACTTTCACTAATTTAAGCATTAGAGTATCCCTTTAAGTAGTTATTTTTATAATTTTGAATACTTAAGAGCAACCCAACTGACTTAGTATAAATTCAATCCAAAACAAAATTTGGATCTTAATTATTTTCTCAATCAACAATTGATGTTTAAAGCCATCACAATTTTTTTTTCTTTTCTATAAAATGATCATCATTTAATTTGGTTATGATTCAATTAATCTTCCTCCATCAAATGGTCTACATATACAATTTTTCCCTCATCCACTTTTAATAAAATTTGGATATATGAAATTGACATAAAGAGTAAACTTAAATATTTATTTTATGAACATCTTAAGATTTAACACTAATTTAACTTGGTTTTTATGTCTTTGTTGTTGAAAATGTATAAGTAGGGGTTGTCCTACACTGGAAAGAGGCACAAAGATAAATTGAATTGTATACAAAGATATAGTTCATACTATTAGTATTAGAGTTAGGTTGACTAAGTCTATTGAACAAAGATTCATAGATTTGGGTCTAAAGAATCGTGATTCATAAAGTGACTCATATGATATCGCATTAGCTATAGTTAAAGAGGAGCTAATGTGATGTGGATATCTATTTACTTGTAAAGGAAAGATATTAGAAATTCACAAATTGCTCTACATCATAAAGAGATACAAGACTCATAATTTATTATCATAAAATTTTGAGTTAAGATATAATATCTTTTCTTGTATATGGTTTCTTTTGAATCTGATTTACCTTTTCCCCAATCCCTTTCATAACCTTTCATTTGCACCATATAAATATTACATAATTATGATCTGAAAATGCAAGTAATTACCAAGGAAATTGGTTGACCAATTATTAAGTTGAAGATAGTAGTGGGGTACTACGTCGGCAAAATCTCCCTCACATGCGTGGAAACTAGATAGATGCATGCACGACTACATTAACATGCTTGATCTTTAAACTCCTGTTTTATGCTATTAAAAGAAAGAGAGGAAAAGTCAGATGAGTTTTGAAAGATAAGAATGCTCGAGGTTGAATTAGCCATGAGAAACGGGAAGCAGTCATTTTGTCGAACTCAAATCGGTGACAAGGTGATGGAAGTAGAGACTTTTATGTTCAGTCGCATCTCCAAAACTTGTTTACATTATAATAATAGGTATGTGAACATAAAATTTGGAGAAGGCGTGACCAAAACCGCCTTAAAATTTCTCGCCACGTTATTTTACATTTGCCGTAATCATCAACATGCGCTCTCCTCTTCTCCTCCCACAGGATTCACGTTGATACGAGTCAAACGCGGTTACTTTATTAAAAGAGTAAGCGAGTTCAGATTTAGAATAATTAATTATCTGCTTAACTTTTCTTGAGCAACGGGACAAACAAAACGCGGTGGGCGAGCCGGCAGAAACAACCCCCGCCCTTGTCCTGTCAGATGACGCAAAAATTCGTCTTACGGTATGGCAATTGCCTTTTTTTTTTTTAATTTCATGTTTTTCTTATTACTTATTATTATTGAATTGATGACCATATCCATTGGGCAGGGGACATTGTAGGTATTAGCTGTATGTTATTAACGTTTCCTCGGTGTCTCTTCCTATAAAGGAGGTTTTAGGTGATCTTATGGAATTGCCGTTTCCTAGGATTTATCTCTTAATATATGAACAAAGTCAAACATCCAAACTAAGATTTTGGAATCTTTATTCATTATTTACTAACTTTAATTATAGTACACTGAATGATTTATTTACTAAATTTACTATTTTCACATATTTTGATACTAACGTGGCAATATCACTGCCCCTTCTTCCCATGTGAAAGTGAAAATTGGGGAATTCAATTCATCAACCATGGTGAAGCACATGAAACTCAGCTGACAATTATATACTCATTCCCTTTCATTAATCAGATAAGAACTAGTCTTGAAAATCTTAGCATAAAAGGATCAATTTTTGCTTGTGCAAGATCGTTGTGTGACAAATGTAGGCTAATAACTTATGAATGCCACTTGTTGGCTGCCCTTCAAATTAAAAAAAAAAATCTCAAAGAGAAACAATTGGGGTTGGATTGTGGTTTCCAAGTTGAGGTAGAGAATGAAATAGATGAGCAAAGCCTCCAAGAAACGTTATGATGATGATTCCTACATAGATGCCAAATTCAGGTATATATGTGCGGTGTGCCTCATTACAACTGTTACGTCCCATGCGTTGGTTACTTAGATATTTGAATTGGGGTACTGCAGGACACTGTAGAATGAGGAGCTAGAGAATGCATCCCTATACTAGAGATTGGATTTCATTATGTATTTCAATTGTACTCGACAACGCCAATTAACTGGTGCGACGTGTGTGGTAAATTAGTTTTGTGTATAAGTTTCACATATGTGATTTCTTGCATAAAAGCAAGTCTCCAAGACTCGAGTTGAAGGTAGGGCGGAATCAAATTATTTAAGTCTATTACGCATCTGCTAGAAGCGAACGTGTCCCAACGTCATCTCTGAGTGCATGGGAGAACCTATGGCCAATCTATTTTTAGGATTCGAACTCACGACGTTGCCATGTGTTGAATCTTTAACTTGTAAGCACAAGCTTATAAGGTTGGTAAATCCAACGGTTAAAAACATATGAATTGTTCCGTATGAGATTTTTAGGAGCACTTTGATGTATCTGATATATATAATAAACCTTTTATTTGGTTAAAATATCATTTTTAAACAACTGCCTTAACCCTATTTAAATGAATGAAGTTAACTCTTATATTTTCATGCACTTTTTTCTTAAAATAAAAAATCCACCCTTTCATTTTTCTCAAATTTAATTTATTTTTTGATTTTTAATTTAAAATTATTTAAAAACTGTTATAAATTATTTAATTGTTTATTCTTATAAAAGGATTATTTAAATATTAAACTGTAAGAATTCTTTCATCCTTTTCTTTTTCTTTTATAATAAATATCTGTTTTTAAATTCAAAAGAAATAATGTAGTGGATTACTATCTTATAAACCCATTGACTGAATTAATTTGTAGTAGATCCATCCACACGGGCGGAATTGATCACCGGGTCTTTTACGGAGTCGGTTGTCGCAAATTGATTAGTCCCTTACGAAGCCCGCCATAGCACGTATAATTTACGCTCTCTCGAAGACGACTCTAATTGCAAATTGATTAGTCACTTACGAAGCCCACCATAGCACGTATAATTTACGCTCTCTCGAAGACGACTCTAGAGTCTAGAGTCTAGACTCCAGACCCTTTCTCCGATTGGTGCATTTCGCAGACCACCGCTTGGTGCCAATTCCAGGTTGTGATTTTAACTTGTGTTTCTTTATTTTTTTAAATTTCTCTTTTAGATATAGTTACAAATTTGTTATTATTAATAATGAAATATTAAATAAAAGTTAAAAATAAATTAATTTTATGAACAAAAATATTTTTAACGTTATATAATATTTATCAATAAATATTAATAATTTATGTAATTTTAATATATTTTATATTTAAACAAGTTATTAAATGATGATAAATTTTTATTTTCCAAAATAAACTATAAATTACATTTGTCATAATTTGTATTAATAATTAATATACAAAATATGTATCTAAATTTATAATTTTCATAAGTTTATGATAAAAATAGAAAATTGAAATTTTATAATAAAATAAGAAAATAAAAAATAAAAGTGGAATTATACAGGATGAAGCTGCCAAATTTTCTTTATAACAAAATATTTAATTTTATATTCTTACGTTTGAATTCTAACACACAAAAAATAATGACCAGCAGCTATGCAACTTCCGTTTTCTTCCAACAAATTGGAAACGTTAAGCCGAAAAGAATCATTAGAAACCAAGCGGTCTCCATATTAGTCTCCATAAGAGATTTGTGCTGGAACTGGAAGCTTTTATGTTTGTATCTTTTAAAGATATTTCTTTATTCATCAATTTTAGTTTTTAGTAGTTGATAGTAAATTAGATTATATAAAAAATAGAAACAGAAAATAAAATTTGGGTTTTATAAATTATAAAATTTAAAGATACCAAAATAACTATATATGTTTTAAATTTTTATTTTCAAATTTGGTCTGGTTGGGTACGGTATCTTGTACGCTGAACCGCAACCACTCAAATTAGTATTGTCCGCTTTGGCCGGGGTTCGATTCCCTGACCTCACGGAGCTCAATGGTAAGAGGCGTGCGTCTCAACGCAACAAAACCGTGAGATCAGGGGATCGAACCCCGGCCAAAGCGGACAATACTAATTTGAATGGTTGCGGTTCAGCGTACAAGATACCGTACCCAACCACACCAAAATTCAATAATAAAAAATATGTTTTTTAAAGTTAACAAAAATCTGTTTATTTGAGCTTTTTTAGTTTTGGTTTCTTCTTATTTTCGTAATTATGAAAATAGTTTTTTGTTTTCTATTTTTCCATTTTTTGTTTTAGTATCCATTAAATATGTTTTATTTAATTATTCAATATTAATTATTAACAAGAATTTATTACTAATTTAATTTAAGATTGTATATATGAATAATTTATTTTTAAATATAAAATAATTTTAATTTATAATTATTCATAAATATAATTTAAATCTAAAATATGTGAAATTTAAATAAAATTTTCTTTAATAATAAAAACTAAATTTAAATTTATTAATTAAGAATAATTATTAAAATATTTATTTTAATAAAATATTTATTTTTTACCAATGGAATATAATTTTTCTTTAAATGTTATCTAATATATAATTATTATCAATTATAAAAACATAACTACATTTATATTAACAATCAGGTTTTTTTTTTATATTTGAAAATAAGATAATTAAAAATAAGAATAGAAAAATAGAAATTAATGGCTTTTAAAAAAATATTTATTTATTAAATTTGAAAAAATCAAGAAAACAAACAAAAAATAATGGCAAAAAAAAAGGGTAGCTTCTAGCCCCCCCGAATTGAACTTCAGAACTATAATCAATGAAAAAAAATCTCTCAATCGAGCGTAGTGAAAACGGCTAGAACAATTGCTAGCAGTTTGATTAATCAAACTAATAAACTATGGTCCGATGAAATGCAAGAATCATTGTCACCCTTCAATGTGTCGTACACTTCAGCGCCATTAGTATCAGGAATTGTGACACTTCCGGTAAGTTCTTTGGCCCTGAGAACTTGGCTTTCCCAATCGGTTCGCAGTACAACGAACAACATGGTTACAACACATGAGCCTTGTGCAGCAAGTAGACCAAGCCAAAGTCCTCTGAAGTCATAGCCAGCGTAAAAGCTTAACCAAATAGCAACAGGCATGCCAACAATGTAGAAACAAGCCAAGTTGATATTTGCTCCCAATTTAGGCCTAGCGGTCCCTCTCAAAACCCCGCAACCTGTTGTTTGCGGGCAGTTCCCAAGCTCGCACAGCCCAATTATAGGCAGAACCATAGATGTCAATGCAATAATCTCAGCGTCTTGCGTGAACATGCTTGCCCATTTCTTCCTCACCATTACAGCAAAGAACAATGCCGAGAATCCCAAGACAAAACTAGAACAGAGACCAAGAATAGCAGCCAGTTTTGCTCTTTTGGGATTATGGGCACCAAGTTCATTTCCAACTCTTGTGGATACACCAAAGCTTAATGAAGATGGGAAAATGTATATCAAAGCCGTTGTCTGAATTAAGACCCCCATTGAAGCAACAGTAGCTCTTGGATTTATCAACAGCCCACATAGTAAGATCATGAACTCATACCACCACCATTCTAAGCAAACAGAAATGCAGCTTGGAACCGCCAAGTCCAATAACGGTTTCCACCCTTTTAGGCATTCCAAAGAAATCCCAACCCAGGTTTCTTTGTATACGCCAGAAAGCATAACGTAAACGATCAATGACCCTACGAGATTGAAGTTAGTCCAAACAGCGCTTAACGCGACACCTTCGATTCCTAGATTCAGTACGGAAACAAGAAGATAGTTGATAGGTGTATGGAGAAGAATAGAGAGGCTCGCACAACATGTAAGAGGAAGAGTTATTGATTGACTTCTAAGGTATATCCTTAAAGGGTGCAAAATGGATAGAGCAACAAGGTCAGGGAGGGAATAAAGAATATAGGATTGTGCTTGTGTGGCTATATCATGTTCTTGGCCACAATAGAGAAGGAATTTTTTCATGTTTAACCATAAAATGGCTATCGGTACTGACGTCAAGAGCAGCAAAAGAATGGCTCTTTGCAGTGTTAGGCCAAGAAGTTTGTATCTTTTGGCACCAAAAGCTTGGCCGCAAATAGGTTCCATTCCAACGGCGAGACCAGAAAGAATTGAGTAACCGGTGATATTTGCAAACCCAATTGCCAGAGAACCACCAGCTAAAGCAAGCTCACCTAAACGGCCGAGAAAGAGCATGGATACCATGGAGCGAGAGTATAGCAAAAGACCAGTGATTATCATTGGAAAAGATATGTTGGCTATACATTTCGCTTCTTTGACTGCAAGAGCGAGATGGGTTTTCTCTGGATTTAGGGGGGATGTTGGGTTCCGGGGCATCAAAGGAATTTCCATGTCGGATTCTTGTACTTTGGTCGATGGCTTTATTTTGCATTTGTAAGGATGAGGAGGTGAAGGTAACTGACACATGGTTATGGAGTTTAAAGAGAGTTTATTGACTTTTAAGAGACGCTGAAGAAGAATGAAGTGTGAGAGACAGAAGTTAGAAAAGTGAGTTTTCAAGTTGGGGAGGTTTGAATGAGAAGAAGTGAGGTTTAGAGCATTTAAAGGAGTGATACGCTCCAACGTCGGTGTCTGGACATCCCTGAAATTGTTGCGTTTTAGACGGCCCATTAAGAAGAGAAAAAATTTTACAAAAGGAAAGAAAAAAAAAAAAAAGAGAAGGAAAGATGCGAATGTTTGATTGACAAGAATATACATGCTTTGAGTGTCACTGCTAGGCCTGCAACGGAAAATTTCTACATACAAGTAAATAAAATCACAAAAAACAGACAGCGATGTCACCAAGATTTATCGTGTTGCATCTGTGGGAAAAAAAGCAAAGTGTGAATTGAGGTTACAAGTGTCGTGTCGACCATTTATGTAAACGTTAAGAATCAACCACTTCCCTATTTAATACGAGGTGTGGCATAATCTTAATTCTGTAAAGAGACAAAATACATTTATTGGAGAGAATTGATTTCTTAAGTGGTGGGTCTTGACTTGCATAATGTTTAGGCTTGCAGAGTTTGTTAGCCAACACTATCCTATATAGAGTGTTATTCTACATTTATCAACATTATCCTAGACTTGCTAACTATTATTAATCGCATTTCCATTGCTTAATTAAATATTGTACAAAAGTTGCTTATACACTAAAAAAACACAAATACCCAAAGTCATAATGGTAGAATAATGTAGGTGAAAGAACAAATTAATATAAAGAAGTGATATTGTGTGTTATGTATCATCAATTTAGGAACATCCCATAATGTACAACTTGATGACAACTAGATAAGAATAAATAAAATAAATGATAAGACTAGAGGATACACTAGAATTGATAGATACTAGTTGTCATCAAGTTATATTAAGGGATGTTGATATATATATATATATATTTACAATCAAAATTTGAAAAGATCTTTTTATTTCTTGTTCTATTGATTAAACTTTCTTTGTGTGGTAGAAAATATCCATCAAATACTGTATTATCATTTAGTTTTTTATAATTTATCACCATTCTAGCTTTTCCTCTAACCTGCTCTGCATGTCCTCTGACTATAAATGCAGGTGAGTTGTTGGACCCCGTTTCCGGAGCCTAACACTTGAATTCTTGAAACCTTGCACCAAAACCCTGAGGGGTCATTTGCTGTCATTTCATACTGGTGGTGACCGCACCCTAGTCAAAAATCAAAATCATAAGTTTACTTCTTTATGGAAATTGTACCCTTAAGTCTCTAGTTCATTTTGAAGCAAGAATCACTTCAATTGGAGTTGTATAGCTCAAGATATGCACAAAATACCAAACAGTGCACATACTCCAATCTTACTCTCCTAACCAACCACTTACTTGCATTAGAGAACATTTCCTTAATTTAACTCCAAATGTTACCAAATTTTTAGGGTTATAAGGTATATATCTTACGAAACTAATGGTAGAAGAATCACCTCATTTCAAGGTCGGATGAGGGAGTTATACCCTAAACAATGGACCATGTTCACTCCCAAAATCAACTTTAACCTCTCTTGGCGCGAATGACATAACATTTGCCCTAGATGTCGGATTGAGTTTGTTTTTGTTCCATTGGAAAGAAGACATCTAGGTCTACAACTTTCATGAAGACCAAAAATTCAAATTCGGACATTAAAGGGGCCAAAATACACGGACCGTGTAAAATTACATGGTTAGACCGTGTAACTCTCGGGTGAAAAATGACATCTTGCATATAACATTACACGGTCCGTGTGAAATTTACACGGACTGTGTAAATTTTACACGGGCTGTGTGAATTTCACACAATCAGCCCGCGTTTTTCTTGGCCAAAAATGACATTTTCTTACCCGAAAAACACAGCCCTTGTGAATTCACACGGTCTGGCCGTGTAACTCTCTGGTAAGATTTCCTGCAACGACATCCTTTACTAAAACGGCCATATCTCTCAATTCCGATATCGGAAACTCTCAAACTTGGTGTCGTTGGAAAGATAAAAGGACAAGCTACAACTTCTATGAAGACAACTTGTCCAAATTCATCCTAGATCAATGCCTAAATCTCCCTCCAAAGTTGGAGTACAAAAATCCTACCCCAAAGAAAACTTAAAATTTGCAATCCAACATCATACAAAGCCATACACTTCCCAAATTGATATATTTTGGTGCCTAAACACTTCATAAACACTTCATTTCAACCCAACAACACATTCATCTCATCAAATCCTCAATTCCAAACTTAAATTATTCATCAAAACTACAATTCTCAAACATTCATTCTAAGTTGCTACCAACTCAAATACATGTATAACATCCCATCTTGTAATACCTATAATTCTCCATCTCAATATCCAATTATTACAATCTTCATACTATTGGAAAGATTTCCAGAAGACAAAATCCGTCAACTTTACACAAATCTATCCAGAATTTCCCTAAAGTCCCTGAACTCAATCAAACCCTCATGAAAACTGAAATTAACTATGTAAAAGCTTGATTTGGCATAAACATTCATAATGCATACATATATTTCATATACATTAAAACCAATGTTTTACAATGCTTTAGTGGGCATTTTAAGCCACTTACATCAGAATCCAAAATACAAAACAATAATTTCCCAAAATGCATCTAAAGCATTGATTTACAACAATTTCTCAAAATACGAAACAAATCGATTTCTGAAGTAATGCCCTTATGCTCAATTCTCGATCTCAAGCTCTTCACCTGGAGATGGGACGGGATAGAAGGGGGTGAGCTTGAGCCCGTGGGTAACATGTTTATACATATGGAAATAAGCAAAAACCATTGCAATATTTATGTTTTTAGCAATTTCTCAAAACGTTCATAAAACATGCATTTTATATCTTCATGAAACCAAAACACAATTTTCATAAACTCAATCATTTATCAACTCATCAATACGTGTAAATACACAAGAACAATCACAAATGGTTTGGTAAGTCCTTATTCATGGCACTACATAATTCCATTAAATGGCGTTATGTAGGCAAATTCTTGAGAAGTCCTAAAAGGAACTCCTTGCCACTTGTGGGCAGGTGGGAGAAGCCTATACATAGTCGACATGCACGTGACATTTCTTGAGGACTATACCTTACCCATATAACATATATTTCATGCATTTAATCTTTGCCTAAATGGCATGTTCTTGAAATCTTATTTTTATGCACATGACACAATTTAATAATCAAGATCTCATTTCAATCATAAGGACCATTTGTTAACTCATTCAAAGCAACAATTTCACAATTTGCAAAGCAATTTCATTTCAATTTCTCACACAACAACAAGCATACATAAGGTAAATCCTCAATCATTCAGGAACAATAAATGCCCATTGAAAGAGTAGTTGGAAAGATCATTAATTACATTTAGTTCAAAAACATTTATGACTTATTAACATAAAGATAAAAATGCAACCCACCTTATATCCTTGCTTAATTTCTTGGTCAATTTGGCCCCACCTCTTGCTCCTCTTGCCCTTCTTGAAATTCTTCAATCAACACAAAATTCCCAAATCAACATAACTCAAATAGGAAAACCTAAAAGACCCCTTACATGAAATTAACCCAAGAATCACTAAACCCATCTATTCCCTAACCTCTTTGAACCAAAACCCATTCAAAAACTAAACCTTGAAAACCTAACTCACCTTGAATCCTTACCCAAACAAGGAGTTTCTTGGTTTAAATGATAGCTTGGACTCTCCTCCACCTTTTTCCTTCTTGGGTTTTCTTCAAACAACCTCTTGAACTCTTGGAAATCAAAACCCTAGCAAGCCTCCTTCTTTTCTCCTTCTTCCTTCTTCCTCCACGACTCTCTCTCTCTTCTTCCCTCTCAAATTTTCGTTCACTCTCTTCTTTCTCCTACATCCCACTTATTTCTCTTCCTTTTTATACTTCCACTCAAGCCACTTAAGCCCAAAGC
>JANKOD010000192.1:24121996-24134086 GCA_026284645.1 Erythroxylum acuminatum
AATTAAGAGTCAAAAAGTATATTAAGAACCATGAAATTGTAGCCAATTTATATGATAAACTTGGGTTCAATCACTTATGAATAAGTTAATTGGTGTTGCTACTTAAATTTGAAAGCTAATTTTTATGAGATTTATATATATATGCTTTGAGATGGCATCGAATTGAAATTGCATATACACTGAATTGGCTTGAAAATGGAATTTGAACATAAACTAAATTGGTATAAAAATGTGGTGCACCTATGTATTAATTGTTGTTTAGCCTATGGTGCATCATTAGGTCTCTTCATACATATGATTATATCGACCAGAGTACGTTCTAATATGTATGGCAGTGTCCGGGGGGTCTGTCACTTACGGTGGGTGGTGTCGTGTATGTCAGTATATCTTGTGAGTCGCCCTCTGCACGTATGTAGTATATATTATGCTAGCATTGTTACAGGTAAGCGATGCAGAACCAGCTCTGTAACCACTGATTTATATATAGCGTCAGCATCGTTATGGGTAAGTGATGTAGAACTAGCTCCATAATAATTGGTATATGGTGTGCTTAACTTAGTGTAGGTAAGTGATGCAGAACTAGCTCCGTTACTTGAGGTTAGCTAGGTATGGGTAAGCAGTGCATAACTAGCCCCGTGGCCTTACACCTAATAGTACCAAATGGCAAAGAAAATTTTAAAAGAGAAAGTTCATGAAACTATCAATTTCCATCTCTATTTACCTTATAAGAAAAGAGGAACTTGATCATGTTTTACATGTGCATTGATTATATGAATTTGTTATGCCAGAACATTGGTTATTGCTTGAAAAGAAAAGAAAATTATCTTTGTTCTTTATGGAGGTTAATATTGTATAAACGTTTTGAATGGAAACCATAATACTCACTGAGCTCGTTTAACTCACCTTTATTTTCTATTTCTTTTAATTTTAACCTCCTAATATTGGTTTTGTGAAAATATGGTTATTTATAATTGTTCTTTTCTTTAGCTGAATGCATGAATGTTTTTGAACCTTTGAGATTGTTTCTGAATGGACTTGAAGTCCAGAAGTAGTAGTGGTGCTTTGGTTAAGTGGATATAAGTGTTTTCAATTGCTTTTCAAGAACCTAAAAATTTTTGTTTTGTTAAATAAAAATTGTTATGCTGTCGAAATTTTTAATGAAGGCTACTTTTAAAAACTTCCATTGCTACCCAATTTTTTTATATTTTTTAAAAATATTTTGAAGAAAAGGGAAAAGGATTAGCTCTAGGGGAACTTTCCAGTTGGATTGGATATCGACTGGAGGGTTTTCAAAGGGTGTCAGGCAGGCCGCCTAGTGATCAAGAAAGAGGCCTGTCAGAGACTTCAGAAGAATTAACTAGATCTACAATTTGCAATGTTTATAGAGAAGTTAAAGAAATTACAACTTAACTTATTCTTTGGGGAAGCTTTGGAGAGCAATGATTGACCTATTTTGAGTTAATCAATATCAAGTGCATGATGTATGTAATAGCCTATTCTCAAACCTTATTGAGGATTAAAGTCTTATATTTGAGCCATATGAGATATATCATTATGAGTTGCATTCCATTCACATGCATAGTACTTACATACATACACGAATTATGATTTAGAAACATTGCAAGGATAGTATATGCACTCAATTAACATATTCCAGGGTATGAAAGATTTTAAATGATTATAATGTAATTGTGTATTGAATATGTCTCGAATTTTGGTTTGATAGACTATAATGATTAATTTGGAATCTATTGTTACAATTGGGTGATTGATGAAGTGATATATGAATCTAATCTAGGAAAAATGTTAAATGGCAAGACAAATTGATACATGGAAATTTTAGTTGGTTAGGCCTATGGAATGGTGACATGTGGCACTGGAAATGAGTAACAAATGGCTAGCTAATTGGGTGACAAATGGCTATAATAAATGAGTGACAAATGGTGGTGTAGTTGAGAGACAAATGGACCAAATATTAAGTGACAATTGGTAGATGAAGGATGAAACATATGGTTTGGATATTAGCATGATGATTGAATTAGGATGTATTGCATATAGTATTGATGATGAAGTTGTGCTGGAATTTGATGAATGAATGGAGGGTTTCTGTTTTGCTTTTGATACTATAAAATAGTGGATTGTATGGGTGGTTTAGGTAAAGATTTGAAGTATAAATGAGGGTGAGTTTATATTAAAGAGAGATGTTACTGAAGTGTTCTGGAATTTGACAAAGTTAAGGTTACATATATAATGATATGTGGTGAATGACTGAATAAGTAGGGTTTTGATGAGATTTATGTAGCTAATATGATAGTTGAAATTTCATGAATTGAAGTTGCATATGAAGGTATGAATTGTGGAAAGTAGGAAGTGTTTGATATGTCCTTAGGGTTGTTGAATTTGTGGAAGAGTGAGGGAAGAATGTAGGGCACGATTGTGCCCCTCAAGTGCATAATCGTGGCCTAGTCATTTTAAGTTCTATCACGATTGTGGCCCTCAATGCATGATTGCGGCCTGGATGTTTAGCTTCTGTCAAGATTGTGGGAAGGTCTCCCACAGCCGTGGTAGTGCTTTGGAATGATAAGCTTGGTTTTGTGAAATTATTGAAACAAATGATGATAAGTCACTCTAATTTGGTGTCTTTGGAGTTGTTTAGGGCCAAGATAAACCTACATAGTTAAATGAATATTGAAGAACATGAAGATAGTATGAATAGGAATTTGAATAAATGTATGATGGATGGATTAGGAATGGGCTAAGATCTGTGCTACATACTCGGAACTTCAATTGAGCATGCATGGAACATGACATATATACATGTGCATGACTGTATATTCATTTGAATGAATAACTTAATGATGTGTGAACTATATATGTATTGCATGACTATAGACGCTCAAGTCGATCATCAGCACCCAGACATTGTTGGATTGTCAAGGCAATAGCTTATTGAAGCGTACTATGAGTCAACCTAGATGTGTAAACTCAATTATATGTGTGCTTCTGTTTAAATTATACGTGTATTGAGTTAACCTAGTTGTTTCTCACTATGAATGAATTGATTTCGATTAACTTTTAATTATTGAATTGTTATTTATATGAACGTGATGATTTCGTACATTGATAGTCCGAGGAGCTTGATATTTGGGAATGTATTAGAAGTACTTTCCAATTATATGTGAAATATGGAATGTGTGAATAACTGGAATGTGAATACGAAACTTAGATCCGAAGAAAGAGATATATGACTTGTGTGCATCGAATGAGGAATACTGAATGTATAATTTGTAAACTATCAATGAAATGCATGAACAGATAAAGGAGTTGTGACCGGAGTAGCCAATGTGTGAAAAAGAGCTTTAAGCTCAGAAATGTGATAAAAAGCCTCAAGCTCAAATGCAATGAGCCCGATATTCTCAACGAATACGGAACATAAATGAGCTCGGTATTCACGATGGGTATGAGACAATATAGACGCTCAGTCATAACAAAGTGAAAATGAAGTGGAGTCACATGTGCATTTGCATATACATTCATATGTATATTAAATGATTGAATTGATATACGCCTTATTGAACTCAGGTGAAATATTGAATTATCTAAATGCGAAGAATATGATGTGGCATGAATTACTGTATTACATATTATGTTTGATGAATTAGACTTCATAATTGTTACTATGTTCTGACATGAGTCAGCACATCGATGATGGTTCACTCATTAAGTTTGCAAACTCATCAAAATCGCAACATTGTTTCTTAGGTCTAAAGGAGTTCTAGCTCCTAAGTTGATAAAGTAGAGATATAATACCTACGTTTTGGGGACAATATGGCTCAAAAGTCTGGTCAGTTGGCACTGATGAGTCCAACTAGGATACTTTGATTTAGTATCCCATTTCATATAGCACACTTTGTATGGATTTGTAGACTCTTATATGTTATGAATGTATATACATGAGTTATGAATTGTAATGACAATGTATGTTTATGTTTTTTAATGGAATGGGAAAGTTTGATCTTTGAGAATCTTGTGATATAGATGTATGCCATAATTAAGATAATGTGATATTCTCCAACATGCCATTCCCGTAGGGTATGCGCTCGGATATACTCTGGTATGCTGGGTAAGTGCTCTATGAGAGTGGTATGTTACAATGTAGTTGTAGCTAGTACCAACAAGTACGAGTCAATCCCATAAAGACTATGAATACTAGTACTTACCCTTCCCCTATTATCTAGTATAAAGATTGATTTTTGATTTTTAATTTAAAAAAACTAAAACTAAGGCAAGTAAAATAAAATAGGAAACAAAATTGAATAGAGAATTAAGGAAGCACTCGGAAGTTATCTATATCAAGTAATTAGTATCTAGATTTCAAATCATCCTAACCCTTAACCAATTTATCATTTATAATGAAATTGTCTTATTGATTAGTTGGACGTTGAGATTCCTTAGGTATGCTAATAGCTGACCTGGAGTCTACTAATAACTAATCCCAAGGTTTCTAACTGAATTACTTAGGTTAAATCTTATAAGATTGCGTTATTGATTTATGAGTTCCTCTATTAGGTTTGACCCTAATTCAGAAGATTTATGTCATTTCATCTCTTGGGTTGCAATCAACTCTTTCCAATTATCATGGATCTATTCAAAACTAGGATTTCTAAATTGCTACGTTGAAATCAAATTATGGTGTAATATTTTAGATTACTATAACATAAATAAAAACAGATAATTGGATCGTAACAATCAATCAATCAATTGCATTAACAAAATAATCAACACATGTTAAAGTATCCAAATAGGGTTCACCTAACCTAGACACTAATGACACAATTAGTTACACATTTCCAAATACAAAATCAGATACACATATATAGAAACTTAAATCGAAAATAATGGAATCATAATTCTAAATCTCCTTTATTGTTCTCTACCGAGTATCTTGATGATGTAGATGTTTGATCATGTATTCTGGTGCATCCGTTGATAAAATTTTTGTGTCTCTCACTCCTCTAGCTCAAAATCACCTCTGGAATCATCTCTAAAACTTTCAGAACAGTGCCTACTGCCTCCACCTCTAATTTGAATCTATTTTACGACTTAATTTGGCCATAAATAGCCCCAAAATGGCAAGAATGCAAAAAGTTTGCGTGTTGGAAAATACTGTGCACGATCGTGACATAATGTGCATCACATGCAATAGTTGCTTATGCACAACTGTGCAATGTTGCAAGATCATGCATCTTCTTATTCCTTAAGTTTTTCTTCATCTTTTCTTCAATTTTCCTACTTCCACTTACTAACAGACACATCAAACAAACCTTGAATCATAAAATTAAGATAAAATCCTTGCTCCATAACAATCAAACAATTAAAGCACTTGAAAACACTAACATATAAAACTTTTAGTATCTTGTAATGTTATGAATCATAAAATTCTAACATGATTTTGAAATAGCTATTTCAAAGTAATCAAGCTTAATTTTTGATGGTTTGATAATATTAAAATGGTATAGGACTTTTTAAAAGGCCATTATTATGTATCTTATGATGTCAGTCAATTTTAACTCTATAAATAACTCCATTGCATGAAATAACATTCTAACTAATATATCTATTTTTGTAAAATATAAAAGATAAAACTAAAAGAGAAAAAGAGAGGTTCAAGAGGTGTAATTAGACATCCGATAAAGAGAACAAGAACTAGTAAAGAGATGTATTTGGAGTAGATTTCCTACGATCTAAAGTGAATTTCGAAGATTAAAGGGATTTAATCACGTTTCTTTTAGTTTGCTCTTTTTAATTTAGTTTTGAAGCTATATCCTCCCTTATTATAACTAAATCTTTATGGTACCTAGATATGATAAACCCCAAGATAAATTTTATATTTTTTTCATTTTAATTTAATTTATTCTTTAGTTTCCTTAAGATTTTTTATGTGTTCTTTGTTGTTAGTAAATTAATTTATGCTAGTATATTGATTTATGTTTTATTTCATGCATTTGAGATTGAGAAATCCTTTATATGAACTAATATAGCATAATTAAAAAGATTTGCATGTAATTTTAAAGAAAGGTTAATATAAATTTTCCAGATTAGGGTCCAACCTAGTAGAGAAATTTATAAATCAATTAATATAATTCTAAGTGTTTTAATTGGAAAGAGATTTTAATAAATCATCCAACAATTAGTTGTTAGTAATCTCAAAAAATATATTAACATAGTTAAGGAGTTTCCACTATTTGATGAACTTTAGGTTAAATTGATGTATGAATTCTTATTTGCATGAGAATTTTTAGATGGATTCACCATTCGAGTACCAATATTTTTATTGTTTATTTCTTAATTTAACTTTTTTCTTGGTAGTCAATTATGTATTTTTTTAGTTTATTTGTTTATTTTTATTTTAATCAATCACCATCATCATAATTTGTTAGTTAGATAATATGGAAAAGGTTTACAATAGTACTTATAAAGTTTGTGGGATAGAAACTTGGTCCTTTATAACCTATACTATAGAAGCGATAAATACACTTGCCTAGAAAGATCTATAGGTAGGAGATAGAACATATATTGCAATAGAGGGCTCAATGGACAATACGTCTTCTAAATTCTCCCTGAAAGAACTTTAAGCCCTTTTATAATAACTTTAACTAGATTCTTGTATTTTCCTCTCTTGTCCTCTGTCACATCAAGTACTTCCTCTTCATATGAACTTGATTATATTTATTGTAACCACATGAACTGTAACTTTTTAATATTTGATTCCTTAAAAACTTCTTTCGATAGGAATCAAACGTCAACTCAAGCTCTATAAGCTTCTAAATAAAGGTGAAATGAAGAGGGTCTTGGATAGATTACAAATAGTTCAAATTAAGCATAAAAAAACTAGAGATCCATTGGAATAAAATGGAGGACCATTGACAAAGAATAAAGAAAAGAAGGCTAAAGAAGTTATGATGACTTAATGATGGATCTTTATGTAAAGAGTAATATTTTTCTACTTTAAGGGATTGAATTCAAGATTATGATATTGTTTCAATTAAAGAACAAAGCTACAAAAAAATAATGTAACTAATATAGTGTCATGTTGGTGCCTGGTGTTGCTCTTATATTGGCTTTGAAAAATTAGAAAATTAGGTTACAACATTGACATAAGACTATGATGGACCTATATTCTAGAAGTTGGCACTATGTTGATCTTGTTTACTTATAAAAGAAGTTTTAGAAATGAGATTGACATTGGACTCATAATTATAGTCTATGTTAGTGCGTAATACAATATATATGGATTAGATGTTTTCATTTTTAAATTTTAGAATTTTATTTAGGTAAAAAATGACCTTTCAAAGTTATTTAGTTATTTCATAAATAGAATAAGATAAGAATTTTATTTTCCTTAGGAAACTAGTTCTTAGGTATTTTATGCCTATGAAAGGTTTCTTATTAATGTAATTAAGGGATCATATTATTAATTAATGAAAAAACTTAGAGATACTTTTCTTCATTCTTTGATTAGAACAACTCTTATTTTAGGTTCTTAAATAACTTATGATCTTATCTAGCTTGGTAATGATGATCAATGTCAAAATCTTATAAATCGTATCTCTTCTTTATTCTATAAGTGTGATAATTCATTTATGTCTTTTATATTTTTAGTCCACTTTCTTAAATCAAACTTGTCTTAACAGGAGGAACCTTAATACTTGTTTATATTTGTATTTAGTCTCAATCTGGTAAAGGTTATGTTAGAATTTGGTATCATAGAGCCTTTTTCAATATTTATGTTTTTTAAATTCTTTTATTCACGGTTTCAATAGTCTTATGTCTTCTTACTATAAATTTTTAACTTCCTTTGGTTTTTGTAAGTTTTTTGTTTCTTGTCTCTTAATTTTATACCCTAAAAAGGGAAAAAAATTAGAGATTTATTATACATAGTCACTTACACAATCATATTGTTGACTATGTATAATCATGAAACCCTAATTATAAAGTATAAAAGGCAATTACGAGGTCAATTAAAGGCAATATACAAAAGAGATACAAAAGGATGTAGATTTTTTTCTTTGGATGTGTGTTTGGAAGAACTATGACCAGGTAATCCTATTCCTTTTAGCTCAAAGGTATCGAGGCTTGTTAATAAGTTTGTACATTGATTAATCCTAGTGGCATTGTTGCTATCTCCATTGAATTGATTATTTTATTCTATGTTTAAAGTTTATGATTTATTTCTAATAAGGCTTGTAAAATCATTCATATGTGAATTTGTTACAATAATTAAGATTATAATTTGTATTTATTGTTAAATTGATTCATTTGTGTTAAACTAATGATTATGCATCATAAGGTATAAAATATAATAAGTGATAATTCAAGATTGTGATATTATTGCTTATATTAACCTATTTTCCTAATCCTTAATGCTACAATCACTCTAAATCTAAAGATCTTATTCTAGGTTGTTTAATTGTTAGATATAATTAAAGAGTTTATTTTAAATAGTTATGATCTAAGGAAAAATTGGGATTAACAGAGCTTATTATTAATCCACAGTTAATAGTTTCAAAGAGAGGTAAGAGAACATCATTACAATTGATTTTTCATATTTATGTGAAGAATGAATTAAGAACTGGATTAAAACCCATTGATTACTCATTGCAAATTTGAATTATTTGATTTAATTTGTCTATCATAATTTAATCTTATTTAATTGCATTAATCAAATTTACCCAAACTTCCATCTCATTATATTGATTAGTTCAATACAAAACTTGGCCGCGTACTCTCTACAGATATGATCCTTTTTCACCATTACTATAAGTATAGTTGTGTGTAGTTAGGTTTTTATTTTTTTTATTTTTTTTTGTGTTTGGCACACTTCATTTATATATGTAGAAATAATGAGAATTTTGCTTTGTTAAGCTCCTTCTCTTTCTACAATAAGGCACACCTATATCGATGGTGAATAATATAACCCTGAACTGGTTCTTTCATTTATTGTGCATGCTTTATCTCTTTATAGTTGTCTCTCTCCATTCTTTTATATGAGATTCCATCTTTTTTCTTTTTCTTTCTTGCGTTGTCAAGCTTTTTCATATTGGTTAATTCTTTTGTATTTCTTCTTGTTTCCCTCCTCCCTTAGTAGTTATCGTTGGTCCACATTATTCCTTATTTATTTTTCCTTATCATGCTTAGCTTCTTAATTCATGATGTTTTCCTTTTCATGATTCTTGCTTTCTCTTCATGTCTTATAGCTATTATTCTTTTTCATGATTCCTCCATACTTTTCTTGTCTCTAATTTTGTCTATCACTTTTTTAGCTTTCATTTTCTCTTTTTCCCCCTCTTTTTTTCTCTTTTTCTCCTTCTAATTTTTCCCTCCCTTATGCTCTCTTTGCCTCTTGATTGCTGTAGTCTCTCTCCCTCTTTTTTTTCTAATAATGCTCTTTCTCTCTAAGTTGTCATTTTTCTTTTTCCTATTTAGATTCCTCTATCATAGTCATTACTTTTTATTTCCTTTAAGGTTAGTTTTTCTTTTCTCTTTATTGTCTTTTTTGTATGATTATCTCTTTCCCCTTTATTACATACAAGTCCTTCTTCCTTTTCTATTAAACTAGACATTTTTCAAATTTGTAATATTTTTTTTTCATTCTAACTCCTTTGAACCTTACTTTTTAATTTTAACCTCATATTTCATTTTGATTTACTAATTGGTCCGAAAGATTTTTAAACCCATATTTTAATCATAAAATTAATCTCACGAAAATGTGAGCAAGCATATATAAAAATTAAAATAAAATCAAAAACAATGTAAATCAGTGATGAAAAAAATAAAATTAAAAAATAATGACCTAAAATAAAAACAAATAAAAGTAATTGAAAAAGATTAAGGGATAATCATTCTTGAAGTACCCAACCTTTCGGAATTTTTTGATCCAGTGTCTAAGTTTTTAAAATTTTCAATTGAGTGACCAACATTTTAAAGCCTTAACAGTTCAGTTTAAATTGCTAGTTCCATTAGTATTAGCTTATTTAGCTAACAAAATCTTTGTTGTTCATGACATGTAATACATATAAGGAAAAATCGTGGCCATAGTTAGTATGGAGTAGAGAGAATTTTTTTCATGTGGATACCTAACAACAAAGATTTCGTTAGCTAAATCAACAAATTACTAATGGAATTAACGTAACTAATGCTTTGAACCAAATAGTTAAGGTTTTAAAAGGCTGGTCACTCAATTGAAAATTTTAAAAACTTAAGCACTAGATTAGAAACATCTTAAAAGTTTTGGTAGTTTAAGATTGGTTATCCCAAAGATTAATGAATGAATTACCTTATCAAATTTAATAAAAATACTAAAAATGAAAGATTTAAAATTGAAATGAATAACATATAAATTAAACCTTAAAAATGTTATGAAAAAAATATACTAAAAATTGTTAAAAATTAATTCTTATTTTTATAATTTTCTCAAAGAAATAAATTAAAATAGACAAAACTTATGGATTAAAATTAAGTGTTACTTTTCCTATCAAATAAGACAAAAGAGAAAATATAAGCCTCTAATTATGAAGCACTTTAAGTCACAAACAAATTATTCTTAAGTAGTGCATTGATTCTAGTAGCCATAGATGGTAAGGGATTTCTTAAACTTAATAATCATATTCTCTTAAATAATATTTTTTGCCCAGAAATCAATGTTCATTATGGTAAAAACTACTAAATAATGATTTACAAAAAAAAATACAGTAATAAGAATCTTCAATTAAAAATCTAAAACTTGCTAAGTTAAAAACTAATAAATGGCAGCTTAGACAAATGTTAAGAGTCAAAAAATTAGTTTTAGTTGAAAACTAACAAAGCACTTGATTGTTGATATGAAAAGGAGGTGTTTCTTATAAAGGTTTATCATTTTTATGTCATGCTTATATTCTAATGATCATCATTATTGTTGGCCCCCGAAATTTTTCTTGTTGAATTAAGCATGATTTAAATGAATTACGAGGTTTGATGAATAAAGTTTTGGAGCTACTTGTTATGTAAATGTTAGTAGGATTTTATTATATGGTTTGGTTGTATTAAAAGTGGTAAGAATGCATAAGGGCATTTTAGGTAAGTCGCTTAAGCATATAAGGCTATAAGGTTTAATGGAAGGGCAAATTGGGCATTTCACACTTATTAAGAGTAGAAATTAAACAAAGAAGAATTGTGAATGAGGGAGAGAAGAAGAGAGTGTCGTGGGAATAGAGAAAAGAAGAGAAGAATTAGGGTTTTTGGAGATCTTGAAGGATTTGAAGAATCTTGGAGCTAAACAAGTAAGTACAAGCATTCTTTCTTTCTTGATTGGTTGGATTAACCATGTTTAGTGATAGTTAGAAGTGAAAATGGGGTTGAATGTGTGTAAGAAGTTGTTGTTGAATGGTATAGGAAAAATGTTTTAATCAAAGATAGACTTTGATGTTTTGTTAATGATTTTGGGTTGGAATGAGCTTAGAAATGAAGTAGGAATGATGGTTTAGGGTTAGATGAGTTATATTTGAAAGATGGGAAGTATATGGGTGAAGAATGTCGAAAAACAGGTTTTCGGGAGGTTTCTGGGCTTGTTCGCCTTGGCGCCGCGAAGAGCTCCAGCACTTTCTTCTATTTCACCGTGGTGAAATCCAATTTTTCTGCACAGACCTGTTTCGGTATTTTGAGCATAAATTTTGCTGTAGATGTCCAAATGAGATGATTTTTGATTCGTTATAAACTAAGAGACATAGGACTGCAAGTTTTATGAAGAAATGAAGTTTTAATTCAGTCTATAAAGATCTCAAATTTTGGGTGAAAGTTGAGTATAGAATATCATTTCAACATAAGGATAGTCCCAATATGTTTGGAGTATAACTTTCGGATTTCTGAGCCAAATTGAATGAGTTTGGTGTCATTAGAAACTTAAGACAATGGGGAACATTTTTCTAGAAGAGAATATTTTTAGATTTTGTCATTTACTTGATCAGAGTGATCATGGAAAATTGACCCGAATGTTTGGACTTTTGGAAGAGTTTGAGTTTTTAGAATTTATCTTAGTGAATATGCAATATATGG
>JANKOD010000192.1:24183662-24193959 GCA_026284645.1 Erythroxylum acuminatum
TCCATTAGGTTGAACTCAATTTGCACTCAACAAAAGGGAATTAGAAATCAAAATAGTGAAAATTAATCATCCTATCAACTTGCTTCCTCAAAACTTATGGCCACAACCTCATTGAAGACTAAGTAGTCTATAAGATGATTATTAGTTAAGTTGATGATAAATTAATTATAAGAATTAGGAAAACTTTGAAGTATAAGTTCAAAATGTTCAAATGAATCTGTTTTATATTCCAATAATGTGAGTAAGAGAATAAAGTGGTCAAATTATTAATGTGCTCAATTATTGAAATAAATTCTCACATCCAAAGAGCATAATTTTTCCTCTTTAAAAAATTTGTTGTAGAGTGACTTAACTTCATATAACTTTGTAAAATGATCTCATGTCTCTTGTGTTGTTTTCTTCTCCTTTATGCTTAACAAAACTTCACCAGATAAAGCAAGATGAGAATTTGCACCGACATTTATGACCATTTCATTCTATTTGGTACCATTTATAAACTCTGTCAACTTTATACTATTAATTGCAAGGTAATTATCCTTAGAAAGGATTTCTTTCATCTTCAACTTTCATATTAAGAAATTATTCCTATTGAACTTCTCAATCATAAATTTAAATGACATTGTTTCGATCCCAAACTTCTTTGAGTTAGGAGAAATAACTTATCATTTCACGTAAACAATAATTACATATATGAATAGTATTCAACACCTTCAAAGAGTAAATAATATCTAACATATTTTCTAATAGCGAAGATGCACTTATAGTAGTAACTACAAAGCATAAGATAACTAGATATATACGCCCTAATTAGCCTTTAGTACCACTTGTTGAAATGATTGGGCAAAATCATGACTTTATTAAAATTAGAAAAATATGACATACAAAATATTATTATGAGTTAAAAGAGGAATTATACTATAAACATTCACTTATTAACTAAATTATAAATATTAATATGTAACTTAGATTTTAGAAGATTTGAATTCTTACTGAGTTGTATTCTTAAATAATTGAATTTATTTCTTGATATAAGAAGAAAGATGAGTATTTATAAATGAACCAAACTAATTATATCTGTATATTTTAATTTTTCATAATTACCACACACTCTAATATTCATTTTTGCACTATAAATTATTTATTTTTATCTAGATATTTTGTTAATAATGTATAGATTATTCTATTGTGAATACTATCTGCATATTATGAGTGATATTTAGGTTATCTTAGCAGGCTAGGGAGTTAGTGGTAAATAATGTCGGTAAAATAACAGCACTATGCCAATGAAGACCGCAAATAATAAATGGGTCGGGTTTTAACCAAAAGACTCTACCTGCGGGCCCCGTTAATCAATGACAGCAGGCCCCTGCAAGCCCAAATTGAGGGGGCAAATCTAACGGTTCTAATTGAAAGTTACTTCCCCACCTCATCGCACGGCCGAAAACGAGTACATCATCAAATCAAATAAAAATCTTCCCTAATTATCAAACATTAAAAATAAAAAAAAAATAAAAAAGGCTCTCTTTTGGGCAGTACAGTAGCAAAAAAGGAGGAAACCTGAAAAAGAGATCAATTTTTGGCTCTCTATCTGTCTTGTTCAATCTTTGCATTCATCTACCAATATTTGAAGAAACTTTAGTCTTTACCATGAAAGGAGCGAAACGTTTCGCCGCATCCGACTCGGCTCCTGATATGACTGTAAGTATTTTGTTTCCTTTTCTTTTGGATTCTCAAGGGAAAAACCCTAGTCTACGTTCTGCTGTTCCATTTCTTCAAAATTGCTGCCTTTTGTTTTTATAATCTGTGTTTCAGTTCCTGCTATTAGTTTTTCAAGTTGGATTGTTGAGTTTGGTTCCTTTTTTGTTTTCAAATTTAATAATGAGGTTTTGATATGCTACAATTTGTTAGTGGTTTGTGTGTATGAATCTATTTGCTACTCCAGTGTTATTTTGATTTCTGTTTTGGTCGATGGTGCAGTTTCAAAATAAAAGACTTGTCTCAGGCTCATCTTTTAATGATGCTCATAGACCCGAGACGGCTCATCAGCAGGTGAGTTCAGTGCCATCGTTGGATATGCACAGAGCTGAGTCTTCTCGGCAGCATGTGAGAGCTCTCAATACTCAATTTGCCAGGTCCATTTTTCCTTCAACATCATCACAGCTTTGAAATCATCATTTTATTTCTGAGATTTTGTTAAACACCCGGCAGAGTCGATCTCTGTGTGTATGTATTACCATTTTAGCTAGTGAATGTTCTTGTATTTTCTAATTTGACATTTCTTTATTCTTTTTGACATTTTATTTCTAAGGACGTACATGTTCATTTTGGTTCTTTCTTTGCTGCTTTTTCTTTCATCTAAATGGCTGTACTATTATTATTCTTTTCGTGACAGTTGGGTGCAAACTCAACTTAAAGATCATCCAGATGAACTTTGGGAAGATGGAGTTGGAGACTACCTTTCTCATGCGTCAAACATTATGGTAGGCCTTACCGACATTTAGGCTAGATGCAAGGTAGATTTGTATTTGATATTTCAACCATATCATCTACTGATATGCTACCTTCCTGTTGCAGGAGAAGTTTAGTGATGTTGTAAACTGGCTCAAAGCAAATGCTATAAAAGAAAGACCTGCCACTGAATCTCTTGCCTCTGAAAAGAAATTAATCCATGAAGCAAGGAGTATTGGAAACAAGTCATTTCAAGAGAAAACTGGTAGTACTCCGGCATATACAAATACAAGTATCACAACTTCATTTACTTCGAGTATGTTCTCCAAAAATCCAAGTTCTGGAGGGGGAATGTCTAGTAGTCAAAGCTCCAATGTAAGTTTTAAAAGTCAAAGCTCTGGTTTGTTCTCGAACACTCAAGAATCGGGATTGTTCTCTAACAGTCAAAGTTCGGGCTTATTGTCAAATGGCCAAAACTCTGGAGTGTTCCCTATTAATCAAAGCTCTGGAGTGGTTAATAACAGCCATAGCTCTGGCTTATTCTCTGGTAGTCAAAGTTCTGGATTGCTCTCAAATAGTCAAAGCACTGGGTTATTGCCAAACAAACAGAATTCGAGCTTGTTTTCCACTAATCAAAGTTCTGGAGTGGTTACTAACAGCCACAGCTCTGGGTTATTCTCCGGCAGTCAAAGTTCTGGATTATTCTCCACTAGTCAAAGCACTTCATTTTGGTCAGACAAACAGAACTCAGGCTTGTTTTCCACTTATCAAAGCTCTGGAGCATTCCCCAGCAGCCAAAGTTTTGGACTGTTTTCCAACAACCAAACTCCAATCTCAGTTGGTATGTCCTATACTGCATTACTTTGATACTTTCACCAGAACTTTTTGTGTAATTCTCAAAAGTTACTCTTGAGCAATTAAACCACAGTATATGAGTTGAATTTCATGAATGAGAAGCAAACTTTTGAGGCATGCAAGCTGGCCCCCTTGATGCTTTCACAAGCTCTTGAGACTTGTATTTGGCCTTTTCAGTTGTGAATCATTAATTTCTTTTGGTTGTTGGGGATATTCGGTTGGACGAATGTAATGAAGGTGCATGAACTAATTTTTGGACCAAGGATTGTTTCAAGATTTTGAATTGTCATTGAAGATTATGTGACTAGTAGTTGCATCTTCTTTTTACTTTCCGTCAATAGGTCAGGGAATTACAAATGCCCTTCTTATCTATAGCAAAGCATTGCAGCTCTTGTGTGGATTTGTTAAGCTGCTTTACTGATGTGGTAGCGGACTTCTGTTCTCATTTCAGGGTTAGGAGACCAGCGTGTGATTCCAGAAAATAATAAAATTTCAGATGATGCAGATGATGGTGAGAGAATAAGTTTATTGATGCTTTTCCACCGTGTTATTTGAGGACTTTTAGTGCATTATGTTGCATGAAATTTAGGCTCGAGCAAAATTTTGTAGCCTCTGTTTTTTCTTTCTAGCTTTTCTCATTGTTATCATCTGGTAGAGACTAGGTACTTTAGAAGATAAAAGCGGAATAAAGATCTATTAAGCTCTCTATAAGCAAGAATCTCACTTAAAGAAGGAATAATAGCCAATGGGAGAATCTCCACAAATGAAATGTTCGAATGAGTTGTATTATTATTCACATCCCTGCATCCTGTAATGCATAATATTTATAGACAAATGAAATAACTAATTGCCTAAAATGACTAGCTAACAGAACAGAGAAATAGAAGCATACCTGAAAATAAGATTCTCAACTAACTAGTAAACATAACTGACTCCTTCATCCTAGGACACGTAGAGCAGACATAAAACAATTAAAACTGATCTACTGATTCACTCTTGCTTAGCACGTGACTTTCTCCTGGAATACGTAATCAGGGGTTTATTATCATCCACCACCTTCCTATATGTATTGCATATAGGAAGGTGATAGAATATGGATGATAACATGATTGCACTTTTTCATTGTTGGATTAGGAGTTCATTTCACTTCTATTCGTGTAAGATAACAATTGGATATAACCTTCCAACCCAAAAAAAAAGAAGATAAACATTGGATATAATTTGATAGAAACCTGATAGCTGCATTGCAGTTGCCTGGTTGTTTATTATCCTTTGAAGTGGGCATTGTACATGTTATGGAATCATATTTTTCAATTTGGATGATTTCTTTTGAGACTACATGGAATATACTTCCACAGCAAGATATACATACTTCTGTCAATTAATATGCGTCATCCTAAAACATTTCAGAAAATAATATATCTGTTAATGTACGATTAATTTTATCTGGTATACAGTGAACATGGAATTCTGCAATGTAAATTTATTTTATTCAGATGGCCTTGTAGGTTCTACGACAAGATTTCCATACTTCTATTGATGAAAATGTTGGAATACGATAGTTCTTTTGTTGGACCTGTTTGGAGTTTTTGGTGTCAAGGAAGATCGACTATTGATTTTGATTTTTTCTATTTCACAATTCTATGTGGTACTTTTCTTCTTTGCTTAGGAATGGAAAATAGACGATGGCATTTTTATTTCATTCCTTACAATTTGATCAGTTTTGTAGTTTTGCTTTCTATTATGTCTTTTTTGTGATTTTTTGGTAACAGAAGTTCTCTATTCTAGTAGATTTCATTCTTTGATGATTTGACTTTTTCTTTTCTCTCAGAAAACGAGTTACAGCAACCTAACAGCCCATCTGTAAAGAAATCTGAAGAAATGGGCATTATTGTGGTCCATGAGGTCAAGTGCAAGCTATATGTCAGGGTAATAATTTATATCATCATGCTTGATGAATTCACATGATAGCTAGCTCGTTGGAAAATTTTGCTTTTAGTAATGCCTAAAAGCAATCCATTTTTGCTATAACTTAGAACATCTTGATTTAGTTATATGATCTTCTAAGGAGATAATCTGAATTTCTTGGTTGTTTTTTAATTAATGATTCACCAAGTTGAATTTGACCATCTGAAATTATGCTTCCTTATAGTATTGTGTGCCTTCAGCTCTATGATTGGCTAAAGTTCTTTTCTATGTTTTCCTCGTGATCTGTCCAGTCAAGTTCAACTGAAGTTATACTTCCTTAATAATATCGTGTTTCTTCAGCTCTATGATTGGCTAAAGTTCTTTTTATGTTTTCCTCGAGATGTGTCCAGTCAGGTGATCCAGCTGATAAAGACGCATGGAAAGATAAGGGCACGGGTCACCTTTCCATCAAGTGTAAAGAGGGTGTCAGCAAGGGTACTAAAGAATCAAAACCAACAATTGTTGTTCGTAACGATGTAAGTTCAATTAAGGAATTGATTTCGTTCAGAAACATCTATATTGTTTGTTTAATGATGTGATCATTGACTGGCTGCTTCTAATAATAAGGGATAAATTGCATGATAAACAGCACATATATGCAAATACTTAAGAGCGCTGTCAACTTATTTTGTGGCTGCATGGCAGGTGGGGAAAGTATCGCTAAATGCTTTGCTGTATCCAGGAATCAAGACAAGTTTACAAAAGAATTCGGTTGTTGCAATATTTCACACTTCGGTAATGATATTTATTATAAGCACATCCTAAGTTTTTCCACTGATTTTGGTTGAGGCAAATAATGATAATGATTATAATTATGGATGTAACATGTTTTATCACTGCAATCAAGCTTCAGCAATGGAAACTGCAAGATTCTGAAATTTTAATCTACTTTCTACTATAGGAGTGAACATTTTCAGCCTATGGCTTTCTTTCAACATTTCTTCGTAGATGATCTGGATCTGCATGTAGAATGGAAATTAAATGTGTCTTTTACCTTTTCGATTCCTTCATATATTGGATAAGAGCATTTTTACCATGTGAAATTCAATTACATTAGCATTGCGAGGCCTAGGTATTTTACTCTTTGTTTGGATTAGATGTAGGACTCTATATTGACAAACGTCCTTTTTCTAGGTGATAGGAGCTGGAATAAGTAAATGTACTTATTGTTTTGTGATATTGGTGCCAAAACAAATGCCTCGTAGTTTAACTGTATAAATTGTTGTGCAAGACTTTCATAAAAGGTTAAATGATATCAAAATCTGATGAAAGTATTACGAATCTTCATATTAGATTCTTTAATTCTATAGAATGCCACTTAGAGAAGCTGGATGACTTCTGCAGGGTGATGATAGTGGTAATGGCGACAGCGTTGTGCCACGGACATTCTTAATTAGAACTAAAACAGAGGAGGATCGAGATAAGCTAGCAACAGCAATCCAGGAATATGCACCTGTATCAAGAGAGTAATTGTTCCTGAGGGCTAAAATTTTGCAGTTATTGGGTTTGTTAGTAGCTAAGCCAGCTTTTCTCAGGAATCCTAAAAATTGCAGGGGTCAAATTTCCTGATTGGTAGTTAGGACCCCATGAATGAATTGTATTTTTATCTAGTGTATATCATAAGAGAGAAGACATTTTTCTTTTATAAAGGTTGAGTTAGAACCCTTTTGTTCATTGTTAAGATGGTCTTGATTTTCCCCACTTGATAATAAAGGAGCACAAGTTGTACGATTATTTTGAACTGCCATCCATGGATTGACAACCCTGTATCCGTAAGAGTAGAAAATTATGGATTTTGGTTCTGGAATTGGATTCGTGAGCAATATAAAGTTACCTGGCACTTTATTCTCTACTCCTCCCAAGGTTCGTCAACATGTACATTGAAGACCTGCGTTGTCTTTGTTAAAGCTTATTGGCAAGGGTCATACATTACGTTAACGTTCGTAATTTGATCTATGTTGTTTGAACTCTATGAGCAAGCAATTGAATTCGGCTTTCACGGCGAATAAAATGTCATTTGATGTCCTATGACACCTGCCCTAACCTTATAAAATGTTTCCTACAAATGTTGGGCCCAACAGTCGAGCTCTAGAGTTCAGACAATCAAAATGTTCTTCAGTTCCTGTCCATTCTTTTACCTACCAGACAAGTGACAACTTCAGTGCGGTTGGATAATGCGTAACGAGTTACCGACTCAGCGACTGCAATTATGTTGATTTGATCAACATCACGTAACCAAGTTTACTTCTAAAGACGTATCAGGATCTCGTGCAATCAAATCAAAGCTTGCTTTGAATTGTTTAGTTTTGATCAAGACGTTACCTAAATATGTTATAAATTCATTTTAGTATCACTTTAATATTTATAAAATTTTATTAAAATATTAATTTTTAATATTAAAAAATTAATTAATCCCAAACACAAAAGCAAAAACAAAAATCCCATTCGAAATTCTTCTCCATCACCTTATTCTCTAATCGTCATCAAATCCAGCGCTTTTAGGCTAATTCTCGTCACCAATCCCAGTCAACGCACGCCGTCTCCGCCTACCCCCACTCCATTCATAATAGCCCGTTGCAGTTATGCTTGTAGTTGCAGGTTGCCTCCTGTGCTCTCCATACCTGGGCTTCCGTTGTTAGTTGCACTCCTCTCGCCTCTAACTCTGCGCTTTGGAGTGTGGCCTTTTGTCTCAGGCAGAATTGGTGTACGTTGACTCGGAGTTGAGTGAGCCGTCGATATTTCAATTATGTGTATAAGACAAACAGCACACTCAAGATTGACAGCATCCATTTCAATGTTGAAATTCGAAAACCCTTGGTGTGGTGTGATAGTGATACGTGCTATTTGACTATATAGTAATCCTTTTATACATATATAGTTTGATTAATTTATAAATTAACTGATCAAAAATTTAAACTAAAATTAATTACTTCTTATTAGATACTGTTTTGAATTAAATTTTAACCTTTAATAAGTAAAGAAAATCTTCTTCTTTAATCTTATTTTAATTTATTTAAGTTCGTTTAACGTCAAGATTCCTTCGAAGAAAACTCATACTAACTTGTAGATATTACTTAAATATGTTAAATGATGACGGTTGCAGAGAGAATTCTTAGTCTAAGTTTGAGATTCCTAAGATACCTTGAGTCGTCATTGCCTGTGGCATCAAATTTCAACATTAAACATAATTTTATAACGATTTAATATTAATTATTTTTTAAATTTTTAATTAATTTTAAATTGTTGATGTTGGTACTTGTCTAATAATAATGATCAGACATCTCAATTGTTCGAGAGAAATGATTATTGAACGAGAAAGTTTAAGGAACTTTGGAATCATATGAACTAAATTATGCCACAACCTATAGTAACAAAAGATTCGTTTGGAAATCGAGCCACTAGTTGGAGTTCAAGTTTAGCCCCACATCGAGCCAAGTAGCCTTCCACTTTCTCCATTCTGGTCCACACGCATAACTCACCAAAACCGCATGTCCTCCGAGTGAAAGACGTTTGTGCAATATTATATTGCAAGCTCTTCCTTTTGTTTCTTTCCTCTTGAAGGGATTCTTGGACCAATTATACCCCACCTTTCTGGCACCGCCTAGAAGGACAATAGTTGGCATTTATTGTAACTTAGTCAACTGAAGTTTATAATAACATGTGTGGAATGACTTTTGTAATTATAATTACATAAATATACTATTTTCATAAATAGTTTAGAGTTATTTCATTCCACTTATATGATTTTTAGTTTTCTTTTTTATCCTTATTTTTATCTTAATTAAAATAAAATTTTATTTATATCTTAATTAGAGTTAGCTTGATTCAGTCTGACTCGACTTAATGTCAATGACTTAGGTATAGATTAAATAGACTTTATAAGATTTAGCAAGAAAAGTTGACTCAATTATTTTCACTAAAATGGTGTTATTTAATGTAAACATACAAAGTAACATTATTTTAGATGATACAAATGAATCTGAGATCAAATTTGAACTTTACAATTCAAATTCAATCGAATTTGTGACTAAATTCTAGCAAGATTGCCTTTATTTTATCGGATGTCCCATAAGGGACTTGCCCTCAAGGAGTGTGGCTAGATGGTTGAGAGCGGGGCTTGGCTTCGGTTAGGTCACAGGTTCGATTCCCTGCTAGTCCTTCTTGTAAGAACCTGGGGCAGCCGGGATTTTATCTATGGGTGGAGAACTAGTGTGGCCCTCTGTGATGGGGTGTAGCTGCTTGGCCCTTTGATAGGGTGTAGCCACTTGACCCTCTGAGAGGTGAGCCCGCTTGGGCCGCCTGCGGGGTTTCCTCGAATAAAAAAACAGAAAAAAAAAAGATTGCCTTTATTTCTTTACACAACATAGTGTTGTAAAATATATTCTCATTCAGCTCTAAGAAAGAACCCTTCATTTATTTTGACAAGATAGTGTTGAAACAGCGTTGGGAAAGGTTGAAGATCTACCTAAACCCGATTGCCCTTTTCTTCCTATTCTTTTTGTTTAATTATATATTCGAGGTTGGGGCAACAGTGCATGTAGTTCAGGAGACAGAAGGATGAAGTGATCAGGTGCTGCCACATACAAAGTGGAGGCTCATTGGACGCGTTAACTATAGTTGAAAGAATCTTCTGCATGTTTGAACATTTAAAAACAAAGAATTGAAAACAATTTGAAGATTGTGTACGAATTGTACTGTATGTAATAAACTAAGAATGAATCCACCTGTCTTCTTGACTTTATCTTTGTCTGATGATGGAACTGTAATTTACTGAAGTATTAGCATTTAAAGTAGGCGTCATATTGCTCTCAACATAAGAAACTCATTTCTGTCTTAAAAAAGGCAAGTTTTCTTATACTTTAACCTTAATATAACTGTTGTAGGATGAAAAAAACTAAGAATGTTAAGGGTGCGTTTACTTTTTGAAAATTCTCTAGTTTTCTAGAAAATTTTTTCATAAAATAGAAAAAAATTAGAAAACATGTTTATTAATAAAAAAATAGATCAATTTTTCAAGAAAAGTGTG
>JANKOD010000192.1:24231838-24250338 GCA_026284645.1 Erythroxylum acuminatum
GAAGAAATCATTGTATGGATTGAAACAATCCCCTAGAGCATGGTTTGGAAGGTTTACAAATTCCATGAAAGTTTTTGTTTATAAACAATGCAATTTTGACCATACCTTGTTCTTTAAAAGGTTTGGGATTAGAATAACTTTGTTGATTATATATGTAGATGATATGATTATCACAGGGAATGATACTATAGAAAAAACAAGGCTACATGAATACTTATCAACTTAGTTTGAAATGAAAGACCTAGGAGAATTGAAATATTTTCTAGGGATTGAAGTCTTAAGGTCAAAGAAAGGAATCTTGTTGAGCCAAAGGAAATACATGTTAGAATTGCTGAAAGAAGTGGGAATGACAGCTTGCAAGCTAGCTGATACGCCAACTACCAAAAAAATCAAATTGACTCGAGATTGTGAGAGTATACTAGTAAACAAAGAAAGATACCAACGATTAGTAAGAAGGCTGATGTATCTTGCACATACTTGTCCTGACCTCGCCTATTCAATATGTGTGGTCAGCCAGTACATGCATGCACCATGTGAAGAACACCTTGAGGCTGTGATGAAAATCATAAAATACCTGAAGAACTCACCAAGAAAGGGAATTTTATTTTCAAAAATAAAAGATATGAAGGTTGAGTGTTATACTGATACAGATTGGGTTGGATCAATTGATGATAGGAGGTCAACTGCTAGGTATTTAACTTTTGTAGGTGGGAATTTAGTAACATGGCGGAGTAAGAAACAATCAGCAGTAGCAAGATCAAGTGCAGAAGCAGAATATAGAGGCATGGCACTAGGAGTATGCGAAATATTATGGGTAAAAAATCTACTCGAAGAACTGGGAATTGATTTTATTAAACCTATGAATTTGTACTGTGACAATAAAGCTGCGTGTGATATTGCTCCTGTACAACATGATTGCACAAAGCATGTTGAAGTTGATAAGTAATTTATCAAGGAAAAAATCAAATATGGAGAAGTTTCAGTTCCTCACGTCCGTTCAAGTGAGCAATTTGTGGATATTCTAACTAAAGTTACAGCAGGTCCTGTGTTCCACAAGTTCTTGAAGAAGATAGGATTGGAAGACATTTTTTCTCCAACTTAGGGGGAGTGTTGCAACCAAAAGAATAAAAGTTGGAGCAGATTACTCCGTGATTATAGTGATTAGGATTCAGTTTGTATTTACTTATTTTGTCTCCTTATTTAGCCCGTAATTATTGTAAATTTACACTAGCAAAGCCTAACCTCAAGTGTATATATATATACGAGGAAAAAGGAGGAAATAATATATAAGAAAACATACTTTTACCTACATACGCTTCAGTTATTCATATTTTAGATATCTAAAGGTGTGCCAGGACGTGACATCTTATATCAAAATCATGTTCACCACATTATAGAAGGTTTCACAGATGCTGAATATGGAGGAGATCTTTCAGACAGGTGTTCTACCACTGGTTACTCTGTTTTTGTTAGAGGCAATCTTGTTTCTTGGAAGAGTAAGAAATAGAGTTTTTGATCCCGATCGAGTGTAGAATCCAAATATAGGCTGTGGCGCAGACTACCTGTGAACTTATATGGCTACGTCATTGACTTGGTGAGTTTGAGTTTGTTTAGTCTACACCAATGAACTTATGGTGTGACAATGAAGCATCTATTTATATTGCAAACAATCCTGTGTTTCATAAGAGAACTAAGCATATAGAAGTCGACTGTCATTTTATTTAGGAAAAGTTAGAAGATGGATCAATCTTAACTCCACATGTCAGAACAGTGAGTCAACTAGTTGATGTGTTCATCAAAGCATTACTTGAGAATTTAGGTTAATTATATTTGTAACAAGCTAGACAAGATCAATATCTATACTTAAGCTTGAGGGGGAGTGTTACAGAATATAGCAGTTGTAAATAACTATTACAAACTGTAACATATCATAGGGATTATACAGTTAATGTAAATAACATATTCATAGGGATTTTAGCATAATCATGAATTACTTTCCTAATTTAGCTTACGTACTCTCGTATAAATACCTGTATCATTTTAATAGAATATACGAAAATCATTCTTCTCATTTTCTCTGCTTTCTCAAAACAAAAATTCCCAGAAAATTGCACTAAGTTAGCATCTAAACTATGGCCAATGCCGAATAAGAACATACCTCGACACATTAATCAGTGAGCAAACAAAATCACTGATCTGTAAATTTTCCGCAATATAATAATATATGGGTAGAACCCATGAGAAGAACTAAGTTTTTGGATCTAAGGCGGTCACAATGGCAGGTTTGAAGATTGTCAAAGGAATCAAAGCTTGTCTGACAAAAAGGTAGATCAACTCTATGAAAGCTTACCAGGAATTGACATATGGAAACTCAAGGACACTGCTGAAGGGTTTCTGGAAAGAAATGCAGCCTGTCCCATGTATTGAAGCACCAAGCATGGATACACGAGAAAACAAAATGAAACCTGCAGAATAAGATTAAAAAGTGTCAATAGGCTTTATTTGTTACAAAATGAAATTTCTTTATTTGTTACAAATTGAAATTTCTACTTATAAGAACCAATAAAAGAAGAGAAAGGCACCAAAGAGACAATAGGCGAATAAAATGATAGGAAAAACGAGAAGAAACAAATATATGAACTCCATATTCAAGAACATCAACTCAAAAGAAGAATACGTCAAAGTAAATTTTGATCAGAAATATCAAACCAAGTTGTTATGTTGATTAATTTTCCTAACTTCCAATGACCAACTGATGGAGATAATTTAACGTGGTCAGACTTTAGACACATGAATGTCTCCAGTGCATCTTCATATAGCCTTACTTTGGAGCACCTGATCTTTAACATTTGGGGCTGAAGTTCCGTTGCATATGGCTGATTACAGCACATAAAGTTAGGAAATGAGGCAAGAGTATAATTTTTTACGACATTGCCCAACAAGTGCATCTTCAGAAATGAACTTCTTTTACATGTCAAAGACCTAAAAATTCTTAAAGCTAATGCCAGTTAGAAGATCTGAACCGCCAAGTGGCTCTCATTATATATCACGTCTTCATTTATAATGACCAACTGAATAATTTGACCTAAATTCCTGGTTTGACATACCCTTATCGATGAAGGTGTAACCTTTCCAACTTCTGCAAATATAGTTTCACTTCCTGAAGTTAAAAAGACAAGTATGAGCTAACAGTGAAAAGTTCAACAAATTAATTATGATTCTAGTTTTATGTTACCAGTAATACATAGAAGTATTCCACCAAGTGAGATCCAACCATCTTTTCCAGTGCCCTTTGAAAACTTGTAGATATAGCATGGAGAAAGAGCTTGGTAAATTTTTGGATTCCAGTGAATGATATTATAGGTTCCTATAATGGCAATGGATAGCAACCATAGAATTATAATTGGACTAAAGGTGAAGGCCACCCTGTGTGCACCACAGTATTGCAAAACAAAAAGGCCAATCAACAGATAGCAAGTGATGACGATCACCGTTCCTGTGTGCATAAAGAAAACAACTTCAGAGTGGAACATCAATTGCACTTAAACCGTGTTTTACAGTATAAAAACAAAATATAAAGGCAATCCATCCAGCATGATTGTCCTTTGTTCAACTCTTGAAATTATTTTTCATATGTAATCTGAAAGATGAGGTATCCAAGACTTGATTTGTAATATATAATGTTTGGTTTGATGAAACCAAGTTCGAGAAAAACAGTCAATAGGTGAACAAGCCCACTGATGAAACTTCCTATCTGTTGACAGAATTTTTTTAATACAAGGCTGCAAGAAGCCTTTCCACCATTAAAATTAATATATTGTCGTTTCCTAAGCATGCGAGCTATATGTGACACCTTGCACTCAGCACGTAAAAAGTAGGTGTGTACTAACGTTCAATTTGTTGTATGTTCTTACATCTAAAGCCCAGCATCTTATTCTTCCTCAGAGTATCTAAATCCAATCTTCTTTAGAGGAATATCTTTTGCGGTTCCAAAGCCATATTTGTGCTCCAATAATTTCTATCTACTGCTAATTCTAGTGCACATTGCAGTTAGCAAATTTGCAACAGCGGGTGCTCATAGTTGCGCAAAGTACACATTTGTGTCTTTAATGTGAAAGTGAAAATGACAAATTTCATTCTCCAGAAATGCATCCTCACCATGATGAAAATCCTTGTTTTGAATTTGCAGTCCTTCAATTGATGACAGAACTGAAGAGAAAAGCATCGTTCAGCAAAGATAAGAAAGAGAAGGAAATCAGGCAAAATAGATCGTATGGTTCAAGATAGAAGTTATCAGCCTGCACTCACTTGATATTGCTGGGGTGAGGACACCAATTGTAACAATCATACAAGCACTCGACAAGACGAGAAGAAGCATTAACGTTCTTGTTTTCTTTCGTTTCTCAATGAACTTTTTGAGTAGAGAAGAAGGTGAATTACTACTCGAGTAGCCTTCGTTATGATATGTAGAAAGCTCCTCATCTGCTGCTTGTTGATTTGGAAGGAGACTGAGTTTCGCGTTCCTACAGAGAAGGGCATATAAAGCAAAAATTCCTCCTGCAAATGAGTCAACAGCATCACCAGGTATCGGTCTGACCAACAAGAACAACACCCATGCAAATATTATATTATTTGTTGAGAAGCTTCTCAGCACTTACCTTCACCACTATCATCTGCATTCAGCATGAAAACAACATATTTAAGCACTGAAAACAGAGTCAAAGTCCAAAAGATCAAGGAAAAGGCGCCAAAAACAGTATCTTCGTTGAGATGATTCCGCAACCTCCCAGAGAATGTGCTCTTATAAACATAAAGAGGTGAAGTGCTCAGTTCACCAAAAACTACACCAAAGCTCCGATATGCTAAGAGCAAAACATTCTCATGCCGAAATTTGCTTTCGACCTGAATGTTAAGAAAAAGAGAAAACTAAAAACTGCACATAAAAAATCTAAATGTAAACTTAATCATTGTTCTATTACTGTGAAAGCCTAACCGTTCTCATTCTTCAGAAGCACTTGCATTTATTTTACCCTAACCATGTATAAACTCTTATCTATACTCACTCTTTAGGATTCATTTGAGAAGGGAAGGGCCAGTGGCCTCCTAGATTTAGACACATGACTTTGATTACTGACCCGTTCATCTTTTGACATGAGTTGGCAAATAAGGATTAAAATCTTCAGTCAACCCGAAACTACACTGCCATGGAAATTCTCAATTAACAATACCAACCCAGCATGCACACCATGTCAACCAATGGTGGTGGCCATACTATGTAATGAGACAAATGAAGAACGATAATGGAAGAAGGGAGGGGAGAGTTGCAGAATATGCATACCATGTTCTTGTTAGGAGGAGACAAGGAAGAAACTAGTCGCTCGGTTTTTATTCAATTGATCAAAGAAATCACCTATTGATTCCAATATTTCGTTTCGGCTTGTATTGAATCTTTCCAACATTGTTGTAACTTACTCGTCCGATCTGGCGGGTCCTTTGTAACGGAGTCCAATTTGCATGTGCTTACCCACCTTTTCCTTCTTTTCATCCCAGCTACGTTAGTCTAAGTCGTGGTGTTTTTCTTTTTTCTATTTATTTGTAGTGAAACGTTTGAAGCAAAATATTAGATTGAAACGATGGAAATAGGATACAACATCGACAGAATAGATTGGTAATTCCACTCATTTCTAAAGAATTTTACGGTTTAATATAAAAAAAAGTCTTTATACAACTTTTTTATGGAACGCATAATCAATTTTTTTTAATAAAAGAATAGACAGAAATGATAAAAATGAAGAATGTGGCTCTTATAAATCATTCGCGACAGGAAGAGAAAATAGTTTGGATAATGAATATTCAACCAAAACAGATATAATAACATTATACTTACCAAAAAAATGATACTTGTCTATATATAACCATGTATGCCTAGATTACATAAGCATATTCAGTCAAAATGTAACAGCTAGCACATTCTAGCCATTTTACACACTCTTAATTAATTTGTCTACTACCTTTTTCTCCTAATTCTTCCCTTTTGTTTTACAACATGATACTTGCCATTTTCTTTCACTTCTCAACCTCATCCCATCCATTCTCTAATCAACCAACAATCTATGTTTTTCTCCATTACAAAATAGCACATAAAATTCCATTTATCAATCAAATTTCTATACCATTTCAACATCATTTTGATAATCCTTAAATCACTAAATCATCACTAACTCATCACTATCACCTCTTATACTCATCAATCATCATATAGGTAAGAGTAAGATATCAATCACATGCCATCATAATCAAGCATCACTTTAAGATCAATTACCCATCATCAAACACAATTTATGCAACAAATCATCAAGAATAACATGCTACTTACTTGAATTGGCTTCAAAAGCTTCAAACACCATTAAACCCTAACACTCCAACATACACCATCATCATAACTTGAGGTGGAGTAGGTTAGGTTTCTTTAGGAAAAAGAGGAAGCTAGCAAGACATGTATGTGAATAAGATGAGCAAGGTGCAAACTTGAAAGCTTTGGAGAAGAGGGTGCCGAAAATGGAGAGAGAAAGATGAAGAAAAAGTGAAGGACAAGAGAGAAATGAGCATATGTCGTGAATGGGGGAATGAAAGACCCAAATATGGTCTTTCATTAACCATTTTCGTGGCTTAAATGTATGGTGGGCAATCCCTTATGGTTCCAAATGTCCACTTTAATAACCAGTCCATTTCGTCTCCAATTTCTATTCCAATTGTCTCCTAATTTTCAATGACACCCATCATTAAATCCCAATGGCATAGATAAAAATTTTCATTACCATTTGACTCTGAATTCTACTCCAATTCACCGATTATTCTGCCACTTGGCATTTTTCCGGGTCCAAAATACCCTAAATTTCAGAAAATTCCCAAATTTTCTCCAAAAATTCTAATTCACTTCTTAACCATTCCCACTCAATTTTTAAGGCACAAAACTATAATATGCATCATATTCACATTAAAACAATTATTTATACCCGAAAATGTCAATTGAGTGCATGAACAATTAATTTGATGTGTGCAATAATCGAATTCATAAATGTGTATGCCGATATGATGTATGAGTATGAAATGCAATTTTCTTAATCGAGCTAAAGCTCCCATATACCAAATTTTAGGGTTCTCACCCTTAGTAGGGGAACGGGATGTGACAATTCTCCCCTCCTTAATAAATTTCGTGCTCGAAATTTCTATCCGATTTATCAGGATGAGTATGAAATGCAAATTTCTTAATCGAGCTAAAGCTCCCATATACCAAATTTTAGGGTTCTCACCCTTAGTAGGGGAACGGGATGTGACATATTGGCTATATGGAGATTAGATCCTGTCGAAGTATTATGAAGCCCAACATCTTACCTCCTCAAGTTTGGATATCACATGATTAATATTTCACATCTACCGATGGTAATTCATTCAAAATTGGGCTTATCACTAAAAGGAAAATAAGGATAATATTTTTCCCTGATTATATTATATGGATTAAAGTTCTTAATAGTCATTTACCTAGCCCAGATATCCTAATTGGTATGGATGTCTATTGCAAAGAATCTCCATTACAAATCCTACCCAATGGAATCAAATGTTGAGCAACTTCAATGCCTACGTAGATATATGCAACTTGTTTGAGCTCACCCAAGTACTCCTTCCTAAAAAGCACTACAAGATCAATTTTTAGAAAATTGTCTTAAAAATCATGCACAGCTCTCACAACCTAATCCTCTTTGGAAAAATCCATAATTCTTCATTCATAAACCATTCAAGAAGAATGAAGATATCAATCCTACCAGTGCTACTTATCCTAGCATAAATCTTGATGATTTAAAGTTAGCACAAGAGGAGTGTGCTATCTTACTTTAACAAGGATTAATTAAGCCCACAAAATTAGATTGCGGGTGTCAAGCTTTCTATGTGAACAAAAGAGCATAATAAAATAGAGGAGAAAAAGAGGTTGGTAATTGATTATGAAACTCTAAATGCATTCCTTCAAGATGATAAATTCCCACTACTAAAGATCAACACTTAAGTCTTGTTTCTTAAAGAAGCAACAATCTTTTTAAAATCTAGCTTGAAAGTAGGATTTTGGCAATTACGTATAAATCTACAATAAATATACAAGACAAATTTTTGCATTCTGAATTCTCAAAACCAATGGACTAGTATGCCATTTAGACTAAAAGCTGCCACATCACTATTCCAATGGGCCATGAAAAAAGTTATGAACTCATTCTTTCCAGAACCTTAATCTACATTGATGATATCCTTTTATACTCCAAAAACTATAAAGATCATAAGATTATCCTTCAATCTTTTTAGATCTTACAAAATAATATGGAATTATGCTTTCAGCCAAGAAAAGACATATTGGGTTAGGGTTTAGGGTTTAGGGATTTGGGTTTTAGGGTTTAGGATTTTATGGTTTAGGGTATAGGGTTTAGGATTTAGGGTTTAGAGTTTAGGGTATAGGAGTTAGGTTCTACTAGGCTCACTTGGGATGCTAGGGTCTCAGAGATTATACATTCTAGGGAGTGGGCTTTTCCTGAGGGGAGCAGTGAGCTGCAGCAGGTTTGGGACTTTATTCGTTTTAGACATCAGGTTCAACATTCTGATAGTTAGGTTTGGAAAGGTCACTCATCGGGAGTCTTTTCTGTTGACTCTGCATGAAACCTTCTCTGAGCTTGATGACCAGTGGATCCGATCCATCATCTACTGTGGATTCTAAGGCATATTCTGCGACACTCTTTTATCCTCCAGTTAGCATCACGGAGGCATCTTCGGACTATGAACAGACTTCAATTTTTTGGTGTCCTGTCTTCTTCGACTTGTGTGCTATTCGACTCTTGTACAGAGACATATGATCATCTATTCTTTTAGTACAGGTTCTCTGCCCTAGTTTGGGGTTCCCTCTCGACGAAGACCCACACTGCCTGGCCTTCGACTACTTGGTTTCCCCTTCTCCAATGGGCTTCCAACCATCTTCTCCGGCAGAAGGATTTTCGACATATGCTATCACGGTTAGTTCTCTCTGCCACTGTTTACTTTCTTTGGTATGAGAGGAATAACCGCATCTTTAGTAGGTGACATCGATCACCCAAGGACATTATCGAGGACATCAACGAGCTTATCCGTTCTCAGCTTTTAAGCTTCGAGTCTCGCTTTCAGATACCCGATCTTCAATGGCATATCTGGAAACTTCCCATTTAGCTTTGTTTTTTTGTATTTGAGGGCTGCCTGTGGCTTATTTATTTTCTTTGTATATAGTTTTTGAGTGCCTCCTTTAGCCTCTTTTGTGTTGAACCTAGGGTTTAGGTTTTAGGGTTTAGGGTATAGGGTTTAGGATATAGGGTTTAGGGTTTTAGGGTATAGGGTATAGGGTTTAGGCTGCCACTGTTTACTTTCTTTGGTATGAGAGGAATAACCGCATCTTTAGTAGGGGACACTAATCACCCCAGGACATTATCGAGGACATCATCAAGCTTATCCATTCTCGGCTTCTAGGCCTCGAGTCTCGTTTTCAGATACTTGATCTTTAACGACATATCTAGAAGCTTCACACTTAGTTTTATTTTTTTGTATTTGAGGGCCGCCTGTGGCTTACTTGTTTTTTCTTTGTATATAGTTTTTGAGTGGCTCCTTTGGCCTCTTTTGTATTGAACCTCTCTATTTATTAATGTTAAGTTAGAATGACTTTACGAAATGATTTTGATGAAAAACAAATAATGAAGCTAAAATGAAAAACAGACGAAAGGAAACAGACGCAAGAAAGCAGACGCAAGAAAACAGACGAAAGAAAGCAGATGCAAGAAAGTAGACGAAAGAAAACAGACGCAAAAAAGCAGACGCAAGAAAGCAGACGCAAGAAAGCAGACGCAAGAAAACAGGCGCAAGAAAGCAGACGCAAAAAAGAAGACGCAAGAAAACAGACGCAAAAAAGCAGACGGAAGAAAGCAGATGAATAAAAGCAGACTGAAGTAAACAAAACAGACGCAAGAGAAGCAGACAGAAGAATAAAAAGACACATCAGTTTGAGTTAGTTACAGAACTCAACTAAATAACCGTTTCTTGAAAGAAACAAGAAACAAGAATTAAGAAGCAGTTGAAGACGAAGGCTATAAATATGAGTCGGAGTCGAAGATTGCAGAAGTTACTGAAGTTAGCGAATTTAAAAGAGCTTAGCAATTTTTGAGAGAGATTATTGTGCGAAACATCTAGAGCTATCTTTTACTGTAACAAAGCTCGAAACACCTTTCAGTTGAAAGTAGTGCAGATAGCCTGAAGAGGCTAAGTGTGAAAGAATACTGACTGTAAGAGACCTGAAGAGGCTCGGAAACAAAGAATACTTGTAAAGTTTTGAGAGATAGTGAAATCTCAGAAAGATATCTGAGGACTGGACGTAGCCCACGGTTTGGGGTGAACCGGTATAAAAATTAATGTGTCGAAATCTCTCAACCCTCAACTCTCAATTTCTCTTAACTCTCAATTTTCGATCTTACTAGTTTTTACACAAGTTTTTGAAAAATATTTTACAAATTTGATTGTCAGTAGTTCTTGTGAAAAGAACAAGTTTTTTTTAACAAATTTGTTTCAGAAGGGGCTTAACGAAAAAGGATACACAATTTAACCCCCCTTCTTATGCATCTGTATATCATTATTAAGTATTGTTTTAACGTGTGATTCACTTCAATTGGTATCAGAGTTTGGTGTCCAAGGATCACCTTAACAAAGTGTGGATTAAAGATTATGGCGGAATCACATACATATATAGCGGAAGGTGCCTCAGTCACTAGACCTCCGGCGTTCAACGGAGAAGACTATCACTACTGGAAAGATAGGACGCGGTTGTTTATTGAATCTACTCATGTTGACCTATGGGACGTGATAGAAAACGGACCATACGCACCCGTAGATGAAGAAGGGAATCCTATTCCACGAATCAGATGGACGGCTGATCAAAAGGCGAGATTTCAACTAAACTCCAAAGCAAAGTTCTTCTTGAGTTGTGCCTTAAGCAGAAGTGAGTACGATAAAGTCCATGAAAGCGATACTGCGAAGGAGATGTGGGGCACGTTATCCATCGCACATGAAGGTACAAATCAAGTTAAAGAATCCAAAGAGGTGGAGACCTAAAGTTACTGCTATACAGGAAACCAAGGATTTAAGCGTATTAAAGCTTGACGAACTGTTTGGATCGTTGAAGATACACGAAGTTGAGCTCGATGCAGAAGACATGCCTAGACGGGACAAGTCGATAGCACTAAAGGCCGGACAAAAGAATCATAAGACTCAAAGGAAGAGAAATTCATCAAAAGTGCTGAAGATTGAAGAATCAAAGAACGATGATTCCAGTGAGTCAGAACAGGAGTCGAGAGAAGAAGATGACGAGCTATCCTTCATTTCAAGGAAGATCAGACGGATGTGGAAGAAGAAGTCTAAAGGAAATCCAACCTTCAAAAAGAACGGGAAAGATGATGGGAAGATAGAGAAGACATCCATGATATGCTACAAGTGAAACAAACCAGGTGATTGAGCCAAGTTTATCTTATAAATTGGCTGCATTTTTATAAGTGATAATGAACTATTTGACTCCTAATTGATGATTTTTGTGCTTAAATTGATTCCCTGTGATTAGTTCATTTGAATCACAAATTGTTAGTAAAATTGTCATGAATTGATCTTAATTGTAATATAATCTTTCTAAGGACAATTGATGCTGCAAATTGTGATTTAATTGTAGGAACAAAAAGGAGTCAACGATGCAAGAAGTCAATAGGTCGTGAGATGTTCACACGTCGCGACGTATACATCGTACGTCATGACGAGCCAGTCAAATCCACACATCGCGATGCCTAATTATTCACACGTTGCGACTAGCAAGCCAGTCCATACGTCAAGACGAGAATTAATTCACACGTCGCGATGTACAGTCGAATACCCAAACCATAAAAAGAAATTTCTCTACTGTTCTGACCTGGCCAGCCTCGTTTTCTTTAAATATTTTCCAATTTAGGTCATCTAGGGAGGAGAACCATCATCCACAACATCGATACACTCTACATCATCATCGAAATGTCTTCACCTACTACACACCATCGTAACCACCATCGCAACACTCACACACACAGATACTAGCATTCGGCAACCACCAGTGACGATTCCATATCAATCGCCTACATCACCGATCAACATCGAAGCCACACCACCGTCGCTAGAGTTATGTTTGATGCCGAAGTTCCAACAGCAGTGATGGACATCACCGGAGTAACGCGTGGCTAGGTTTTCCGGACCTCTTGGAGATGTATCATTGGCTTGAGTTCACCGTGGGCTTCAAAGGGGAGTTTTTCAATTATTGTTTGAAAGTTTGATTATATTATTGTAAAACTCTTGGTTAGAGATATAGTAGTATGATTAGATTAGCATGGTTAGGGTTTAATCATATGTTGAACAATATTTTGCGATTTAGATATGGATTGTGTAGAACTTTTGTGCTTAAATATATGAGGTCCCATATATGTCATTGGTGATTGCTTTAATCAAATTTTATCTGCATGGTTGTGTTTGGTATAATTGATTGTGTTTGATCCTATGACCAATTACACGAACATATCTATTTTTGCACACTAAGGTTTTTAACAAGGCTTTAATTAAATGGTCGTTTGATTAATTCCTTGGACTTAAGGGGTCCCTTAAGGTTGATTTTTCAAAACTTAGCGGAATTTATCCCTGGAAATTTATTTCGAACCGTGATAGCCAAGTGCATTTTCAAGAGGACTTTTATCAAATTAGAATTTCAAATCAATGTTTTCGTTTATTTCAATTTTACAAAATACCAAAAAGATATTTTCTTACAAGTTGCTTAATTTAGTTAATTTTCTCAATTTCAATCACAAAACCAAAAACCCCTTTTTATTCGCTTTAATTGCATTTGTTTGACTTAGGCTAGCTTTTAAACCAATTTTTTGTCAGTTCCAGAAAGTGAGACAACCCGAGATTTAGCTTATACTGCAATCTTAGAATTTAAATTGTTTTTGACCGGTTTCCAAGGATCGATTTTCGGATCGAACGACGAGCCGCGATCACCAGGACATTACAAGTCTGAGTGTCCAACATTAAAGAGAAAACCAAAGAAGAGTAGAGAATGCAAGAAAAGTATGATGGCAACCTGGGAGGATCAGGTTCATCGGAATTAGATACATGCTCAGAGACTTCAGAACATGCAAATATATGCCTGGTATCTGAAGAGGAAAGTGATGAGGAGGTAACCTCTAAATATAATGACTTACAAGATGCATATTCTGAACTACTAGAAGATTCCCATGCTATTCTGAAACAGTACATACTGTTGAAGAAAAAGTATGTAGAAAATCTGAAAAATACACAAGAGATAGAAAGAGAGAACACCTGCTTAAAAAAGCAAGTAGAGGAAATTAAGAAAAAGGGAGTTATAGATAGATCCAAAGAGATCAATCAACTAAAGCTTAGGATCAATAGTTTTTCAGCTTATCTAGCAACTTTCACTGAAAGTACGAGAAAAATGACTCATATGTTAGGAAAGTGCAGACATCTGAGTGATAAAACTGGATTAGGGTTTACTGGGAATAAGTCTCAACAGAAAAGGAAGTCATCTTTTCAGAAAAAGAAGATTCAACAATCACATTTTCATTAACAATCTTATCAAATGCATCACTATCATTCTGTGCATTATACTAACCCTACAGGACCCAAGAAAATCTGGGTACCTCAAAATAAAATAATATCTCTTGCAGATATCCTTCCTTGGAAGAGGCAGCAAGCACCATTGGTATTTGGACAGTAGATGCTCGCGACACATGACGGGAAGAAGGTCTATATTCCTAGATCTTCAGTATAAGAAGGAAGGATCGGTAACTTTTGGAGACAACCAGCAGGGCAAGATAATTGGAATCAGTAAAATAGGTAAAGGTTCCTTTGCATGTATTGATAATGTGCTGCTTGTTGATGGTCTGAAACACAACTTAATTAGCGTTAGTCAACTGTGTGATTCTGGTTTTGAAGTTGCGTTCAATCAAAATTTTTGTGAAGTCAGAAACAAAGATGGGTCTATATTCTTTTCTTCCAAAAGACGAAATAATCTTTACAAAATTGATTTAGAAGATTTTCAAAAACAAAATGTTTCGTGTTTTTTATCAACTGAAGAAGAAAGACTGATCTGGCATAAAAAGTTAGGTCATGTCAGTTTTAAACATATTTCAAAGTTGGTGAAGCATGATTTGGTAAGAGGCTTACCAAAAATAAGTTTTAACAAGGATTTCTTTTGTGAAAGTTGTCATAAAGGAAAACAAGTCAAAACATCGTTTTCTTCTAAAAATACCGTAACATCTTCTAGACCTCTAGAGTTGTTACATATGGATTTATTTGGTCCAACTAGGACAATAAGTCTTGGCGGAAAGAAATATGGACTTGTTATTGTTGATGACTTTACTAGATTTTGTTGGATACTGTTTTTGTCACACAAAGATGAGTCTTTTAAGTGTTTTAGAACCCTTTCCAAAAAGTTACAGAATGAAAAAGGAATGTCTATAGCAAGTATTAGGAGTGATCATGGTGGAGAGTTTGAGAATGAGAAGTTTAGAGTATTCTGTGAGGAGAATGGAATTTTCCACAATTTCTCTGCTCCTAGGACTCCACAGCAGAATGGAGTTGTTGAAAGGAAGAACAGGACGATTCAGGAGATGGCAAGGACTATGCTGTGCGAGATGAATCTTCCTAAGTATTTCTGGGCAGAAGCTGTGAATACAACATGTTATATTCAGAATAGGATACTGTTGCGACCCTTGGTGAAGAAAACTCCTTACGAGTTATGGAATGGAAGGAGACCTAACCATGTGGCATCCTAAAAGTCTACAGCTGTGCCATCACCAATTCTCCAACCAAGGCCCAGATCTAAACCTTCGCTCCTCGCTGGATACTCCTCCACGTATAAGAACATGCTGGTTTGTCATTATCGAAATCAAACACCCCATGGTTACTATATTTCTCAAGTAGTATACGGGACCACAATGCAGTATGTGGTGCAGTAATTAAGCGCCGGGGAATTTTGGCAAGCATGGATAGATTTAATTCACACATACTTTTTAGACCCAGGGCACCATGTCTTTTGGGAAAACATACAATTTTCCAATCAACGAGGTGTAGTGTACGAACTTCTTCATGGCCACCCCATAAAAATCTTCGATTTAGACTATCAATTTTATCACATGTCACCCGAGGTAGTAGAGTATTATGCATGGCATGAATTGGAATGGCAAATGTGACACTTTTTATCAAGGTTACATAACCAACAAGGTTAAGATGCTTCACCTTCCATCCTTCAAGTTTTTGCTGTACCTTATCAATGATACCTTAGTAAGTACGTAACTCTTCGATGCAAGAGGGGAACCCCCAAGTAACAGTCAAGATTGGACGTGCGTGGGATGCCCAGTACATTTCCAACACAATTGCAAAGAGAGCTACTCATGTGAGGTGAGGCGTAAAATTTGGACTTGTGGAGGTTAACAGTTAATCCCACCTCCCATAAGCGAAATGTCTATTACAGGCCCATGTGCCCGTAAATTGAGGGTGTAATGAGAAATTTTAAACAAGTTTAAGGTTAATTTGGTAAAAATAAAAATTTGAGGACTAATGTGAACCTAGCATCAAAGTTCAAGGATCTATTTGAGCTTTTTTCCCTTTATTTTATCCATTGAGTATTTGTTTAATTGAGAATTAAGTATATAATAAATGTAGTTTATTATATATGCATAATATTGCTTTTCTCATAAGTTAATCAATATGAAAAAATATACAAAATACTGAATGACCAGCTAAAAAAAACCCAACCGTTATTCGCATGTCTTCTTTTCTTTTACATAATCATATTATTTTTAATTCTCATATACTCTTATATTTTCTAAAATATTTTGGTTTCAAGTGCAATAACAACAATTGAATTTTCAGTCATATTTTAAAATTATAATATTTTCAAGATTTTAAAATCGCTCAGTACCTCTCCTAAAAATATTCTGAAAATTTTTATGGAGTGTTTTATATCATGAATTATCATTTTTTATATGTTTCCATTAAAAATAAATCTGCATTTTAAAAATTCCTAAAAAGAAGTTCTAACTTCAAAATAACTTCACCAAATCTTGTTAACTCTTTTATTGTTCACACAAGAGTGTTTGAACAGAATCTAAGAGAGAGAGAGAGAGAGGATGAACGCTACTTATTGTAGATGGGGGCAGATCCTCTAGCCCCCTACCTTGGCCCTGCTCTGGCCCCTGGCCTTCAGAGCCATCCATTTGTGTGGGACCCACATGAGTAGATGGCCCTGATGGCCAGGGGCCAGAGGAGGGCCAGGGCAAGGGGGACAGAGGATCCCTGCCATTGTAGATCTAGCAATCTCTTTGGGAGGTGTTGACTAACGGAAGTTCCATATGGTCACATTCTTATTTTTAATTGGGTTATAAAAGAAGTTATACAGTTGCATAAGTTAAAGTTTACACTAACTGGCGGGATCTCACGTGTGGACACCAATTAATATTTTAGGCGAGTTTTTCAACTGCATTATTAAATTAGGTTGCTTTAGCTTAGGCCTTGTCCAATCGTGTGGGGCGTAGAGTGTATGTAAATAGCCTTTCTTGTATACTTTTGAAAAGTTATATTAACACCATATTTTTCCACTTTTCAAAAAGGAATCTCATTATTCTAACTTCTGTCACTTCCTCGCTAATTTTTAGCCGAAAAGTTAGATAGCTTTCGTGTTCATTTGAATAGATGCCAAGTTTGACAAATCATTGTGACGTAAATTTCTCCCAAGCAGCAGACACCCAATTAATGCTTTGACGAGTTTGGTTTGTTTGTGACTTTTGCAGGCTTCTTGTCAGCCCACAGCTCTCATATAATATAATTAAAAAAGTAAACTTTTCTAAATAGATACACGTAGATTATTTAGATGAACCAAAAGTTTAGGCCACTAAAGTTCTTTTTGATAGTCAACGAATTGTATTTATTGTTAGCTGAATTTATTAATGGTTAGTTGATAGTTGATTTTATCAGTTGATTTAGCCAATTGATAATATCAACGATCTATTAAAGATGTTTAGTAAAATTAGTTATTTAATAATAGCCGTTGATATGTATTATGACTTATGATGGCATAATTTAAACAAATTATAAGAAAATAAATATTATATTTCTTAGTATTTCGTTGAATATTCTTATAAGAATTTAAATTTAAATATTTAATTTTATAAAAATTAAGTTTATAACTTTAATAATAACAATAATCTAACGTTAAATTATCTATTAATATGAATGATGCAGTCAGCTACTTCATATTAGTATTTTCATATAATATGCATAGATTTTATTATTTAATAAATTAAAAATATATAATTATAATATGACATAGATACTATATATATTAGTTATATATTAAAAATATGAATTTGATGTGACTCTTTATATTCAAAATTTTAATATTATGATATTTTAAATATAAACTAATATTATAAAATTAAATAAAGATTAAAAAATTAATTAACCCATTTATTATATTCTTCCTAACTTCACGATATAATTGTACGATAAAAAAATCAACTTTAAAAATACAAAAAGAAAAAGTAAAGAGTAAAAAAGACGACAATATTATTGTTAGATAAGCAGCTAATTTCAAAAACTTTTTTTATAGAGCTTTTAAAAATCAACTTAAATAAGCTAACCAATATGGTAAATCGACGGTGGATTGCAAATGAGATACAAGTTACCCTCTGACAGTAAATTGCCGTCTATGGCAATTAATAACGAAATTTCGAAAGATCTTACGAGTTACGACTATGGAGTACAATCATATAATGATAATAATAGATTGCCACCTACCAACTTAGACAAAGAATGCACCGAAGATTTGACCATTGCATAGTTTCACAGAGTAATGAGAGCAAAGTGAGTAACAGTTAAGACAAAACAATTTATTATATTTATATAAAAAAAAGTAACGATTATTATGCATGAATACGATGATATTCTTTTGGTTTTTTTTTTGGCAAGTAAAAGAAAATGTTCTATGGAATTTACGAACAAAAACTTAACTGTAGATTACAATTTTGAAAAGAATAATCGACAAAAGTGAGTAATCACTTTGTATTTGACATAAGCTGTTTCATGACTCACGAGTCTCGAGTAATCATGTCGGCACGTTTGAAGCACAATTGAAACAGAAAATTAGGAATACAATAAACAAACATTAATTTCAAAATTAAAGGATTAAATCTTGTTTATAATTAATATTGTTTCACTTATAACCTCAAAAGTAAGTACTCCCTCCTATTCAAAATAAGTGTCGTTTTAGAGGGATTTTAGTTATTCAAAAAGTGTCGTTTGTGACTTTTTATGCATATTTATGATTTTACTTCCAAAATTACCCTTTAATTTCTCTCACATCTTAA
>JANKOD010000192.1:24256104-24266213 GCA_026284645.1 Erythroxylum acuminatum
CTTTTAAACTTAAGTGTCTTGCCAAAAATACCCTTGAACATTCTGACATAACACTTTCTTCTAGAAAATGTCCCCCACTGTCTTAAGTTTCTAATGCCACAAAAATCATTCAACTTGGTTTAGTGATTCAAAAGATATACTTCAAACATTTTTGGATTGCTCTTGTCCCAAAACAGTATACTATGCACAAATTCCATCTGAAATTTACACATCTTAGAAACTGAATTAGATTCCAATGTCTTCATACCATTTGTAGCTCCATGTCTCTAGTTTACCACAAATCAGAAATCATCTCATTTGGAGTTCTACGGTTTCCGAAATCATCAAAATACTAAAGTATGTTCAGTGGGATAACACCAGTTCATGTCCTTTAAGAGCACACTCATTGTACCCGTCCCACTCTTTTCACTCAATCTTTCTTACTTCATTTCATATAGCTTTGATCTTTGGTGGAGATGTAGAGCAAAGTCTTACAAATCCAATGGTTTAAGAATCAGATCATTTGGAGGTCTAGAGAAGAAGTTATGGCCAAAAGAATCCAACATGTTCATGTCCTTACTCATATTATACATGCCTTGGCGCAATTGCCATAACTGTCACTACAAGTGTCGGATTGACTTCGTTTTTAGACTATTGGAAAGAGGACTTCGAGATCTACAACTTTCATGAAGGCCTCGAAGGCTAATTCTATCGTCTTACTTCTGTATCGTCTCACTTTTACATCTTCTCACTTTCCTTTCATCTTAGTTCTATCGTCTCATTTCTATCGTCTCATTTCCATCGTCTCATTTTCTTCCGTCTCATTTTCTTCCGTCTCATTTCTTCCGTCTCATTTTTTCTGTCTCATTTCTTTCCCAGAACGTCTCCACTTACAAGGATCATAACTTTCGACTCCGATGTCCAAAATTTTTATACTATATACCGTTGGAAAGATAAAAGAAAGATATACAACTTTACAGTAGCCAATATATATTTATATCAATCCCAAATTTGCCCCTAAAGTCCGAAGATAAAATTTTCCATTCATACACCAACGTACTGCACCAAATTCTTAACTTCATAGCAACTTTTGAGACTCTTAGAGACAGAATTGAAATTCGATGTCTTCATAAGAAATATAGTCATACGTTTCTAGTTTAATCTAAATTAAGAATCATCTCGTTTGGATAACTAGAAAAGACGTTATGGTTAACAGACCGAAGTACACTCAGGGAACATTTTCCAGATCACTACTCTTTATTTCAAAAATCTCTTATCCACCAAAACACCATAGCAAATCATGAATCTATCTACTTTTATCATTCTCTACTTTACTCTTGTTTATAAATTCTTGGTTCAAGAACTTTCATTCATTTGTTCTTTACTCGAGACTAATCACCAAAATTTCTCATTCTATAGTTCTAATCTTTTACAAAAAGTTCGGGGTCCAACAATAGAGCCCTCTATGTAATCAGGAGGGGGAGATTTGTTGGAGATGGGTCCCTCTCACATGGAGGGACTCCATTTCAACATTGCGGCAGTCCAAGCCGCAATCGCTTTTGTTGAATGGAAGAACATGCTGCTTTTGTTGAAACCACATGCAGCATTTGTTGAAGAGAAGAATGCAGCTGTCTTCACGCGGTGGAGTGCCTATATAAGGCACTCCCCACTTCACAACACAAAAATAGAAAATAGAGAAGAAAACCAGAGCATTGTTTTGCTCTGAAGTTAGGAAATATATTCCTAAAGGGTTGGTGAGTGACAAAATAGTGAGGTTAGCATTTTTAGCTTGGGAAACACCTTGTGAGCTACTATTTTGATTTTATCTCTGTATACCTACTATTTGTAATAGTGGAAAAAATATTTTGAGTTTTGTCCGTAGACGTAGCCCAAAGTTAAAGGTGAACCACGTTAAAAATTCTGTGTCCATTTTGCTCATTTTATTTTTTCTTTTTACAAAATACACCCCTTGCACCCAACACCCAGAACTTATGTCTATTTGACATTATACATCCTCAAGAAATCTGTTCAAGAAATAATAAAAAATACACTAGTTTACACAAAACTTATGTCTATTTGACATTATACATCCTCGAGAAATCTGTTCAAGAAATAATGAAAAAATACACTAGACACATACATCATTGTCACACTTCGTGCAATATCCAATGGTGTCAATGTATGCCTTCGACACAGTCAAGGTCGATGTTTGCTTGAATTAATGTCTTCCTCAAGCTAGCTTACCAGATATTTGCTTCAGATATGCAAAAGTATCTTTAATTATTATGCCCCTGTCACTGTCACCGATGACACCACATACAAGTCAACTAGCTCTCTGGATCCGGAGGGTCCTAACATATATCATAAATATATGTTCATTAATCATCGCATGCATTGACATCATGATATGCAAACACACAAGAACCAATTGCAACACCGTTGTCTGCCGAAAACTTAATTATATTTCCTAAGGATGTTATCACTGTATGTCACATACTACGCATAATTACAATCATATTTATGATTCAAAATTCTTAGACCCATAATTTAACTGAACTCTAAAAATTTTACTACGACCCCTTGTTTAGATTTATATACTTTTCTATCAATCCCAGTGTTGTATGTAAACAACAATTAAATCACAAAATGCAACAATAAATGACAATTAATCAATTAAATACACATCTTAGAAACTAAAGTTTCGAATAGTGTATTAGAAACGATATCGAATGGTAATAATATAGTACAGTAATGACACTTTTAAATATTGAATATCATTTTTAATTATTTTTAAAATTATAAAATAATCTCTCAAATTTTATATAATTAAATTTTAATCTTCTATTGTGATTAAAGTTTAAAATTTTATATTTTGATAAAATAAATTTATTTATTAAAATTGACATAAAAATATTTTATTTTTGGACATAATAACTATATTTTTAAAGAATAAAAATATAAAATTTTAATTTATCTTTAATCTAATATTTTTCATACCACCCAATACAACTTAAAATTCGGTGGTAAACCCTCGTATGGTACAAAAATTTTGTATCATTTTCTATCTGGTACTACAAGATTAAATTCTATTTGATCACTAGGCTAAACTACAAAGGCTCTCCCAGATGTAATTTGGAGCTCATACAATATCCAACAGTAATTTTTACTCTTGTTGGTAGTACAAATGTGGTCCTTCACCCATAAAGTTTGCTTTTAGTTGAAATTCATAGTGATTATAATGGTTTTGTGTGTTTATTTTTTTGTAAATAAAACAATCCCTATCGGAAATTCAGATGTACTTTCACGATATTATGAAATACGTTGTCGTAGTAACTCACTCACTTCTGACTCTTTAACTGGGATAAATCTTCAATGATTGAATTAAAATCCCACCCACAAAAATTAGAAAGCAAAGCACAGTCCCAAGCGAATCATCTGGTTGCTTGGATTGAAATTTTCCTAACACCTCCACCTCCATGTGCTGGAACTACTAATGCATACGTGCAAGTTTGGGTTTGGGATTGCTGTGTTTTGACAAACAAGTCGAGCTAGTGTTCAAGTCAAAGTAACCAACTTGTATTGGATTGCCTGGCAAGTGTTGAACCACATACTCGTAGGTAAAGTTTCCATTTTTCAAGATAATGTTTCAATCTTGACATAACCAAGAAAAGAAAATGTTGTCAAGATATTTTGTCAATATGTAACTTAGAATGAGAGTTTCAAAAGATGTGATCCAAGTAGATCAAGAGATTATTTTAAATTTTCGAACTCATGACATAACTAATTTTAAGTTAAAACAAAGAGTTCAAATTATAAGCTCCAACTAAATTAAGGATAAAATTAAAATTTCATTAAATAACACCACCATCCTAAATTGGAATTAAGTTGTATTTGAAATAAATAAGCTTTAATTTTTTGTGATATGTGAAAATAGAAACTGAATTCAAGTAATTTAACTCAATTTTTCCAATAATTTATCACTATTTAAAATAAAATTATTGGTAAAAGAAAATCTTATTTAAACATGATAATTTTAATATTATCCATTATTGAGGATTTTTTAGATAAATTCGCGCTTTAAATGTATATTCTTATTCATTATGTTTGAGAATTATAGTGGAATTTGACTAAATTCCATAATTTTGTACAATATTCCAAACATGTTATTACATTGTGAAGATAAATATTTATAGTAGAAATAATTTCGAAACATAAATGAATTTTTAATTATAATGCTAAAAAGATGTTTAATTCTATGCATTATATAAAATAGATTAAAGACGTAGATCTCCTCTGTAGTTTTAGAAATTTTTAAAAAACTTTCAGATCTTTAAACTTTTTGAAAAAACTTCTTCTAGTTTTTAATTTTTTAGAAAAATCTCTTCTCTTAGATTTTAGTCAAAAAATAATGGTGAAGCACAAATAACATAAATATTAGACGTGAATTAATCAAATATTACTAAAATAGTAACATAACTCAGCTCTTCAACTCGAATCAAATCAATTAAATTTGTCATAAATTAATAATTAAAGGTAATTATAATAAATTAATAATTTAAAATAATTATAGTAAATTATTAATTTGGGTTAGATTTAACTAGTTTAGTTCAAGTTTAAAAGCTAAGTTGAATCGTCATGTAAATACATTTGATTAATCAACGTCTAATGTTTATAATTCGTATGTTTTGTTGTTACTTTTTAACCAAAGTTTAAGAGAAGAGATTTTTTTGAAAAAATGAAAATTATAAGTTTTTAGAGAATTTTAAATATCAGGGAGTTTTTCTAAAGTTTCTTAAACTATATCAAAAGGCTGTCTTTTTTCTTATAAAATATTATACTATGCTATGCTATTTTTTCCATGTTAAGGACTAATATTATTATGTATTTAATTTCCATTAAATCAAAATTTTGAATTCATTATGTTAAGATATATGTTAATATCTTATTATTTAATTTTGGACATTATTTGATAATTGGGCCTATTGGACTGAAGTGAGACTCTTTCAAGATAAGTTTGATAAGGTTTAAAATCCTAATCAAGATGGAATTTAATGGATAACCTATCTTGGGATAATGGCTATCAAAAGTAGCATTTGCATATGATTTTATGGGATAGAACTCTATATAGTGAAATCTTCTTGGTGAATCACATGACCTATGTTGTTGGGTGTTTCTACCATGTGTTCCTTGGGTTTGTGGACATGGATGGGCATTTTTATAGCTGTGGTTTTGCTATTCATTTTTTTATGATTCAGCTGGATTTTTTTATCATTCTTCAACAACGATTGAGGGAATTTTTTTATGAATTTGGCCAGCTGCATTGTTCTCTTTGGTTGTTTTGGTTTAGTGGGTGTTTTTTAGCAGCTATGTTTTACTTGAGTTATCGTTGTTTATTGGAAGTCGAAGCAACTATTTTTTTCATTGGTGTTTGTGTGATTTTTTGGATTGAAGTGGTGGGATTTTTGGTAGTGAAAAACATGCAGATTTTTGCTATATTTCATCTACCTATTGCATGATTTATTGGGGTAGTTTTGTTGTTGTCTTGTGTGGGAAAAACCAATAAGGATATATATGGTGACTCGATAGCTGAATTTTTCGAGTTTTTGAATGATTTTTGGAAGCTGATTTTTGAAGATTTTTTCTAGATTGGGAGCTGCGTTTTTTTGTCCATCGTGAGTGATTTTCTAGATTGATTTTGAAGCGTGTTTTTGTGGAAAAACTCCATAAGTTTTTTGTGTGATTGAAGCTCCATCGTCTGCAATGTTTCAGTGATGAAATGTTTGTTTTGTTGGTGATTTTACTGTTGCTGTACGTGGGATTTTCCAGTGACAATATTAAAGCTTCATGATCGCGGCTTTGTCGTTCGATTAGTTAAATCGACCTCGGAAACCGGTCAAAACAATTTATACCAAAGATTGCAGCATAGCTGAACCTCGGGTCGACTCTCAAGGAAACCGTGATGCAACTGATTCTAAAACTAGCCTAGGGTTTGAATTATGCAAGAAAGCAATTAAAACGGGGGTTTGGTTTGATTTTGAAACTAAAGAAATGGAAAGTATAAAAGTTTTTTTTTTGAATTTTGGGGAAAATTGAACTGTTGAAAACAAACAAGATTTAAATCAAATACTAAAACTCTCTTGTTGACTAACACACAGTCTTGTTGTCTTTTAGCCTTTACTAATTTTTTTATTTCGTTCTAGTTCAGGCCACAAAAGTTGCAATTCTAGTTCTAGTTCTGATTCTGATTCCAGTTCTAGTTTAGGCACTTCAAGCAGTGCAGTTATTGTTACTCCGCAATTGCAAGCCTTATGGGAGCTTGAATTTAGAAAAGCATTTCTTATATTAAGCTAATTATCATATGAATAAAAACGAATATGCGATGAACAAGTACAACATAATATTATATAGTATATTTTGGTAATATAATTAAACATAGTTATAATATACGATAAATAATTTGGAATAGACAAATTTAATAATCTTCATTAATATGTGCCGAAAAAAATAAAATATATAAACGGGATCAAATTTCATTGGTTATATAAAGTGCAGCGTTAAAAGTGGGACTGAAAGTTGGAAAAAATGGGGCATATTAACATAATATAATTCTTGACATAATATAATTAGAAGAATCTAAAATTTGATATTTTAGGGGATGAATATGAAAATAAGAGGTAAAATGATTTGATTCTTGAGATTTTATATGATGTGAGCGTTAGGTTACAGTAGTTAATTATTTATTTTCTTTGTTTCCCTACATATTTTCTTTGTTTCCTTTCTACTGCTTAACTTCGTCATATTTTCTTTGTTTCCTTCCTATTGCTTAACTTGATATCAAAGCCATCGTTAATACCATGTATACTTATAATTTGGACCAATAAAAAGCAATGTGAAACCAAAACAGAAGTAATATCGACATCTACATATAATTGACAGTAATCAGTTATAGCCTTGCAAAGTCATTGTCTAATTCAATAAGGGCCGACAAAATTAACAGTGTTGGATAACGTCAAAAAATATTGGTAAATAAAAAAGGAAATGGATGAAACAAATACAAGAAATCAGGAATTTTCTGACGCTGATGGAGAAGACGGAGATGATGAAGGCAGAGTTGCGATGTGAATTCCTTGCCTCTGTCAAGCTGCATGAACGGGCCAACGTTTGCTGTTAACGGGCAACCGTTTGCAATTGTTTATTCATAGCTTTAAGCTGATCATTCATCGCATTAAATTGGTTCTGTGTGTTATTGGAACTGATTTCCAATAATCTAGAGATTCTTTGCCAATCCTTGGGTCTTCACTCAAATAAAAAAATGGCATATCAGAGATTCAGAGGTAGAACTGGATGCATCGACGGAGAACTTTAACTTATATGCAGCATGCGTCCGATGATCTTTAAGCTACATTTTATCTTGTAACACTATTTCTGAGCGTCTTAAGTATGTAAGATAAAAAAACTAACGGTTCATAGACGTCAGTCCGCTAACATCAACCCCAAAATGTTAAGCCAGAGCAGTTGCTAAATAGCCTATTCCTATGCATGTTCCTTTGTTTGTCACAGATTTAATCAAAGAATTGGAAAAATGTACAAACATGTTAGGAATGAGCTTTTCATCTATGGAATATAACAGTGCCAGTTTCTTACTAGAGCATTTGTTGCTTTGGCTTTTTCCAAAGACAACATAACACATGAATTTATGAACCAGCAATCGTTCAGCGGTAAAAAAAGTAAGAATTCGATGCATTATGAGGATCGAACTCAAGGAAATTAGTCAAAAAGTTCCAATATGTTGTTGGCGAGAAGGTCTGATGGGAACCATGAACCTCTACTCTAGGAAACTTGAAAACCTCCCGCAACAACCTCTGATTTAATCTATAAAGTTCACCTTTTAATCTAAACCAAAAAAATTTGAGGTTTCTTGGATTCAAACTTCAGTGATGTAAAAAATTCCAATGTGAGCTCGGGGGAGATGGGATAATCGATCTGTATAAAATGTCCCCAACCGCCTCTATTAGAGAATTCAATAACTTTGTCTTTCACATCGATTTCTTCTAAGAGGGCAAAATCAAGATATTGCGGATTGAGAATTGTTTTGTTTTTTAGAGCCAAATACCTTGATCCTTCTTCCGTCGAATAAATGGGGAATGGAGCGTCGTAATCAGCTGCAATATTCATAGTCATTTCACTCCTCAGCACAGCTTCAAATTCGTCAAGAGTTTTCTTTGATCTGGATGTCTGGAAAACGTGGAAATAGCGGAAAATTTTAAACCCAGGAAAAAAATTCTGTAAAAATTATTGCAAATGTCAGACTTGAGACAGAAAAATCGACTGACTTACAAGATTTTTAGGAAACTCTGAACAATATGACAGATATTTCTGAAAGAAGACTTAGGCGAGAGAGAGTAGAAGAAGAGGCGTAGAAATAGTCTGTGTTTTGGGGAGAATTCAAAGTCGCTAGGGTGCACTTGCATTGTAGCGATTTTTGGAAATCAGGCAGCCAAAAAAGCCCTTACCTTTCGTGTCAACAAGTCTAATCCTATTGACTTTCAAACCTTCGATTAAAAAAAAGGTATATATATATATATATATAATCAGTATTAATTATAACATATTTAGCAGCAATCAAAAGATGTTGTATTCTATAAATTTTACTTAATTAATTAGCTAATTTTCATTTTCATGCTTTAATTTTTGGAAATTAAAAACTAATTTTTTGCATTCATTTCACTTAACTCATTCATCAAAAATTAAGAGAAAAAAAGGAAAATTTAACAAGTTTTATTGGAAAACGAACAAAGGAGAAAGGAATAATACAAGGAAGAAGAGCTCTTAGCGTTTTGGAGAAAATTCAACGTCCCTGGGGTGCATTTGGACAGTATGGATTTTAGCTAATTAACACTCAATGTCGCTACCGTGCATTTGCACAATGGCGATATCCTTAAAAAAAGACTCACTTTGGTACATTTCAATGTATGAGGATTTCTTATTATTATCATAAAATATATATTTATAATAACATATAAATATTACTGACCTGTACTAATGAGTATTGCTATTACACATATGTATATAAACACACACACATATCACTAATTAGTATTAATTATAATATATTTATCACCGATAAAAAGTTGTATTTTATAAAAATGAATGAATTAATTAAAAAATAACTGAATTTTGATTTCCAGACTTTCATTTTTTAAAATTGAAAACTTCAATTTTTGTTCGGGCTCATTTCACTCAACTTATTCGTCAGAAATTCAGAGCATTTAAAAAAGAGAAAATTTAACAAGTTTCATCATAACAGCAAAAAGGAACAAAGGAATAATACTAGAAAAATGGACATGATTACAGGCGGTCAAAAAAAGCAGCCGAAATAAATGAATTTCAAAGGCATGTGACTGAGAGCTCGCAAAATTTTACCGAAAGGATGACTCTTGGTTTCATCCAAGAAAACATAACATTTCATTTTAAATCAATGTCAAGTCCCTTAAATAAGAAACAATGAACGCATTAAATAGCTGCGGTCTTTTCTAGTGCAGATATATCTGATGGAGATTCAGATATGGTACACTATATTGTGAGCTATCTCGAGCCGTGTAATGATAGTCAGAGATTAACGAAGGAAGATTTACTTAAACGATTTTAATTTAATAATATTTCAGTTCACTGTCAACATTTCAGTCTTATGAGTTGTTTTATCGCAGTGCAAATTTTGAGTTGAGACGTTTCTGCGCAAAAAGCAGAAGAAAATCAATCTAATAATTGTGAGGCTTTGATCGCGAGAGCTCGCAATCGCGAGATCACCTATCTCCTCTTTTTATTCTTCTTCTTTTATACTAATAATAATAATAATGATAATAATAATAATCATCATCAATAAATAAATTAAAAATTATAAAACATTAGAATAATTTTATATTAGAATAATAAGTACATATACTCATGTAGAAAATTAATAATACTTAAAATAAATAATAATATTAATAATTAAATTAATAAGAATAGTAAATTTAATTAAAAAATTAACATTAATCAAATAATTATAAATTAATAAGAATAGGAAATTAAATAATAATCAAGAGAAAGAATTTTATTTACTAATAATAAGTACATACATTAAAGTAGAT
>JANKOD010000192.1:24300695-24314591 GCA_026284645.1 Erythroxylum acuminatum
AACTAACTACCTAATTCCTATTCTTAGGCAAGTAAATATCTGACTTATTCTACTATCACAAAATATGTAGTCTATCACATTACTCCTCGACCATTTATGCTATGTCAACTACCATGCAAACTTTTAAGTTCCCGAACAAAACATTCATATTATCCATGCACGCACCACATGCACAGACACGTAGTTACTGCAAAAAGTAAAAATCTGAGCTGGCATGTAAAAACTGAAAATCTGAGCTGGCATGTAAAAACTGCAACAAACAATTTCCTCATGACATAAACACGTTATTAGACAAGCATGATTTACATGCATCCAACTGTAGCACTATAAATTGTCTACCTGAGGACCAGTAACTAGTCTCGAACTGCTACTAACAGATGGTTGCTGCAGATTATTCCGCTGCAAGTGTTGTTGCCCAAACTCCTGTTGCTGAAGTGCTATTGCTAATTGCAGATCAGCGCTGACAAAACAATAAATTGACAATATTAACTTAAGCCCTAATAAGGGTAAAAGATTATAGGATTAAAGGGAATGGAAAATATACAAAGATGCTATAGGATCACTGATCATCATTTATTCAATACGTTTTGCAGCAAAATGAAGTGACCCTGGTTTAAGTCAAGAGTAATTACTTCATATCTTGTGGATCAGTGTTAATCCTGGAAATGTAATCCTGACAAAAAAGAAAAAAACCAATGATCAAACTTGTAAATGCTACAAATCTCCTCATTTTCAAACCAAAATTATATGCATACTGCAGTGCTGTCCAAGGCATTTTGTTCATCCCATCTGTCACTTTCATGGCTTTCCATTTTGAATTCTTTAAAATTGCCAGTCATGAATAAAGAATCTCCATTGACCTGCAAAACACAGGCAGTCAATATCAAGACCAAACTGTCGGAAATTTTACCAAGGGAAACTTGACCCAACATTCCAGGCCCAACTTTGAATTTTCACTTTTAGGGTTATCTCTTAATTTATTTGGAATCCAGAAAACAAATGTGAGAGGTCTTAGACGATATAAATAATTTAATCTGGAAAAGATCACTGCACTCTGCAGCTCTTAACAAAATAAATCCACAATTAGGAAAAGTCAACACTTCCCAATCTCTCAATATTATGTTATACCATCTCTCAGTCAGGAATCAGTGATGAAGTCTAAACCCTTATTTAATAGTGTTACCTCATTCAGTTTCTCCCATACTAGATCAGGCTGATTTATGAAACCTTGGTCTGTAGCTAAGAGATAAAGTTCACCATCATACTGCACAAGAGAGAAAACTGAATACATCAGAGCTATTAGACCAAGAAAGAAATAATTTATATCTTCTTCCAAGATCGCCATAGTTCAGATAAGTAGGCAAATGGCATTCAGCAATAGTGACAGTAGTTGCATGTCAAATTTGTTAACCAACCTTAAACATGGTGCTGAAGTGATTATTACGAAAAAACACACAGAGCTCACGTTCTTTAAGCCCATCTTGTAAGCAGAAAAGGCTGCAAAATAACCAATTCTGTTATATGACTTCCACAAATTCAGATGAGACTGGAGGAAAACAGTAATAATTAATAATTAAATTTGATATACTGACAAATGAATCAACATACCCATAAAAGGTCAGCTGATTAGCATTGCTGTTCAAGAAGTTCCTTATCAGCTTCCCTGATGAATATTAAAAAAATAAACAAAGTCTCTTGAAAAAATATGTAACAAAGATTTTATGGTATGTGTACATAAAAAATTTGTGATGCCAGAAGAAACATCAACAATTTTGAAAAAGAAAGTTTACACATTTTAACATGAAGCAAACTAACCTTGCTGTGGGGTGATTTCATCATTAGGCCTCACAGTCTTATCAGCTTGTTCAGCAAGGATCACCTCACCTTCATACATAGGCTCTCGATCTTCATAGACTGCAGCTCCAGAGTCCAGTATGCACTCTTCTCCTTCATATATAGGTTCACTTCCATCAACACTTGAAGTGAATGCTTCAGCTGAATCTGCGTTCTGCATTGCGCCACTAGATGAATCTGACTCTGGATTGGATGCAGATATACCTGACATTTCCATATCATGTGCAGTTGTAAATTCTGCTGGCACATGAACATTTGTTGTTGAAGTGGATTGATTCGCGAATTTTTCACCTCCCTGTACAACATCCATATCAACTGGTTCAGTATTTTTCCCAGAAGAATGAGATTGCACGCCCTCCATCCGAACCAACTTCTCAATACTATCCTTGGTAGCCACATCACTGCAAGACATATCGCCTTCAGAATCTTTATTAGTAGACTTAGGAAGAGATACACTCTGATCAGTTTCTATAGAGGAACATGCAATTTCCGCTTGAAGATTTTCAGGAGATGTCAACTTATTGTTATCATTGGTCAAGGCACTATGGTTAGTATCAACCCCAATGTCCTTTGATGTATCAAGTGAGTCTGCAGGCTCAAAAATCTTCATACATGCAGTCCCATCTAAATCAACAGAAACAACCCCGTCATTCACTTGGGCCATAAGTGACTCACCTACTGAAGTTGGCAAATCTGCCTCTGACATTTTTAAGGCCTTTAGAAGCTCTGCTTCTTCTTCTAGGTCCCCTTTTCTAAGTTTCAAGTGGTCAGAACACGGAGATTCATCAAAAGATCTAGTTTTAGAAAGACTTGGGGATGGAACACCAAGGGTAGCAGTTGTAGCTGCAGCAAAATCAACACAATCTTCCCCAAGGTCATTCTTATTTTCTTCATCAAGGTCATTCTTATGGTTGCCTTCCATTTTCTGTGTTTCCAAGGCAACAAGTTCTGCAGTAAGAGCATTATAGGACTTTGAACCAATGGCATAAGCAGTGTCATAATCCTGTAACAGTTCAATAAAAGAAACAATAGTCATCTAGCAAGAACTCTCAGATTTTGCATCATTTCCAACAAACATATCAGGAAGTAGCAGATATGGCATTGAATCACTAGCACCCACTGCAAGGTTCCGAAATAAAGTTGCAATCAGGCAACACAAGTTGAATATAAATAAATAAGAAAAGCAATAGATATGCTCATACAATTCTGAGATGCTCTCCGTCTTTACTGAGAATTACCAAATTTTGGAGAATTGGAGTGTATCCAGGAACAATGATAGAAAGTTCTAGGGGCAGGATTTTGCATATGTGAGGCAAAGAGTAGGAGGTGTCAACTTGCAAAAAGCAAGGCCTGCTTGTTTGGGATCAAACTGGGAAGACAGTTGGGATTTACATGTGCAACATTAGAGCATAATTGCATGGAGCTCTTCAATGCAGTCATGGAGGGTAACAAAAACCTTCCCAACAGGGCCAATTTAGCCACTAATATAAAATGTGAAGGGCGGACTTTCAAAACCTTTGCTTCCTCTTTTGTTTTCTCTCGTACTCAATGTGAAGAAAATGAAGTTGCATGCAATAGCTTAAGGGGGTAGGGTTAGTTTTAGAAGTGGTCACATATAGATGAAGCCTCTCTACTAGTTAGGGACAAGGCCTCTCTACTAGTTAGGAGTAAGGCTGCGTATTATTAGATCTTCCCAGACCCCGCGTTTTAGCGGGATTTTTACAGAATTATTGTTGTTGTTGTACATATAAATAGATGAACCACCTGACTCCATACTTCGTATATTAACTTCCAATGGAATGTTAATTTCTTATGATGCAATTTTTTTTCCATAAAAGAAAGGGTAACAAAGTTTCCAAATCCCATTCATTTTTAAAAAATGGATTTCATATTAGAATACTCAATCTCAACTGAGATTAGCAAAGCGACAAACATCTAATAGACAAAATAAAAAAAGAAAATAGAACCAAATTCATTTGAAAAAGAAAATGGAATCCACCAACTATGAGAAAAATGTGTTTGCACATAACATACGTACCAAAACTATGTTTCTTATGCTTGAACCAATGTGAAACAACATCAGTCAATAGTTTAATCAGGCTATCCAATACATAACCTCCTAGCAATATGTCTCAGGGATATCAGTCTACTATCCATCCAAATAAAAACAACTCTATAAGCTAAATCCCATTATCTTAACAACTATGAAAAAATACCTTTGCTAAAACCCCAGTGGTGCCTACCTAAGGATAGCAAAATCCTTCACAAATTTGGATAAACAATACTCAAGCAGGATGCCTGGTATTGAAGCATATAACAGTAAGAAGATTTTACATTTTGCACTCTAAAAGATATGAAGTGATCCCCCCTTGAACTCACTCTTATATAAGTAAAGGGACGAAAGAGCTTCATTTTAAAAAGCATTGTTATACTACACCACAGGAAGGGGGAGATTTCCCCAGAACTTCAAATAAAAGAAGTAATATGGAGTATTAAGGTAGATAAATCCAACCAACCTGCACTCTTTTAGTGTGTCTGCTTAACAAAAATAATGACTCCCATTGAGACTTTATTTGAGCTTACAAGGTGATGCATAACAGAAATATCAGGTAATAGTAAAGGCATCATAATGTGCACAAAATTACATTACAAAATCAAACATTGTTTGTGGGTAAGAATGAGCATACCTGAGGATCAACTATCCAACCATGATATAAAGGAATGTCAAGCAAATCAAATATCGCACATTCTCGGGTGAATTCAAAATCATCTATCCTGTGAAACCCACAAGCAACAATTTAAATATCGGGCTTCAACATTTCGTGTAGAGAGAGGTAAAGAGAATGCTACCTCCTAAACTTTATATTTACATCAATTCCAGTAGCAAGTCGCGGAAGCAAATCGATTGCATCAGCAATATTCTGTTGCTGATTCTCAAGATACCCTGCATCTTTATCCTTCAAAAGGAAGAAACGAGAACAGTTAAAAGCGATTTACAGTAACAGCCAACAGAAACATCACAAAGCAACCAAAAGAAGAAAGCTGTGAATCATTACATTGACATTAGCATTGGAATCAATCAAGCGATCGGCAACCAAAGACAGCAATTTCTCCTGAGAAACTTCAGCGATGTCGGGACTCAAATTCAAGTTGTTCTTTAGCAGAAGAACATTACCTAATCCAAACGCACAAAAAATGATGATAAGAATTTAATCCTAGTCCTGATTCCGTTCAAGAGCCGCCATAATATATCAAATTCGGGTCAATTCAGTGAGGAATACAATGGAACAGAAAGACATTCACTAATTCATCATTTTAACCTAAAAAGAAAAGGAAAGGAATCAGTTGGGCATTTGTTTTCTTTATTTTGATTTTGCGCGCAGCAGGCAAACAGAAAATAGAAGGGGGAAACCCTAGAGGGAGAGAGAATTACAGATGGCGAGAAGAGGACAGGGACCATTGTCGTTTTGGAGAACGATGGGAGTGGTGCGTCCCAGAAACTGAATGGTTTTGGTCTTGTGAACGCACTCTTTGTCTGCGTCTTTGGCTGACTGGTCTTGTTGTTGCTGTTGCTGCTCCGAGTATTCATCAGAAGAAGAAAGTGTCGAGGCCATTGATTGAAGAAGGTCAAACTTGAGAGGAGGATCAACCTGAGATAGAGGAAATGGAGGATCCGACGGTAACACCGAAGAACTTTCTCTAACTTTTTGTCATTTCTTCTATTTATTTTCGATTTTTTCTTTTTTTGATCGTTAACACAAAATATATGTTTGTCCTTGTATATGTAGTTAACGCATAATAACTGAATACGTTTTGTTTTCTTTCATCCTAATGATAATTCATATCAACCAGTTTTTTAATGAATAGAATAGGCCGGATAAGCGTATTCGACAAGTACTAAGTCGTAAATAGAGATGTTCCATTCCAAATAGTCCTAGTTCTAGGAGCCTCGTGAATAGTTTTATGATTTTAACCAAGAATTAATTATTGATCATATATGTATATATATAAGTAAAACACATAGATATTTCCTACATTTTAATAATTCTTGAAAAAATTATTTTTAATTTAGAAAAGTTTATTAACTTATACTTTGATTAAAACAATGACAAAACATAATCAAATGTCACTAATATGATAAACTAATTAAACTTTAACTCTTAAAATTCATCCAAACTAATTAAACTTATCTTAAGTTAACAATTTAATATAATTATAATAAATTATTAATTTAAACATATTTGATGAATTAGGTTCGAGATGAGTTAAATTATCGTTTAAATAGTATTTGATATTCATGTCACATATTATTTTAACCAAAATTTAAGATAAGGGTTTTTTAGAAAACTGAAAATTATAAAGCATTTTGTTTAGTTTAAGAGTTTTTTATAAATTTATTAAACTATAAAGAAAGTGTACATATCTATATATATATAAAGTTATTTTACTTTTTAATTAGTCAACATTGTATTAGTTTTACATTAATAATCTGACTTAAGATTTATATTTGTATACACCCTTGAAAATAATGTCTTCTATTAGATTTTAACAAATAATTTAAACTTTTAAAAATATTAAAGACTAACTTATGTTTCATATTAAATTGAAAAGTGATATTATCTTTTCATAATATGTTATTTATATATGAACAAACTTTAAAAGACAGTAGGACAAAAATAATTTCTAAAGTTAAATATTCAAATAATTGTAGGCTTGACGAACATTTATATGTATTATTTCTTTTGGCATGGAAATAGAGTTTTCAATATCCAATCGTTGCTAATATTTTACCAAGCTAGCATGGTATTGTCATGATAACTATTTAATGTGGACAACATTAGGCGCACGGCAACTGGTTTTTGTGGAGTGGACCAATTAACATGAAAGCAATCAAATGAGACCTTAATGGATTTTCAAGACAAATTAAGTATCAGGCTAAACTTTGATTGGATGTGATGTGAAACCCTGTTGTTATAAAGCTAAAAGAGCTGGAGATTTCTAACAAACCAAGCAACAATGGCTCGATGTTCGAAAGAGCCCAGAGACGTGGATTTTTTGAAAATATTGTAATTTCACTTTGCTTGTATTTTCAGTTTTCAAAACATGGTCCTTTCTAGATTTGGTAAGATTCTGAACAGGATTAGCACAATGAGGGCATGTATAGATGTGATAACCACCGGGCCTGGGCTGGGATGCAATAACCACTCCATCGCTTTTTGGGGATAGTTCCAATATCAACCACTAGAGAACCGGAGATTAAGGTTATGAGGTTTAGAATGCAGATTAGGTTTCAGAAACTCGGGAGCTTTCAATAAGTGCGTTTATCAACATATAAATAAACAATGCGGTTATATTCTATTCTATTATAGCACTTGTGCAACCAAACAAGTTAGGAAAAAGGGATCTATTTTGGGTTTATTCTCAAGCCCAGTGAATAGCGTATTGACCGTGAAAGCGAAATGAAGGGTTCTGTGGGGTAAACTTACGGGCTACGAGCATGTATTGGCAATGTACAAAGTAGTGTCCTCATGTTGCACCCCTTGTGGGAAGTCCTCGTGTTGTACCCCTTACTCACGTCTTTGCTTTTGCCCTCTACGTGATCGCATTTCTCCTTCGGATGGCTTTGCTTCTGATCCATGGCTTTGCTCTGCTCCTGTTCCTTCTTCTCCACCTTTCTCCATTATCAAGAGATGGGAGCTGTTAATCCGTCTCTCTTCTCCCAGCCTCTAGCCCTTCTGATCTCTAGCTTTTCTTTTCTCTATTCTCTTTAAGAAGGAGCTCGATCATGGGAGGCTTCACTGGTAGGGTTCTTTTTAGAGAAAAGACCCCATTTTTGGTGCTACAAAAATGGGCAAACACTAGTTGGAAGAACAACGGCCTGTTAGAGGTACTGTTAGTTGAAAAAAATTTAGCGTTATTTACCTTCTCCTCCAAAGCTCAAGGCTTTAAAGTTTTAGAAGAAGGACATTGGCATATAATGAACCTTCTACTGTTTCTCCAAAGCTGGCAGCCGCGGTTCTAACCTGAAATAGAAAAGTTAAAGTCAATTCCTTTGTGAGTTAACTTGTATAATGTTCCATTGGAATATTGGACTATCAAGTACCTCAGTATGATTGCAAGTTATTTGAGACAACCTCTTTTTATGGATAAAAATACAATAAAAAGGAAAAGATTAGGCTATGTATTACTATGGACATCTCTAAGGATTTACCTGAACAAATTCCGATTTTGAGGTTAGGGTTAAATAGAACATTGTATGAAGATACTATAACAGTGGATTATCATTGGAATCCTTCTTTGAAGCTACAAGGCAAAAGATAGATGCCTATTGGAAAAATCTTCAATTATATGGAACTAATAGGTATAGATCAAGATGAGAAGGATGAGAAAGAGAATATGTCCTAAGTGGAACCAGTCATAAGGGATCCAAACCAGGTGGATACGACTAGAAATGATAAGCTAAAACCAAGTCAAGAGGGTCCAAAGTTGCTTCAACACTACTAGATTCAGATGTGGAATCCAGATTAGGCAGTAAGTGGAGGTATGCACGACTAAAGAAGATTATAAAGAAAACATGCCAACTATGTTTGAGGGAGAAAAAGGTGATGATTTCGAGGCAACCCTCCTCCTTTTCAACATTGAACAATGCTGAAGGAAAGGAGGTTGCAGAATAGTTTACTAGTATCAAATGGAGGAAAGGTACTAGGAGTAAAAGTCAAAGCTCTAAAGCCATTTCTTTACAATTTTAGTTTGGAATGTCAGGGGCTTTAATTTCCCCAAAAAGCTTTTAGCCCTAAATGACTTTTTGGATAAAGGAAATTTTTTTATTTGTGCTATTTTGGAAATAAAAGTCAGATTGGAGAATCTTAAGTTTCTTAATAAGTTAGGTCACAAGTGGCGATTTCTCTCTAATTATCAAGCTCATGCTTGTGGTAGAATTATTTTTGGTTTTGATCCCTGAATAGTTGACATTGAGGTGTTAGAAATGGAGATGTAGGTCATGCACATGAAGTGGTATTTTATTGAGCATAATATGCCTATCTTTGCCTCGGTAGTGTATGGTTTCAACCACGATTTTCAGAGGAAGGTTCTTTGGGAGAGCTTATTGAGTTTTCAAAGAAGAGTGGTAAGCCCTTGGCTCATTTCAGGTAACTTTAATTCTGCTCTATAGAACGGAAGCAGAAGGGCATTTTTTCTTAAGAAATTACTCTACTGACTTTAAAGATTGTGTTGATCAGTTAGGAGTTCTAGACCTTAAGACAACTGATCATTTCTTCTCTTGGAGTAATAAGCAAGCTAATGAATGGTCTCTCAGGAAAAAGTTAGACCGAGTTATGGTCAACAGGCATGGCTACAATAATTCCCTGAAAGTAAGGCCTCTTTATTTGACCCTATGTTTTCAGATCATACATCAATAATTGTGGAGGATTTGTTCCTAAAGGTGAAGCGTTGCCATCGTTTTAGATTCAACAATTATATGGTCGATGTAGATGGGTTTCAGGACTGCTTGAGGGTAGGGTTAACATCAAGTGTTAATTCAACTCTCTAATTCAAACGTGTGTAGAAGCTTAAACTAATCAGAGAGGGCTTAAAGTCACTAAAGAAACAAATAGGGGAGAGCACTTTCCAAGTCATTTTAGTAGCCAGGGACAATTTATCCCAAGTTTAGCATACTCTCTCCTATAACCTTGGGGATTGTTCCCTTTTATTTCGGGAGAAATATGCTCTGTTAGACTATTTGCAAGCCTTTAATAATCATGTTAGTGTTAAGGAGTAGAGGGTCAGGATTAAATGACTTAAAGAAGGTGAAAAAAATTCCAAAATTTTCTTCTACTCAATAATTGCCTAGGAGAATAGTAACTCTATTAAGGAAATTACCATGATAGATGGGAGAAAGATTAGCAAACAGGAGGATTTGTTAAAAGAAGCTGAGAGGTATTTCAAAAATTTATATATCTCATAAAATACACCTGTGCAAACTCATCTTTTAGATTCTATTATTCATAACAAAGTATCCAATGGAGAGAAGGCTTTATTAACTATAACTATTGAAGACTAAAAGATAGAAAAGGTTGTCTTCCAAATGAATCCTAAAATGGCTCCAGGTTCGAATGGTTTCAATGGCTTCTTTTTTGAGAAAGCTTGGCTTGAGATTAGATCGATGGTGAAAGCATATGTTAAAGAATTCTTCTCTTCAGGAATTCCGTTAAAGGAAATCAATAAACCCTATCTCTGCTTAGTCCCTAAACTAAGTAATCCAACATTCTAGGAGGAATACAGGCCTATTGTTTATTGTAATTTCTTGTATAAAGTGATTACAAAGATTATGGCCAATAGGCTTAAAATTGTGTTGGGGTCCTTGATTAGTGATAATCAAAGTGCTTTCTTCCTCCAGTAATTGTTAAGAAGGCTTTTGACAGTGTAGGATGGAACTTTATCTTAAGGCTTCTTAAAGTGATGGGTTTCCCCAGGGTGTTTATTAAATGGATTCAAGCTTGTATTTCTACTCCTTATGCTGTTTTGGTTAATGGAATTCCTACAAAAAAATTTCATAAAGAAAAGGGACTTAGGCAAGGGGAGCCCATGTCTCCTTATATATTCATATTATGCATGGAGGCCCTAACCTCTCTCTTGAAACACAATGATGGCAATGGTTCACAATTTAAACATCATAGTTGACGCAAGAAAGTCTTTTTGGTGAACTTATACTTTGCAGATGATCTCTTTCTATTCTCTAAGGCTGATGAGGTTTCTATTAAGTTCCTTATGGATTCTTTGAATCAATTTAGCTCTATGTTTGGATTGATTGTTAACTACAATAAAGGTCATTTTGTTCTCTCTAAAAGTGCGGAATACATGGGAGGAAGAGTCCTCTCTTTAACTGGAATGCAAAGAAAACAAACTCCCCTATGCTACCTAGGCCTACCAATCACTTCTAGACGGATTCCATTTAGTGAATGTTATCCTCTTATTGAAAGAATTCAAAAGAGATTGTCCTCTTGGACCAACTATGAACTATCCTTTGGAGGAAGGTTACAACTAGTAAATTATGTTCTTAACTCTATGCATACTTATTGGTCCTCGAATATGGTACTTGCAAGGGGAGTTATTAAGAAGTTAATGCAAAATTTTCTATAGGGAAGGGGTGTCCCTAATCTTGGATATGCCAAGGTAAAGTGGATTGATGTTTGCAGACCTAAACTGGAGGGACGCCTTGGAGTTATTCCTATTAAATCTTCTAATAAAGCTCTTTTGATGAAGAAATTCTGGTCAATCCTACAGTGAGATGGCACCCAATGGGTAAAATGGCTCTATGCTTATGTCCTAAAAGGTCAGAGTATATGGTTTGTTAATCCAAAGAACTCCCACTCTTGGTTTCTATCACAGCTGTTGAACATAAAGGAGGAATTTGTTTATGAAATTTCATGTCAGGTAGGGGATGGAGTAAGGGCTAGTTTTTGGTATGATGATTGGACAGGAAAGGAATAATTAATCAGGAATTAGACTACCATTCAATCACTGAGCCACCTTCCCTCTACTGTTAAGGTTAAGGTCTTTATTAGGGAGGGTAAGTGGTTGGAATTCCTAAGAGAAATTCACTACTTACAACCCAACTAGTCCCCTAACTTATTGATATGTGACAGATATATTTGGAGAAACCACCTGCAAGGTCTATTTATAACAAAAAGTTGTTGAGAATGGCTGTTACGGAGAAATGTGAAAGTGGATTGGTGTGAAGTGGTTTGGCATAAAGAGCTATTTCCTAGCTTCTCATTCATCTTATGACTCAATACTATAAACAAGATTAGTACAATGGATAGACTCTCTCTCCTAAATTCCACTGAGATTTGTGACCTGTGTAACTTAGGACAAGAGAATAGTGACCATCTATTCTTTGAATGTCCCTTCTCTAGAGACATTTGGTCTTGGATAAGACAAAAACGTCTGGGTTTCCTAAGCATATTCCAATTCACAGAGATACTACAATGGCTCATTAGACTGAAGCCCATTTCCCACCCCAACTCTGTTATCTGCCTACTTTCCTTTGCAACTTACATTAAGGAAATATGGATAGAAAGGAACATACGTAGGTTCCAGAACATCAATAGAAATTCACAGTAGGTAAGGGAATGTGTTTTTCTAAATTCATAGAACAATTAATCTACTCTAGTTCTATCAAGGAGTGCTCAACCCAATTAGCCAATTCATGGAGAATATAGAGAAAGATGCATAACAACAGTAGCAGGTAGTTCTTCAAAGCTTATATTCCTCGATAATATGGAAAGTAATGGAAGGGAGACCTACCTCTCTGGTGATGGAATGGAAGTGCCAACAGTGCTGGGAATGATGTTAAGGACACTCAATCGGGGATATGGTACATGAAGGGACAAGGAAAAAAAGTTCAATCTTTTTGCATTGACTAGTCTTAAGTGTCAAACATGAAGAAGAGAAACACGGATAAGGAAGATCTATTTACCTTCGTTTGGATTTCCCAACTAATTGTCTCCAAGCTCTCCCTCAATGTCTCAAGATGGTGGCAAGTACAGATATCTCCAACCCTAATCGAGGAAAGAAAGAATGTGTGAATGTTTATGTTTAGGTTGTTTGCCCAATTAGGTATCAACGATGTATCTTTATTATGCACCATTTTCCTTAAAGAAATCATGGAAAAGAAAGGAGATTGGAAGATTTTGAGATGGTTTCATTGATTAAGGAGTGTAGGGCCATAAAGAAAAAGAACAAAAAAGCTTAAGGACCTAGGGAGCTTTCCTATTCTTTAAGCTATTGGTAAAGCTCATTTCCCTAAAGTTTTTTTTTTGTGATTTGGGTGTTAATATGTCTCTAATTCTTTACCTGATTCTTAAAAATTTGGACTTCAAGAATTAAAGCATAGAATTATATCTTTGCAACTAGTCGATCATTCTTCCAAGCTCCCTTTTAAGGTACATGAAAATGTGTTAGCCAAAATTAAATTATTCCTGCTAATTTTATTGTCCTCAACATGGAAAAAGGATACCAAAGACTTCATCATTCTAAGAAGACCTTTCTTGATCATTAACAATAACAAATAAAATATTCAAATTTATTGAAAGATGTAAATAAATATTCTAAAATTTTAGACCACGTTTATAAATTTTATTTCTATGATTTACTAGCCAGAGAAGTCATTGAATCTAAAATTGAAAAATACAATATAAAAAGTTGTTTTTTATATGAATATAATAATTCACCATAATACAGAAGAATCATTCATAGTAGCTAGAGTGGAGGGAACGATCATCAATATAAGAGGTAAAAGGTAAATTTAGGTAAACAAAAGACACTTATTGCTCCCTCTAATGAGTTTAATCCCCTAAATTGGAGTTTAAACCATTGTCCCTACATTTGAAGTATACTTCTTTAGGAAGACTAAAACATTTCTTATTTTTATGATTCCTTTATTATTTAATGTTAAACTTGATAAATTGTTGCATGTGTTAAGATCTAAAAAGAAGGCAACATGATGAACTATATCTGATCCTAGAGGGATCAACCCTTCATTTCTCATATTTAAGATTTAATGGAAGAAAACTACAAAACCTATTGTTTAAAATCAAAATATGGATGAATCTTAATATAAAAGCATTTTTAAAGGTTGACGTTTTTAATTGATCAGATGCTAAGTTAATTTATCCCATCTTTAGTAGTTCATGGTAGAGTCTAATGCATATTACACCTATAAAAGTTAAAATGATGGTATTACATAATAAAAATAAATAAATAAATTCCTATTAGGATTGTGATGGATTGGAGAGTCTATATTGACTATAGGAGACTTAAAATATTTATGAAAAAAGATTGATTTCCTGAATCAAATTCTTGAAATACTTGTAGTGTATAAGTATTTCTATTTTCTAAATGCATATTCTAGTTACAACTGTAGGAAAATCCTGGTGTGTGTATCACATACACACGGTGCGGAAAAAAAAAAATTTTTGTTCCGGGACCTTACCGAAAGCCAGGATCCATGTGTCTATAGAAAGCAGTCAAACCATAACGGCC
>JANKOD010000192.1:24343068-24360720 GCA_026284645.1 Erythroxylum acuminatum
TTAATGAAATTTTATGTCTTAAATGTGTGTATTGAAATGTCATGGAGGTGAATTTGGATTGGTTTTAAGTGTTAGAAATCAAATGGAATTTAATTGGAAAAGTTTAATGCGAAATATTTTAAGTTTAGTCGTAAGGGCATTTTTGGTATGAAAGTATGGTTATGTTGTAATGACCAAGTGAATGTGATTAAGAATGGTCATTAAGTGTATTTGTGGTATTAGAATTATTAAATGAAGTGTTGTGATATTATTTGGAGAAAAAATTAGTATATGGAAAGTAAGTGGAAACTAATGAAGTTGATGTGGTTTATGGTATATTTGGTTGGAAAATGTATTAAAAAGTTGAATGTATTTGTATAAGGTTTTCGAATCGAAAAATGAAGCCAACTGAAAGATTTCGAAGTGGTGAAATGGAAACTAGCAAGTAGTGAGTGTTCTTTAAATTGATTTTATGCAAATGGTTCCTATTTTATCATGAAATGAATATTTATGTTGAGTTTTATATGAATGACATATTACAAACGAATATTGCTAACATAAGTTCATGTTTTAGCAATACATGAATTGAAGTTTGAAAGTTGAATTTCATACGATTTGAAATTACATTAAAATTATGTTTTTGGTTGATAAAAAGGAAATGGGTTTTTAGCCTATAGTATACTGTTAGGCATTATACGTGTTATTATACCGGAGTATAGCGGTTAACCTAGTGTGAGTAACTGATGTAGAACCAGCTTTGTAACTAGTAGTTAACTAGTTGTGGGTAAGCAATATAGAACCAACTCTGTAACTATAGATATATAGCGGTTAACCTAGTATGGGTAAGCGATGTAGAACCAGCTTCATAACTACTGGCTAACCAATTACGAGTAAGCGATGCAGAATGAACTGGATAACTATTAGTGTAGAGTAGTTAACCTATTACGGGTAAGTGATGTAGAACCAGCTCTGTAACTTTATGGTTAAGAGTACCATATGGAAATGAAGTTAGTAGGGGACTATGTCGTGTAAGAAAGTTTATAAAAATGATAATGCCGCCAACATTTATTTTAAAATTAATTTGAGAGGCAATGTATGGTACAATTTTAGTGGTTGGCTTTTTTTAGTGTGGAAGTTTTCAAAAAACTTATTGCCACTATTGTATATTGTTTAAGGAAAAAGCAAATTGGAAAAAGGAAACTTGTATATTATGAGCTTAATTTCAAAAAAGCATTTCGAAATAGTATTTCAGACAAATTGAAATTGTGTTAACAAAATGTTATTTTATAAGCAGAGTTTATGATATACGAATGAATGTTTATGGTGATTATTTTACCATGAGCTTTCTTATTGTATGGGATTATTTTAGTTATGATGTTATGAAAGGTTTAACTTTCAGTAAAATGATTAACACTTACTAAGCTTGTTTAGCTCACCCCTATTTTATGTTTTTAAATAAACCAGCCCAGGTATGCGTACAGGTGCTACAGTAGTTGGGATCCTATCACAGAATTACTAGTATCGTCGGGTGCTACTATGCTTGTGTCATTTTTCTATATACATTTGTGTAAACAATGGATGTATATAAAGGATTTTAAATGAAATGCATAAATATGTTTTAGCTTTTTAAAGTTTATTGAAGTGATTGTTGAGAATTATTTGTTTGTGGTTGTTTGTGAGTGGACTTGAAGTCCAAAATTTGTAGTTAAGAAATTAGTGTGAATAGAGAAATGTTTTGAAATTTTACATGGCTTCTGAAAATTTTGGGAACGTAAAAAATGCAGTCGTTATATTTTTCGCGCTTTTAACTTTTAAAGTATGAAAGTTTTTAACAATTGACCGACTTAGATTTGCAGGAACCCTTAGGTTGAATTAGACATCGATTGGACGGTTACTGTGGAGTCGCCTGGAGGGCTTCCCTTGGGTTTTGGAAAGGGAAGTCCGGGATGGGTCCTTTCAGGTGGTATAAGAGCCTATTTTGAAATGGGTTGTCTCTATATGTGTTATGATTTCATAATTTGTTTTTATGTTGTTTTTGGGAATAGGGCAACTGAGAAAGTTTTTTTATTTTCCACATATATGATTTGAAAAATGTCTAATGTTAAATGCACAACATTATGCACCAATGAAACCTTACAGATCCTAAAGCCACACCAGAGGCTTTAGCACTTAAAGTACCTTTAGCTCAGGAGCCCGAGTATGGGGATGGATTAGTAAATGTTTTTCTTTATGAATCAACCCCATCCATAACCGTTAAGACTGGTAAAACTGGTCAATAGGAGTATAGATCCTGAAAGTGCCCTAATTTTGTTGGATCAGGCTAAAATAATAAATTTAAAAAGGTTTGGTGACAGAAGGATGAGAAGAGCAATATCGTGTAGTCAGAGGTCAGTCAGACCATTTATAGTGTTTAGAGACTCCTAAAATACTAGGAGCACAGTACCAAGGTGTAGCTAATATGGAAGGAGACCACCTACATAGGCTAGGTTACTTGCAATAACGCAGCAAGAAGCTGAGGATACATCTGATATGGTGATAGGTACGATTATAGTTTCGGTAGTGATGAATATGTTTAGATTAATCCCAAAACTATGCACTCATATGCACAAAAATATCTTTTCAATAGATTAGTGTGAAGTTGGAGCTTTTAGAGTACCATATGATAATAACTACTTTCCATGAAACTACGCCAATAGCGTAGAACATTCATATAGGTAGTTACATAGTAGTTAGACTTATAAGCTCTTTAATGAGTTGATCTTATTAGAGATCCATGGCTATAAAGTCATACTAGTAAAGGAATTGACTAATAGTGCATGTTGTCGATGTGGATTGCTTCTAAAGGAAGTAGGATTGGTACATAAGGGAAGTAGATACAGTATTCTGTGGAAAATGTAGCATGCTCCCATCTTTTACCATATCAACCATGATAGAAAAGTACTAAGAATTTAGTATACAAGTTATTTAGCCTCTATAACTTGATAATTACATAAGTTTATTAAGTTATTTAGCACTTTAATGTTGGAAAAGTAATATGTGAATATATCTGGAGGATGAAATTGGTTATTACGGTTTAATTAGTTGAGGATTAATTATTGATACAAGTAGTTGCTAACTGACTTCTAATATGTTTAATTGTTATGACCTTATAGAGTGATTGATTGGAATAAATATCAATCTTAGCATAAAACTTTATTTTTAAGATCAAATTATATTTTTGATTGTAAGGTGATTTGTGGATTCTTACAAAGTAATATATAGATGAAATTGTGATGGAATCTTTAATCAAGATCGATGAATGAACAATATTTTTTAGAGCAATGATCAGTTTGATGTAAGCTTTCAATTGTGCGTATATTATTATATCGACTCTAAGTATTGAACATTCATTATTTCAAGTTTTTATGTAATTCAATTGTTATAATTCTTAAAAATCATATGAGTGAAAATGGTGGTAAAATTTTCAAGAAAACCATAATGGAGAATTGTCTCATTATAATTTAGAGCTATTATTTTACAAATAATTATAATTGATGATTGGAAGAATGATAAGAATTGTGTATGATACCTCTGAACAAGTATGACATGGAGATTTTAGATGATTAAAAAATTTTAGTAACTAATAAAGTCCCATATTGAGTTTTGATGTACCTGAAATCACATAAGTGTTTTGCAGTGTTAAAAATGGACAAGTAAAGATTTCTTTATTAAACAACAGAGTGGTGCAGTGGAAGTATGAGGTATACTTGCTGTTTGAAGAGATTGAGGTTTAATAAGCTTGAAATTGTGTTATGAGATAGTAACATCTTAACTATATATAATTGAATGGCTTTTACGTGAGTAGGATATTATGTTGTTGTTTTACGATATGATCTTAAATGATTTATTTGCTTCTAAATAACATGATGGAAAATGACAAAGGTACAATAAATGGTTCACTCGTGGTTATGGATTTGAGATTCTAAGACTAAAAAGTCCATGTAAGGCATAAGAAATACAAGAAAAATATTATTGAATTTTGTTTATAATTAGATACAATGAGAACGAAAATGTTTATTATTCAGAAGTGCACAAAAATAATTATTTTGGTGGAGAACTCCAATTAAAAGTTTCATTCGTAGTAATCTAAGTAGATGTGAATCTTGGTAATGTTAAATGGATGGTTAAGTTAGCAAAGTTGTGAATAAATTGACTATTAGTGAGAAAGTGAAAGTAATGATTTTAAAAAAGGAGTTTCATGTGGAGATAAGTTGCAAATTCCGAGGGCATTTTATTAAGAGGTAACGTTACGTTAATGCTAGGTTAGAAATTGTGTGTACTAGTCATCGCTTAATAAAAGAAAGAAATTTCAGATTAAGTTGGTCTCCAATGCATGCTATGCATCCGAGGATCACAAAGAGGCATCGTACCTTGAAAGTGCATTATGATCGAAAAGGTCTTAAAAGGGTGATAGCAAAGTATATGTTCAAATGCTTAGTAAACCAACAAGTCAAGGCTGAGAGCCAAAGAACCAATAAAAATTGCTCAGCCACTCCCTATCGGGCAATGGAAATAGAAGCATATTACGAAGGATTTTATGGTAGCAATTTCGTAAATTCTAAGTGAATATAATAGTATACGGGAGATAAAGGATCAAGTTACACAATTTACTTATTTTCTAACCATCCAAAGTAGGTATTCTATTGATAGATTAATCAAGCTCTAAGTGATTGGAAGGGTATAGTTACATAAAGTGCTGATATATAAAGATGAGATACATGAAAGAAAATTTGTTAGACTAAACTAGTTTAAATAACCACAAATAAGATCAAAATGATTCTGGTCAAATGATAGTACCTAAAATCAACGTTAGAGTTAGATGTAGAAATGGAGGAAGAATTTGGAGTTTAAAGTTAAAAATCAAAGAATTTTTGCTAATATCATCATAGAAGGGATAGTCTGTTTTAGACAATATGATACGTTAAGCCCATGATATGATGGTCCCTATGAAGCGATTAACAGAGTGGAAGCACGAAAAGTGGATGTGATGTCAACATCCGTATTTTTTAGATGGCTATGTTTAAAATTTCAAGGAAGAAATTTGTATAAGGAGGGTGACTGTAAAACTTCGTACCATTCCTTTTATTGAATATAAATTTTTATTTTCATTAAATAGTGTTTTTGAATGAATAGTGAATTTGGGTGAATAGTGATTTTTTGGGGACTCAATCTTGAAATATTGAAAAATATCTGGAATAAGTATTAGAGCTTAATGATATTGAAACATATCAAAAATAAGTCCAATCGGATGGATTTTGGAAGTTTCGAAACTTTAGAACTAAAATGCCCTTTTTGGAAAAAGAATGGGTATTGCTGTTTTTAAACCCATTCGAATTTTTTTAGAGCATCCAATCAATAGGTGTTGACCCTAATTAGAGTATTTCAAGGTCAATTTGATAACAAGACAATTATGAAATATTTTTGAAATTTAAATCGGTTAGTTGGTGAATTAAATTCATTAAAGGGCAATTTGGTTTTTCTGTGTACGATGGTGTGAGTGGATTAGTGAGTCACACCTAATGACCAATTAAAGGCTTTCTTAAGAGTTAAGCTTCATTAATTAAATGGATGATGAGTAATTAGAGACAACCAATAGGGAAGTGACATGTGTAAAGCATTAAAGATTATAAAAAGCAAGAATTAAGACATAAGTTGATTCATTTGATGAGTAGTCATGAGACAGCAAAGTTAAAGAGCCCAAAACCAAAAAGAAAAGAAGAGAGAAGCAAGGAGAAATGTCGTCCATTATTGGATAAAGGAGGGAAGAGAGAGAGAAAAGAAAAGAAATGAAAAAGAAGAAGAGGGAGCTTCGTCTATGATATGGAGAAGTGTTTCAAAGAGTTTTTCATCCTCTTCTACCTCCAATCAAGCATCCAACATGATCCCATCACCATCCAAATGAAGAGGAAGAAGAAAATAAGATGGTAAGCTTACTAATTTTGTTTTAAAATTGGATTTGTTGTGTTATAGTTAAGATTTGGTTTTGATAGTGTGAATTACACCCTTTTGATATGATATGAAGGTTTTGTTACATTGGAAGTGATTTGGAGAAGAAAGTCACTAAACCTAGTGTGTGGAACCTTGGTCAAACTTGGTCAACGATAAGATCCATTGCCTAAAGTGTTTTATTTTTCCATTTTATGATTTAAGATTAATGAATGGCATTAGGAAGTTAGTTTAATGATGAAAGAATGGAAGAAAAATCATGGAAATGACTAGAGGAAATTTCAAGCCATAGCTAGGGATTTTAATGTGTTATGATCCAAAATTTTATTTTGATGTTGTATGATGTTCATGGCATGATTTTGATGCTAATGAAGTAAAGAAATGAAAAAGAATTAATTTAGAATTAGTTTTGGTTGAAATTTGGCCAAGAGTGTATGATTATGTAAACAAAAAGTTGTTAATGAAATTTTATGGCTTAAATGTGTGTATTGAAATGTCATGGAGGGGAATTTGGATTGGTTTTAAGTGTTAGAAATCAAATGAAATTGAATCGGAAAAGTTTAATATGAAATATGTTAAGTTTAGCTGTAAGGGCATTTTTGGTATGAAAGTACGGTTATGTTGTAACGACCATGTGAATGTGATTAAGAATGGTCATTAAGTGTATTTGTAGTATTAGAATTATTAAATAAAGTGTTGTGATATTATTTGGTTGGAATGTATTAAGGAGTTAATGTGGTTTATGGTGTATTTGGTTGGAATGTATTAAGGAGTTGAATGTATTTGTATTAGGTTTTCGAATCGAAAAACGAAGCCAACTGAAAGATTTTGAAGTGGTGAAATGGAAACTAGTAAGTAGTGAGTGTTCTTTAAATTGATTTTATGCAAATGGTTCCTATTTTATCATGAAATGAATATTTATGTTGAGTTTTATGTGAATGAAAATAAATATTGGTAGCATAAGTTTATGTTTTAGCAATAAATGAATTGAAGTTTGAAAGTTGAATTTCATATTATTTGAAATTACATTCAATTTATGTTATTGGTTGATAAAAAGGAAATAGGTTTTTAGCCTATGGTACATTATTAGGCATTATACATGTTATTATACCAAGGTATAGTAGTTAACCTAGTGCAGGTAAACAATATAGAACCAGCTCCACAATTAGTGGTTAACCTGTTGCAGGTAAGCGATGTAGAAACAACTCCATAATCACCTGTATATAGCGGTTAACGTAGTACAGGTAAGCGATGTATAACTAGCTCTGTAACTAGTGGTTAACTAGTTGCAGGTGAGCGATGCAAAACCAGCTCCGTGACTTTGTGCCTAAGAGTATCATTTGGCAATGAAGTTAGTGGTGGGCTATGTCATGTAAGAACATTCATGACAATGATAATGCTCTCATTATTTATTTCAAAAGTAATTTGATAGGCAACACATGGTACCAGTTCTAGTGGTTGGCCTTTTTTTATATAAAAGTTTTCAAAAATCTTATTGCCACTACAATATGTTGTTCAATGAAAAAGGAAAAGGGAAAATGAAAACTTGAATATTATGAGCTTAATTTTGAAAAAGCATTTTGAAATAATATTTTAGACAAATTGAAATTATGTTATACGAAATGTTATTTTATAAGCAGAGTATACGAATGAATGTTTATGGAAATTATTTTACCATGAGCTTTCTTATTGTATAGATTATTTCAATTATGATGATATGAAAGGTTTAATTTTTAGTAAAATGATTAACACTCACTAAGCTCGTTTAGCTCACTCCTATTTTTATTTTTAAAAATAAACTACCCTGGGTATGCGTACAAGTGCTATAGTAGTTGGGATCCCACCGCAGAATTAGTAATATCGTCAGATGTTGCTGTGCTTGTGTCATTTTTTTATTTACATTTGTGTAAATAATGAATATAAAGGCTTTTAAATAAAATGCATGAATAAGTTTTAGCTTTTAAAGACAAAATAACCAAACACAAAACTATGGACATTCTCAAACATGTAAGTCGACCAATTCAAATACTAACTTAAAAGGTCACAGTGGTAACTACATTCTCATTATTACCTAAATAGATCTACAAGTAAAAGGGGCGTCCTCACAATCTTCTATATAGGTATAAAATATATGACAGTTTACCATTGATCAATGCAAAACCCTTATGCACATACTCATTATTACATATCAGTGCTAAACACATTATCAACAAACTTTATTTGAGAATTCATAACAAATAAAATCTCAATTAGAGTGACAATCATTCGATACTGAATAATAAATATATCATATGAGATACCAAAACCACATTTATCTCTTTTATTTCAAGTTAAATGCATCAAAATTCAATCATTCGTGGCTTTAATAACCTAATTTGATTTTTCTGAAGTTAAATAATATTTATTACTAATATAATAAATCCAAAAAAAATGAAAAAACTTACTTTATTAATTCACAGGACCCTAAAAACTGACACAAAATAACTTAAGGGACTATTTGTGAATTTTGAAAATTTTGAGTTTTTGTCTTGTAGTGTGCTCACGTCAATCGCATGCCGCTCTCCACGATGCGTGGATTACATGTGTCGTTAGGTGCAGAGGCGCAAACCACCTCTGGTGCTTGTGTCTCACTCATCAGACAGGCATTCGACCTCTAGCTTTCACATGCACCAATTGTCTGATGCACATTATCACACATGCTAGATGATAAGCGTATCGAAGAGTCTTTTTCCAATCACCATAAATAGGCAATTTTGGCGACATTTATTGTGATTTTTTTGTCGAATTGTGGTGATATTTTTTAAAAAAATCAACCAAATCTATTTTTGACCCATTTTTCCACACAAATGCTTATTAAAAACCAATTCAAATATCAAATATGCAATTCATATCAGCAAAAACAGATTAATTTCTCTTATTTACTTATGGAAAAATTTGAAAATCTGTGTTCAAATTCATAGAATTAAGGAACTGCTTTGATACCATATGTTAGTAATAACACGAACTTTATTATGAATCTAGGATCAACCGTGAACTTGTATTAATAGAGAAAATGTGAAAAAAAAACACCTTTTTTGCTATCAATTGCACAATGAACAAGCTACTGAACTGTTTAAACAAGCTTCCCAACATTTGAACAAGCTTCTAAAGCTTTCGATCAATCTTTATGAAAGTTTCACATCCTTATATTGTTAGTGTTTTTGCACCTTTCTTAATGTGTGGGCATCTTAATAAGTCAAAGAAACTGAATATCCACGAGCTTACTTAAACAGATAGTATGAGACCTTATAATTAACAAATAGTATGAGACCTTATCAATTATTTATAATAACCTTACTAAGCCTCTCATTATAGTCCCAATAAAAAATGAGTTCACACTAATTAAGACTCTTTTTTTACTGGACTTCAGTCTATTTAACCAAATCTTTTATTGAACTTTATTATTATCTTTAATCTAGCAAGTATTAATTTTTTAATCATAATTTTATAAAGATCCTATGATTAAAAAATATCCAATTAAAAATTATTAACGTGAGATTCGAATATAGAAAGAAAGTAGAGAAAAGAAGAATTTAGAGAAAAGAAGAGGGCTACAATATTTCTATATAAAAAAAGAATGGAGATATAATCCAAGAAATGAACGACTAGGATTGGTTTTATTGAATCAAAGGAATAGGCAAAAATGACGCTTAGGGAATTGCAAAAACGCTTGTAAGAAATGTCATTGCCCTTACAAAAATCGATATAGCTTACATATGGCTTGTCTTCATTTTTCTCATGATTTTGGGTGGTTTTGGTCGATCGTTTTTTTAGTTAGTAACTAGGAGTTAGATTTAAATTAACAAGCAAGATGAGAGTTTGGTTTGAAATTAACAATTGAGATCTTTTGGTTACATGGTAAATAACTCGAAGCTTTTGGGGCATTTTATTTATTATGAATGGATACTCGAGGATGATGCCGTCGATAGTGAGGTGACACGCTGGAGGGGAGATGGAGAAGAAAGTCGTATATAAGAGAAAACACATTCCCTTAGACCATTGGATTGTCGTGCAAACATCTTCAATTCACACGTGGCGATCGATGCCGGACTCAATGTATAGCTTTTCTAATTAAAGATTTTTTATTGGTTGATTATTAATTTATTATTCTAATTTCTTCTAAAATATAACTTTAGATTATGTATTTTATTTTTGGAAGGTTTGATCAATTATTCAGTGTTGTGTTGTTGTTGTTAATTAGTTTTTGTTGTCATTTTAATTTTACGGCATCGTTTCAAATGTGACCTTTCCGCATTTTAACTTTTTCCTCTATCAAAACAACCCCTCTATTCTTTTATTTGTGTATTTTGATCCTCACTAGTTTACAATTAGGTTTTTATTATAGCTTCCTTTTATCTTTTTAACTCAAAATTTCTTTAACCTCTAAAATTGAGCCCAAATTTTATTCAAATTGACTAAAATTTAATACAACACAAACAATGTCTAAGAAATTAGACTATTTTATGATAAAAACAAAACAAATGCAAATTAATTAAAAAATTGAACAAAAAATTTAAAACAAAAAATAAAGTAACTTTAAATTTAAATTAATGAAAATCACTAAACATATGAAATCAACAATTAAAATGCTTTTTATTAATTTTTTGCTAATTTTATAAACAGAAAATAGATATAAAATTAAATCAGATAGGACAAAAAAAGCTCCTACAAAGAGACATTGACCTACAATGACATACGTAACATTGGTATATTGACTTAAAATTCTAACATGACATCTATATGGATGACACGTCAATATCAGAGTAAGTCCAGGTTAGATTGTGAACCCATAATGGTATGTGTATTATTGTGCTCACATGTCTCTAATCACTTATATGATAATATTAATGTCAATATCCTATTAAATAAATTAATAAAAAAGTTTAGAAACTTTAAATAACCTAATCACTTTCATTAAGACACCATTTTAAGAAGAAAAAAAAGTGAGATTTGATTATTAAATCAATTAGATCTATTTAAAAAGAATTATTTTAAATAATAAATGCACAAGTTTGTATATCTTTTCCTGACCAAAAAGAATATATGTGTATTTATTTTATATTTAAATAAATAACTTGAAGAAAATCCTTGTTCTTCAAATTTTATTCCTTTCTCAACTATGAATATTAATTAGTTGTTTATTTATTTCAATCAACTCCTTTCATATCTTCTATATTAGATGGTACTGCAAAGGTTTTCTCAATAGAAAAAAAAAATGTATCGCAAAGTCTTAATATCAAACTCCACTCTGAAAAACAACGAGAATGCGAATGCAAATGATAGGAAGGTGCATTGATTAGTTCATTAGGAAGGTGCATTGATTAGTTCATTAGCTTGATTAGTGCACCGAAAAAGTAGAAAAAGAGGAATATATGTCAACTTTATTAAAGTCAAGGTAATCCTGATTGCACCATAGGGATTAGGGGGTAGAGACGGAGGGATCTTTCAGCATGCTTTGAAGTAACGTGAGAGTGATTATCTTTTATGTTTTTAAGCAATTAATACTAATCATCCCATCCCATGCTTTATATATATATATATATATGTATACATATAATGAAGGTTCACCGTAATTATAAAAAGCCAAGGCCTGCCCTAAACTGTCATGTTTCCATCACCAATCCACAACACCACTTGTGGTCCTTTTTTTGAAAGCCCTCAATTGGAAAAGGACTTGCCTAAAGAAAAAACACTCATCTGTGCCTTCCACCACCACTGACTGACTCAAAAGTCAAAGCACCCATCGATACAGTGGAGATTGGAGAACCCCACATTAACAAAGAGCTTGAAATTAAAACAAAAGTGAAAACTATTAAAGAGGAAGGAAACAAAGAAAAAAGCAATCAACTCACAACAAACGAGGAGCGACGGAGCCGGCCACGTGATGGAACGTGCTGTCACCACTCTATTGGAACAACCTTTGACATCATCGTACGGAACACAACACTGACGTGTTCCTATAAAATCGTTGTACGGACACGACATGGTTTAGAGGAGTTTGGGTGCTTTTTACTTCGCTCTGCTTCACATTCACGGTGTCCACTGAGTGCTTGAGTTATTCATGCAACCTTTTGAAACATGTCTCATGTCTGAGAGAAATTGGCAATCGACAGGAATGTTCGCTGTCTTTCACTTCACATGCTAAGTTGCCTCTCCGTCGGATACCGGAAGCGGGCGTTGTCAGTTTCTCCGAACAGGTGTCACCAAGGAGCACGATGGGCATCAAACTTTTGGCGCCTCTAGATGTGGCTTTTATTGGGTGGAGTAATAATGGGAATCACATGTTATTTTGCGTCTCTTTCATTCATATATACTATTATTACCTTATGTATATACATTATTCCCTCTTTTCTTTTTTTGGGAGGTTCTGTTTTTTCTGCTAATTTTTCCAAAAGAAGAAAGGGATTAGGTTCTTTTTATAGGTTTATAACTACCCCTCCTACTACTACTTGCTAGGGGTGTCATCACTAAATTCAAACTTTGTCCTTCACCTTTTCCTCTATGATAACATCTTCCCTCTAGGGTTTGTATCATCTTCCCTGTTTCCGTCTTCTATCTTTTTGCAGATTTCCAACTTCCCTATTCATCTTATTTTCCTTTATTTTCTTCTTTTCCTTGCCCACCTCCATTATTAATATAACACAAAAGGTTTGTTGTCAGCTGTTTCCTAATTGGTCAGATTTGGTTACCCCTCTTTCTGTTTTTGGGAACCTTAATTACCTGCGTTTTATCTGGCTATTTTCAATCTTTGATGTTAGAACTAGGTTGTCTATCAGAAATCAGTCAGTTTTCACTTCACAGGAACTGAAAAATCTGCCATTTTGATTTTCTGGGTCTTCCTGTTTTGACTCATTTTCTTGCGTTTTACGTCCCTCCAATTTCTGATTCGTTTCTTTGTCCAGGTTCTCTACAGCAATGGTGAGAGGAAAGACTCAGATGAAAAGAATAGAGAATGCAACAAGCAGGCAAGTGACCTTTTCAAAGAGAAGAAATGGATTGCTTAAGAAGGCCTTTGAGTTATCAGTTCTCTGCGATGCTGAAGTTGCACTTATCATCTTTTCTCCCAGAGGGAAGCTTTGTGAGTTTTCCAGTTCTAGGTACAATCCTTTTCCTATATACTTTTATTATGAAGTCCAAAGGCATTAGCTTTTCTGATTCAATTCTTTTCTGTCTTTTTTTTTTTTTTTTTTTTGTTCTTGCTATTTTTTGATATATACAACGCACTGATTTGACTACCCCATAACTCGTTGTTTTTGTAACCTCTTTAGATTCTATATATGGGAATATCAGTGTTCTTCATTGAGCTAAAAATCCAATTCATGAAAGCTTTGGTAGCTAGCTAGCTAGCGACCATTTAAGTTCTTAAGAGTCAAAGTAGTACGATCTCTCAGTCTTTGTTTGTCATAATTAACCGCGTCGTTTTGAAATCAAATCTTAGGTCTTGGTCAAAATCCTTCTGCTTTTGTTTTGTTTCTTCATGTTTTTCCCCTTTATCTCCTGTGAGTGTACTTTCTGGGTCCAAAGATGTCAGTCGCTTCTCCAAAAGAGATTGACAGCTAACATGATTTAGGGTTCAACTCAATCCGTTAGATCTATTGAATACTTCACGTCCAGGATTAACAGCAAAAGAACAATCTTGATGGCAGCAACCAGACTTGTCATAAAATAATATATGGCTTCTAAGCCTCCTTGAACATTCTTCTTTTTCCGCAGAGGTAAACCAGATAAGAAAATTGAACGCCGAGTTTTCGTCAAGAGTATAAAATTCTATGCGAAACTCAATTTGTTAATAATCCATGATAGCTTATACGAAGCTTGCTATATCTTTCAGTAAGTCCCATGGTAGAGAGTGGAATTTCATGTGAGGATTAACATTAAATAGACACAAAATTAAAACCATGGGACTTAGTTAAAGGTATAGCAAGCTTCGTATAAGCTATCGTGGATTATTAACAAATTGAGTTTCGCATAGAATTCACAAAATTTAAAAAAAAAAAAGGAAAGGAAAAAAAGCAAATGAAAACATGGAATCTAGCTGACTGCTTGGGGGTGGGATACTCTGAGAACCTGTGCACAGATGCTACGTACTTGTGTTCTTTATCTTATACAGTTTCCTGCCGTTTTTATACATTTAAATTGCATAGTAGTTCTGAAAAGAAATGCAATGCGTTCCCCAAGATAATCAGACTCATAAACATATATTGGTCAAAAGAGATTTCTTGTTCTTGATGTTGGTGTTAAGTGGGGTTATTTCCTAGGGCTAATCACATGATTTACTGAAACGAAGTAGAGTAATACATGATTATTATATGAACTCAAATGAGGCTTAGTTCCCAACAATTTGGACAAACTCACACGTATGCTTATAGTTAGCACATCCCTTGATTCAACCATTAACCTGTGCTTAGGATGCTGGCTTTAATGTATTTTCTGAAACTTTCAAAACGGGGACATTTGAGGATTTATGAGTGAAATTGGTCCCATGCATAGGCAAGATCTAGATGAAAGGTTGCTGTTTTAAAAGTATGCTTTCTTCTTGTATTTGAGTCAGCTTGATAGGAAATGCTAATACAACATTATGGAAACTCAATATCCTATGTTTGGCTAGACTTGTAACTCATGAAAACTTCCTAAAGTTTAAAAAAAAAAACAAATTGACATTGAAAACTACACTTGATAATGGACATTTAGTGAAAGAGTTATTAAAGTCTCCCCATTAAATATCAGGAATCAATCAACTAGTTAAGCAAATTCGGTTAATTAAATTACAGAGTTACATTTATTCATCATCTCCTTAACTAGCTATAATATAAGATGCCAAAGTTGACTGTCATGTATAAGTTTGTTCGTGTCTTAGTCCGTGTGTGGAGTTCTTAGTTTGGAACTGAAACTTGATTTTGACTAACAAAACTTCTAATCTCAACACATCAACATGTGATATAGCTGACTCAACGGTCTAAATTACGACGTACAACTATAGTATTACGATTTCTGGGTCATTGCAATCGCTATTTAAGCTTATTGTGATATGCTATAGCTTGTAATCTTATATTGCATGCTAGGTAAAACTAACTAAGTTTGATCTGCATACTAGTTACTGTTGGTTTGGGTTAACATCCTACTCTAGCTAGGAGATCTAAGGGCAAATTTTGATCAAGCCAAGATCGCATAGATGTCAAATGAATCGCATAATTTTTAACTTGTGAATGCACTTTAGAGAATCATGTATCTGTATATAATTATATTGAAATCGATGAGGTCTTAGGGTTGCTTGAGACCTAGATGCTTCATATATAGTTCTCCTAGATTTGGGTTGAAGAGTAAGAAAACAGATATGGGTTTAAATTAAATTTCCAAATACAAAAAAATATAATTTCCCTACAGTTTTAGGACGAGGCCACAAAATATGCCTAACCAATTAACATATAAATGGAACTTTAAGGTTGGATTACCGTTGTGAAACGCGAGGTTGTAAATTAGTGTAGTTTGTATTACCAAGATTAAGACCTTTAGATTATGTTCTGCCTAGTTCATAGAACATTGAAAATAGTCAATGAATTAATAAGTATATGCCACTAGAATGTTGGGTGGATCATATTACGGTACAAGACGTTCTCATTGCCTTTTTGATGTCGATTCTGTGAGTTAGTTGATAGAATTTCACATATTGATTCTACGTCTAATTGAGATTCAACTCAAAATAAAATCCTAAAGTTAAATTAAATAAGGGGTTTTTTTGGTTTAAATTAGAAAATGATGTTTTTAATAAAGAATATCAAGTAAATACAAGGCGGTTATTGCATAAAATCATTTCTTATTTATATTCAATACTTTAAAAACCAAACAAGTTCAGCCAGTTTAATAGTAAAAGTCTTGAACCGACTAACTTTTCAGTTTAGTTTTCAACTCTTTTGTTTGATTTAGTTTAATAATTATTGATGTTAAAAATCGATTAGTTTATTAATTAATATATCAATTTTGTAAACTAACAAGTTTTATAAACCAAAATAAACTAATTAATTTTTTTAAACATTTTTTAATTAAACTTTAAAGCTTTTGAAGGATAAGGATAATCTTCTTTGATTATTTGAACTTTTTAAATCTCTTGTCTTTCCAGTTTAATTTCTGATCCAGTTTTTAAAGTATTGGTTATATTCACCACTTATTGGATTGGATATTACTAGAAAACTAAGGATAAAAGACCTATGATTCTCCAATGGTTTAATTAATTAAAAGAAAAAAATATAGTTTCTAATCTTTCACAAAAAATTCTTATTGTAGATTTTTATTAAGAAAATAATGTGAGAACATATGTCATAGAAATAATACACATAGATCAATCAAATATTACTATTATGTGAACTCAATTTTACTTTTAAACTCAAACGAAACCAATTAAAATTGATTCAAACTAAAATATTATTGTAGTTATCTTAAATTAATAGTTGGATTCGAGGATAAGAACTAAGTTAGGTTATTATATTAACATTGTTTGATTAATTTATATGTATTGCTTATATTGCATATATTTCGTCGTTATTTTTTAATAGAAGTTTGATAAGAGTTCTTTTTTTAAAAAAAAAAGTTAACAATTACAAGAAAAATTTCAACAATTTTAAAGATTATGTCATTTTTTAAAAAATTTAGTTAAATTACAAAGAAATTAGATGCTTTTTAGAGGAAAATTAATAAAATTATTGAATAGATCATTTTGAAGAAAAAACTTGTGTCCTAAGAAGTTGGTTTGTTAGTTTCAATTTCAACCTCAAAGATGAGAATCTTGACTTCCAGAAGATGACAGGATAATCGAATATCAAGTTTAGAATGAAACATTTTTATTTTTATATTTTTTAAAAAGGAGGAACCCGTATACGTTATCCTTTGGATGTGCACAGAGTAAACCTTCGGATTGACATAATAGCCTGTAAATCACGTTAACCGGCTATTCCGCACTAGGTAAGCTCTGTACGACAAACTCAATCGAGAGAGCGTAGGTAGGAGGAATCGAATACATGACCTTTTGGTCCCATGCCCCTCCATTCCACCAACTCAACAACCCTTAAGAGGCTTAGAATGAAACATAGTTAGGGCATAGAGAGAAATATATTCTCTTTAATCTATTCACTATCCTTTTTAGACCAAAAAAGAAGTAATGGCTTCCAAGTATAGATTGTTTTCATTGAACTATTACTAGTACTCCTAAGACTAATCACTCTTATTTCGTTTAATCAATGGCTACCATTGTTGAGGTCCTTAGATTTTCTATCGGTACCTGGATTCAAAAATTTTATTTTGTACCCACAATTACGAGGGGAACTCAAATGTATTGCTGACCACCAACAACATTATCTATGTGATAAATAGGTAGGCGTGCTGTTGTCATTCATCCAGGCTTAGATTTTCGATATATATATATATATATATATAAACAAAGATGATAAGACTCATTTAAACTGGGTATCAGATTAGCATATGTTGATTGTTATGATTATTTTAAGTATGTCGTTCTTCTTTTTTGATGCAATATACCATTATTATTACCTTTTCTGGTTAACTACGTCCCAAGATTCATGGCCATCTACAGTACCAATGTTTTAACAATCTTATATTAGTTGAAATTAACTAACCTAAAGTTTTGACAACTAATAA
>JANKOD010000192.1:24360820-24374934 GCA_026284645.1 Erythroxylum acuminatum
GGCCATCTACAGTACCAATGTTTTAACAATCTTATATTAGTTGAAATTAACTAACCTAAAGTTTTGACAACTAATAAAATTGGACTGTTTTGTCAACATTGTAAAGGGTAATTGTACAAAATTATTAACATAATATCAATATTTGAAAAAAGATACTACATGGAGACAATCAATTTTAGTCGATAAATAATTACTGGAGTAATAGTTTAATTACTAATAGCATATATAGTAGATATTCCATGTTGCCAATTATTAAACTACAATGACACAAGGGATATGTAGGAAAAAGGACTGATACCACATGAAGCTTAACCTAATTATTTCCTTCTTTTAATTGGAATGGGATCCACAACTAATTGATCTCTTATTAGGAGAGGAGGAAATGTGTGGTTGAGTCAAAAGCTTCTTGATATATTAGAATGCTATTTTCGTATACTAGTAAATGTTCAGTTAACTATCAGGGCTTGGTGTGACTACAGGAAAGTGAGAGTACCTTTTCATTTATCTGAGTTTGAATTTTAAAAAGGGTATAAGATTATTAGGTGATTGTAATTATTTCTGATTGTAATGTACCAAATAATTATTAAAATCAGAACAAATCAGTACTTTAAATTGGAGAATGAAACAATGATATAGAGATAAAAAATGCTGGTTTGGTGTTGATGTTTTAGATATTTTAATTTAGGTTTTATTAAATTGTTAAGTTAATCCTTATTTATCTTATTAATACAAACATACTTTTATGCTGGTCTTTTGAATTAAAATAGACCCAAATGAATAGTTTCAAAAAAGGAAAATATTTTAAATTAATTATCTTTATTTATTTATAATCATGTAATAATTTATATTGAACTAAAATAACTAAAAGAATTTGGGGGTGTTACTTTTATATTTACGTTTTTCCTTGGATGAGTATTCGTTAATAAAATAAATTAATTTTCTTACATTCAAATCTTGATGAAGTTGTTATATTCTATATAATTAGACATGTGTCACACTTAATGTTATAAAATAACATTATGAATGTAATCTAACATTAAATTATACAAGCAGACAATAATCTATTTTAATATAACAAATCTAAAGGATTTAAAATTAGGTTAGGTATACTTGAATTTTTACAACTAACCCTATGTTGTAACATGATATTATCATATGGATACATCCCAAGTTTGTTGTCACCTATAGCATCTAAAATTGTGATTTAAAAGATAATATTGTAGTATAGGTTGGGGAAGTAATGTAATGGCATATTTGTTGTTGATGGTTAGGGAATTTCCCTAGCTATCTGATCCTAATTTTCATCCCAAAAGCCTATGCCATCTTTTCTTACTTCACATAACCATGCCAGCTTCCTAAGAACCTTGTGTGAATCTCAAATGTATACATGTATTTGATCGTATGTTTTACGATAATCTTCTCCATTTGGGTGACTTCGATGACAGAACCGAAACTTCCTTGCAGCTCTGTGTGGCCATCCTGTAACTGAGAAAAGTTTAGCTCGACTTTATATTCCTTCTTTGTTGTTTATTTGTACTATGCTGGAGTGTGAAAAGTTACTGATTACTACCCTCTCATTTTGTCAGTATGAACAAAACTATAGATCGGTATCAGATGAAAACCATGGATCTTGGAACTGACAACAAAGTTGTTAAAGAAGATATGCAGGTAATTATATTTCCACTGGCAGTAGCTTATGGATTTGAAACAAACTTCACAGCTGTCAATTAATTGCACGCACGCTGATGTTGTTACTATCTCTATGAAGTCATTAATATTGAATGATCGGAACTCCTAAGGCAGGATATATCTATCATATTCAATTCATTCCTTACTTTTGTCAACTTGATTGGCTAATGAAACAGATAAATGTGTGTATAATAAATGCAAGTTATGAAACACTAAAAGATATGATAAAGATTGTGGCTACATGTTTAAGATTTAGTTAAATATAGCATAGTTAATAATTAGCAACATTAACTACATTTTTTGTGCTTATGAATCTTCTTATTTTTACTTCATACAAACTGTTTTAGTAAATTCCTAGGAGATCAAATCATAATTGGTGGATAGGCTACTATAATACATATATGAACATCTATCTTCTGTAACTTAAAAATAGATCAAAGGAAGTAAGTATTTTTCAAGCTTCTCTCAATTGAATGTCATGTTTTCATTAACTCCCTACTGTAATGGAGGAATCAGTTTAATGCATTCTTGATGGCATGCGAAGTTTTAGATACACCAGATCCTAAAATATCAGTTCTCCTAGAATTGAAAAACAGCATGTATCATGTCAGAAAAGCTTATAACTCATTGAGAGCATAAAAAGAAATTCGAAGGTATTTAGGGCTTTTAAAAGTATATTTTTGGCATAAAATGATACATATGTTGAAAAGTATTTGTCTTTGCATGCAGCATATGAAGGACAACACATCTAGCATGACCAAGAAGATCGAGCTGCTTGAAATTTCTAAGCGGTTCAAGCTTGAGACTTGCTGTTATCTTTTCTGGAGCTTTATTCATTGATAAACAACTGATACAAAAGCTCTAAATTATCAAAGTTTGGATCTATTTGCAGAAAACTTTTGGGAGATGGGCTTGAGCCATGTTCGATAGATGAGCTAAGACAGTTGGAGAATCAGTTGGAACGAAGTTTGTCAAAAATAAGGGCGAGAAAGGTACGTAAAATCCATTTCCCTAAGTTCAAGGTGAATTAATGAACTTGGAAGGATAAGAGTCTCCCTTTCCTAAAAGTTTTTACAAGTGCCACTTGACATTTTCTATACAGCATAAACTAATTCTGGCAAACTTTCTGATAGTTAAGAACTATTCACGTATGTGCAGTATCAATTGTTCAGAGACCAGATTGAGAAGTTAAAGGAAGAGGTACAGTATTTGTTTTGTATGTCAACACAACTTTATTCGTATTATCCAATTTGTGATTACCATTGTTGTGCTCTAAAACTCAGGAAAGAAAACTGCTGGAAGAGAACAAAAAATTACGGGATAAGGTAATTCCCTCAATGTTCCACTATATTATTCTAGCTATTGTTGTCATACCAGAACTGAAAACTTGATATGTTTTAAAGAGTATCGAAACCACGCACTAAAAAACTTAATGAATGACGACGCTCTGTTCATGTTTGGGCCAAATCATGTAGTGCGGTATGCAACCACCGTGTCTGTCAAGCAAAAGGCATGCATTGGAACAAAGTCAAAGCATGGAGGTGGAGACAGAATTGTTCATAGGTCCACCAGAGCAACGGACCCCACCAAAATCGTTAACTTGATCATACTTTTTGCATATTTGCAATCCCATAATGTACAATGTTTTAGCCCCCCTTCCTCTCTTCTTGTGGCTTCATAGAGATTGATAAAGCCAAATAAATTTTGTCAAATGACAAACCATTATGACCATGTCCATGTGTGATGAGAAAATACACATCTATATTTGAACGAATGTATAAAGTATTAACTTTTTAAAGTATGTTGAATGTGGGACTGTTGATTTTTTTCTTCCTTTAAGATGGGTGTATTATATGATTAATTTTCCTTCATCTCTGATGACGTTTTACACCCATGATGGGTCAAATAGTCATCTGGCTTGAATAACTTCTATCTGTAGTTATTCATAGATGATATATAAAGGCAAAGGCAACGTTTTGAAAAACTACTGGACTTACTCTGTGTATTTGTTTTTCTGAAACGCTGGTTCTTGCTATCTTCTGCTTGGAGGTTTCTACAGAAAACTAAGGCAATCTCTGCGTTCTTTTAACCGGTGGAATATAACGAATCATCAAGTATGTATGTTTTGTTTTTCCACGCATATTCAATCGATCCTTGGAAGATGCATAATCTGTGTGGTTATGTTTTGTGTTTGATCTGTTCATATTTCTTTCTAACAGGTGTCAATAGATAAAATTCAAGTTACTTGAGACAAATTAAAGATAGCCCAGGATAGGTAGAAGAGTTATGTAGATAATTGCAGTAGGGATCTTGAATTTGAAATTACATATAGATTATTTCTTAAGATTTTCCCTTAGAAAGGTGTACTTAGATTTGTGAAATGCGGTAAGCTAAGTCTGTGTTACATGGGGCTGTAAGAGATCACATAAAGAATTAGGTCAGTGGCGTATTGAGTGAAGCTACCAAATGGGCTCGCAAGGATTTACAAGGTCTTCCATGTATCTATGCTTCGCAAATACCTAGTAGACCTTTCGCATGTAATCACAGCACAACCGATGAACTTAAAGGAAGATTTCACTTTCGAGGAAGAACAAGACCGTAGAGAACAAGTTTTGCATAATAAGATCATTCCTTTGGTTAAGGTACCTCGGAGGAACCATGCGATAAAGGAAGCTCGATGGCAGATTGAGCAACAGATGCGTACATTGTATCCCCACCTATTTTAAACATATATGCTTAGTTAAATTGCGAGGACAAAATTTGTATAAAAAAGGGTGATTGTAAAACCCCAAACATTTCCTTTCATTAAATATAAATTTTTATTTTCGATAAATAGTATTTTGGATTAATAGTGAACCTGAGTGAATAGTAGTTTTGGGGGACCCTACCTTGAAATATTGAAAAATATCTAGAATAAGTATTAGATTTAATGATATTGAAACGAATCGAAATAATTCCAATCGGATGGATTTCGGGAGTTCGAAAAGTTTAGGACTAAAACACCCTTTTTAGAAATAATGGGTATTGATAATTTTAAACCCACTCAAAAAAAATTTAAAGCATCCAATCAATAAGAATTGACCTTAGTTAAAGTATTTCATGATCAATTTGATAATAAGATGCTTACGAAATACTTTCAGAATGTAATTTGGTTAACTGGTGAATTAAACTAAATAAGGGCAATTTGGTATTTTTGTATAAAAGTTAATGGATTAATGAGTCATTTGAGTGGACTAATAGGAAGGTGACATGTGGATTGCACTAAAGGAGTATAAAAAGCCAAAAATAAGACAAAGTTGCTTCATTTTAGTGTGTAGCTGTGAGAGACCAAAATAAAAGAAGAAAAGGAGAGAAATGAAGGGTGACTTATGTCCAAGCTTTAGAGGAAGAAAGGTGCAGCCATTTTTGGTTGTTTTGATGGAGATTTAAAGAGATCTTGATAAAGTAAAGGAGCTCAACAATTATCCAAAAGATTAAAGGAGAAAGACGTAAGTTTTTCTAGCTTAAGATTTTAGATTTATGGGTTTTTATGCAAGATGGATGTATTTAAAATAAATGGTGATTTTTGACTCGCCATGGAGTAGATAATGAGCTTGGAAGCATTTAAAAGTTGAAAACAAGAAAGTAAACTAAGAAATCAAGAAATGAGAGGATCAACCATGGCTAGGGATTTTAGTGTGATTTGATCCAAAAATTTTATTCTAATGTTTTATGATTTTCATAGCATGGTTTTGATCCTAATAAAGTAAAGAAATAAAAAAGAATTGAATTGGGAAAGATTGATGTAAGATACGTTAAGTTTAGACTTAAGGGCATTTTTAGTATAAAAGTATGGTTATGAAGTAATAAACATATGAATGTGATTAAGGATGGTCGTTAAGTGTATTTGTGGCATTGGAATTGTTAAATGAAGTGTTATGTTATTATTTGGAAAAATTAGTATGTGCAGTGTATGTGGAAAGTATGAAGTTGAAATGGTTTATGATGTGTTTGGATAATGCTTGGCATGCATCTTAAGTGAATTGGGTTGAAAAATTGGAAAGAAATTGAAAGGATATATATAATCCTTTCAATTTCTTTCTATATTTCAATATATATATATATAGGTGAATTGTGTTGAAAAAATGGAAAGAAATTTAAAGGATTATATAAGGATCATATTTCTTTCCAATTTTTCAATATATAATCCTTTCAATTTCTTTCCAATTTTTCAACACAATTATATATATAGTGAGGACAATTTGGCCTTAAGAGGAAATGTAGTTATTGGTGTGGGTTGTTGAAGTTGATTAAGATTATGGTGAGTTAATTGAGTGAGACAGTGATTTGAAGAAATTGATAAGTTAGGATGGGTAAAGGATGGTATTTAAGTAACTTTTGAAGTTAGACTTTGAAACGGAGAACAATAGGTTAGCTTACGAAAATTTGAAAATTAATGCCTAATCGAAATGCCCATTGTGTATGTAGAGGAGAGCCACCAAATGTGTGTGCTTGGCGATAAGTTCGTAAAACTGTGAGTGTATTTCAATTTTTTATATGAAACAATTCCTTGTAAAAGAATTGATGATATGTGATATGATTATTAGTTTTATGTGAATGATACATTATAAGTGAATGTTTCTAGTATAAGTATATGTTTTAGCAATTTATGAATTGAAACTTGAAAGTTGAATTTCAAACGGTTTGAAGTTACAATGAGATTATGCTAATGGTGGAAAAAAAAGGAAATGAATTTTTAGCCTATGGTATACCATTAGGATTTGCACATTTTATTATACGAGTATATAGCGATTAACCTAGTATAAGTAAGCGATGTAGAACCAACTCCATAATTAATGGTTAACCAGTCGCAGGTAAGCATTGTAGAACCAGCTCCGTAACTACAGATATATGGTAGTTAACCTAGTATAGGTAAGCAATGTAGAACCAGCAGCGTAACTAGTGGTTAACCAATTACGAGTAAGCGATACAAAACTAGCTCTGTAACTAGTGATTAACCAGTCACCAGTAAACAATGTAGAACCAGCTCTGTAACTTTATATGTAAGGGTACCATATGGAAAAGAAGTTAGTGGTGATTGTGTCGTGTAAGAAGTTTATAACAATAATGATGTCGCCATAATTTACTTTAAAAATAACTTGAGAAATTGATTTTAGAAAGCATATATATTTTATATTGGTATTGTATCATAAGAAATGAAATGAATTTGTTTTAGGGAGGTTTAAATTGTTAAATATGGTTTGCATAGAAATGTTAACACTAACTGAGCTTGTTTAACTCACACTCTATTTTCTATTTTCAAAATAAAACCTCCAAGGTGCACACTCACGGGCTTCAGTAGTAGGGACTCTACCTCTCAAGTAGATTACTTCGTCATGTACAGATGTGTACGCATTTTGCCTTGTAGATGCTTTTGAGAATTACTGCATATCAATAAACATGTTTTGGAATGTATTTGTCTAAAGAAGGCATACATATAAAGGTTTTTTTAATGAAATCCAAAAATATGTTTTACCTTTTAAAAGTTTATTAAACTGATTGTTGAAATTGCTTATGAGTGGACTTGAAGTCCAAAATTTGTATTGGGGATTTTGATGTGATTAGAGAAGTTTTTTTAACTTTTATATAGATTTTTGAAAATTCTGGGAATGTCAAAAATACAACCATTGTGTTGCCGAAATTTTTAAAAATGATTTTGAAAAAACTCCACAACTTATATCTTTTTATGTTGAATTAAAGCTTTTCCATAAAAAGGGCCATAGGCTTAGCTCCAGGGGAACTTTCCAGTTGGATCATATATCAACTAGAGGTCCATTGTGGGGTGTCGGGTAGGCCACCTATTCATTTCAAGATAGGGGCCTGTCATAATTAGGTTTCTATATTACTTAGACTGGTGCAAATTTGTCTTATTTGGGTCTCTAAGTGTTGTAAATGTGCATCTATCTTCTTTTGATATTCTAATCCTTGTGTGTGTACTTGCCCAATCTGGTTAGCTAATTGTTTCACCATATCTTCTAATGATTGACTAATGGGTTAGTTTTGAGGTGAGTTAGGTATAAAAGAAGACCTTGGATTGTTTTCATTACTAACAAGGTGGGTTTGTCCTAGGTCCATATCTAAAGCTCGGATGATCTTTCCAACCCTCATTATATGTGTTTGAAAAAGGTTCATATTTCCTCTATGTTTATCCAGGATAACTACGCATAGCATTCACATCTTGAACCTACAAAAAAGGACATGCGTCAGTAGTGTGAGTAAAATTAGTGCAAATTCAATAAGTACGAGCTTAGGTAATACCACCAGCTACATGTTTCGACACTGAAGTAGTAAAATAAGCTACTTGTTGAGAATTTTCCTTTAGTTGATCCTGAATGACATGCACATTTATTTCGTTAACTCTCCTAACTTAATTAATCTCTTTTTTAGTTCCAAATTGTTGTGAATTTTTAGCCGCACGTTAGAGATTAATTGTATAGCCTGTATATGAGTTTTATCTACTAATGCCTTGCCACTAACTGCGTCTATCATGCTTGTATTATGTTGCAAAATTCGCTCATAGAAATATTGTATTATCAATTAGTCACTAATCTAATGATTGGGGCAACTAGCACATAATCTTTTAAATTTTTCTGAATATTCATATAGTAACTCATTCATGTTTTATCTAATTCCATATATTTCTTTCCTAATATATCCTATTTTACCAGTAGTAAAATATTTTTCAAGAAAAGATCTATGCAATTCCGCCCATGTATTTATAGATCTAGGAGACAAATAATATAACCAATCTTTAGCAAAATCATGCAATGAAAATGGAAAAGAATGTAATTTCACTTGTTCTTATCAATTCCTTCGTGTCTCATAGTAGAACAAACAACCAAAAATTCTTTTAAATGCCTATGAGGATCCTCACCTACACATTCATAGAATCTAGGAAATAAACTTAAGAAACCTGAATTCGGCTTCAAGGGTCTTTGCAATACTACGAACATTGTGCATAAAGGTTGATCTTCTAAGTTTGGTTTTGAAAGTTATTTCGAGGTAGTTGCAACCATTTTTGTCCTTTTATCTTTATTTTCCAATTTGATTTGTATTTAAGTTTCTTTTCCATCTCTTAATTTCATAAAAATCACCTTCTCTCTTCTTTACCTTTTTTTTAAACAAATGAATTGTTAGTTATAATTCAAAAATAAATAAATAAATAAACTAGGAAAATAAAACTTTCCCCGGCAACAACACTAGTGGTTGATCTTTATAATCAATTTATACTTTTAATATCATTAGAGAAAGAAAGTTTTGGATAGCTTCTCTAAGGAAAAAAAACATCCTTACAAATTTATTATAACCATGCTTGCTTCTCTCCCTAATCTAGCTACCTATAATCATACTTGCTCACTTTTTAATTAACCTACAATCTTCGTCACATTTTCCTTTGCCTTTTCCTTACCCATCTCATCTACCCTTCGTTTTCGTAGTTTTTCCTTTTTCCTTAGTTCTGGACATCTTTACCTTTTTAAAACCAATTTCTATTTCCCCATTCATCACTCCTCCCTAGTGCCAAAGCTCCAACATTATAAAGGGAATTTTAGTAAATAAAAGAGCTAACAACTATCTAGAACTAATAATAGGATTAATGTGTCGAGTGCGACTAACACCCATGCGATCATCATTGAGAGTTTCCCTTCTTTTAATTTCCTACCTTTCCCATTTTATACCTTTTAAATTAAATAACTTTTAAAAGGCAACTTTCTACCACCTTTAGACATTCTTTCTGATATTGAAGACAAATAACCTAGGAATTATCTAGGATGTAATGTCTTTCCACCTTTTCTAGCTGAACGATTCCCTAACCCACTAGCTCCTTCCTCAGGTAACAAGTGACCTTCTTTGGTTAACTAGATGGAATCAAGTTGTCGATGAAGAGAGTAGGGAAGCTTTGCAATATTTTCCATAATAGTAATAGATGATAAGATTTTGGTGTTGCCTGACATCCAAAACCAAGACAGTTCAAAGATATGGATGTTGACACTAGTGGGTTTCTTCTATGAGAAATAGCTAGCATTTCTCATAGTAAAGCAATAAACGATGAAAGCTTTGAGAACTAAAGGATTGTTAGAGGTTTTGCTTTCAGAAGACAACTTGGTACTTTTTAAGTTTGCAAGCCAAGTTGATGCTAAAGAAGTAATGAAAGTTAGGCCTTGGCATATTTACAACTAGCCTTTATTCCTTTAACCATGGAAACTAGGTCTGAAGATGGAAAGCATCACCTATGATCAAATTTTGGTGTGGATAAATCAACGTTGGGTGTCACTAGAGTATTAATCAATAAGGGGGCTTAGTGCACTAGCCAACTATATAGGTGTTCCTATTTGTATGGATGAGGTAAAGGGTCATAGAAGGAGAATCAGCCTCGTAAGGTTGCATGTAAAGGTAGAGAGTGGGAAAGATTTACCAAATGCTATTCATATTCCATGACTAAGAGAGTAGGAGAATCTTATTAAAGATTTAGTCAGAGTCATGTACCAATGGAGGCCCCAGTCAAGACAACAAGGCAAATGTTGGAAAGAAATAAGTAGGAGATTCAAGAGGGGAGACTATAACGAGTTGATGAATTTGGATACAAAAATGAACATGCCCAAAAGATAAGAATGGTGAAGCTTCATGGACACCTTAGTTTAAAGGTCCTCAAGGTTCATGACCAACATATGCCTATACCAAGTTCTCAGAAGTTCCATACTATTGATAAAATAAAAAATCTTAATGAAATAAGACAAAATAAAGGGGAGGAGACTTAGGTAGCAGTAAGAATAGACATTGGAGTTGAGGTTAGTGGATAAAACAGTGAGAAGGGAAGTATGATATTAAGTGCTCCAAGTAAAGGAGTTGAGGAGGAACAAGGGAATTCTTCCATCAAAAACAATTCCTAATGAATATAATAGATTGGAACATCAAAGGCCTTAATAGGACCCATAAAAAACTAACTACAATTAACTTCTTAGATAAAAATAGTATAGTAGTTATGAGAGTTTTTTGAAACAAAATTGGTCTAGTAAAACTTTTTGAAGCTCAAGTTGAACAAATTATGGTAGTCTTTTGTCTCAAACCACATTCAGCATCACTATGGTAGATTAATTATCATTTTTTATACAAGGTTGGTTAAACTGGAAGTGCTACATTTTAGTTACTTAAACTGGAAGTGCTACATTTTAGTTACTAACACATACATATTGTAATCAAGTCTTTAAGAGAGGAAAAAACCTTGAAGATAACTTTTGTTTATAGTTCAAATTTTAGGTTTAAGAGGGAACTTTAGAACCATTTACTTCAAATAAAACAGGATGTCCAAGACCTTTGGATGCTTATGGGAGATTTTTAACAACACATTATATTGGTTTAAAGATGAAGGAATTATGAGCATTAGAAATTTCTCCAGAGGTCTCAGGGAATATGTTAAAAATTTAAGAGTTACGAACAAAAACATGGAGGATAACTTTTATACATGGTTTGGAAGAAGATATATAGAGTTCTAGATAATGAGGGGTGGTCAAAGAATTGTCCAGAAAGCAAAGTTATATTCATAAATCTTATTATTTCAGATCATGCTTCTATGGTGATACAGAGAATCTTTGAAAGGTTGGTAAATCATGAAGTTTTCCTACAAGAAGTTATAAGTGGAAAGGAGAAGCAGGTACAGAAATTTGAAGCTTTTACATGTGTCAAGAAACTAGAATATATCAAAGAAGAATTAGAAGAATTAAAAAAGAACATTGATACAATATTAAAATTAAATTAGGTAAAAGGCATCTTAGAGAATATTCAGAACATGATTTATAATCATCCAAGTGATAAGTAGTGGTTGGAACAAGAAAAACATGCATTGGAAAATTACATAAGAGCATTAGATGACCGTTGTTCACTCCGAGGACAAAAGGCTAGGATATCCTAGTTGTGAGAAGGGGATAAAAGTTCCAAATTCTTCTTCAGCACAATCCTGTCAAGAAGAAATAGCAACATAAACTATATCTTAGATCAATCTTGTAATCAAATTACTTTTCAAGATCTTCTGAAAGACAAAGCTCACTCATACTTCAATAATGTCTTAGATGAATAGGTTGTGACTAACTCAAATCATTTCAGACCAGTTCTCAATTGAAGTGCACCAGTTCCTAGTCTCACCTTTTTAAGAAATGGAAATTGAATAAATATTCTTTAAATTAGAAGGTGAAAAATCCCCTGGACATAATGGATTAAATGGGAACTTTTATCTAAATGCACGGTCTGAAATCAATGATATGGTTACAAAGGTATTTATGAAAATATTTGAGTGGTAAGCTTTTTAAAGCTATTAATAAGACCTTCATTTGTTTGGTTCCAAAAACACATAATCCTAAATCTTTTGGTCATTATAGACTCATTTCTTAAGAAAGTGTTAGATCTGGTGATCAATTTAGTTCAAGTTGCATTCTTGGAAGGGTGCCATATTAGAGAATATTCTTATATTCCAAGAGTTGCCCAGAAGTTAATGAAAAAGAAGTTCACTAACAAATTATGCAATTAAAATTAATCTTCATAAGACTTATGATTCACTAAATTAGATCTTTATTGAGCAGATATTTTAGACGTTCAATTTCCCTCTCAAGTTTAGGAACTAGTTGAGCATGTGCTTTACTACACCATCATGTTCAGTTCTGATGAATGGGGAACCTTCTAAATGGTTCCAAGGCAAGAAAGGCATAAGACAAAGGGATCCTGATCTATCCCCTTATATTTTTGTACCATGTATTGAGGTGCTTTCTGTAAGTTATTATTACACCCATAAAGGGTATAATAGTACTGATACTCTTGAGATAACTACCAACGGTAGTTATATGAAGACAAAATATGATTGCAACGTTTACAGAAAAACAGACGGTGGTTTTTGTATGTATTGCGACAGTCATTTTGCTTCAAGGTTTTGTCAAGAAGAGTAGAAGAATAACTCGGCAGTAGATTGGAAAATACACAGTGCTTTAACCGGTGGAATAACAACGAAAACCAAGTATGTGTTTTTAGTTTGCCATGCATATAACATCGATCCTTGGAATATAAAGAATCAGTGTGGTTAATGTATTTGATCCGTTCAGATTTTCCTAACATTGGTATCAGAGCATTTGGTTGTGTTTTGTTTATATGCCTGATACAAAATCTGTGATAAACTTTGATATGTAGATATCATCAAATTTGCCTCTGTTATACTGAAAAATTGCCTCTGTTTCTGCTAGTTACTTCTCTCTCTAAACGTTATCCATGAAAGCATGATTTGTTATATTTTCTACCGTATAGATATGTTGTTTGTATTGAATGCTTCATGTTTGTTCTGATTGTGGGTTGTGTTCTGTAAACGATTTATCAACAACCCATAATTTTATTTTATTGTTTTTATGTTTATAAATGCACCGAATATCTGCAATTTTTTAATCGGTGTTATCAAAACCCAAAACACGAATATGTTATTAGTGATAAATGGTTCATCGTTTTTCGTGGCTTTCCTTTGTGTTGTTGGATGCTTCACTCAGACATGAACCAACATAAAACTCGAGTTTGACTGTTTGTTAATGGCTATTAAAGAAAAAAATCAAACATGATGGATGATGAGTTTGCGGTGTTGATGACGTTAATGGGTGTTTTGTTATGTTGGATTGATATTTTATAATTGTTGCTTGAATTGATTTCTGAATGAATCATTAAATAAACAAAAGAAAACAAAAGAGAAACAGAGGAGAACCAGAAGATGCGCAGGTAGAAGACGACGGAGACGTCTGCCGCGTGGGCGTCAGAGCTAGTCGTAGCGCTGGCAAGCCCAATTTCGTTTTTTTTGGGCTGGTCTGTTTTGTTTGTGTTATGGGTCATTGAGGGTTACTTTGATGTCCATAATTATTTGTGGCCTATATTAAGAATGGACTATTGTAATACATAATTGAGTTATACATAATATAAAGTAAAGAATTAGAAATTAGTTTTCTAATTTACATTAACTAATTAAGTTAGTTAATTTAGTTTCTAAAATGTTTACAACAAATGAAAAAGAGAAAGTTTTTTTAATACTAGAAAACTAATTTGTTTAGTTGATATTAAAAATAAATAAATAAATAAATTGATTAGTTCAATTATACTTTAAATTAGTTTAATAAATTGTTGAGAATCAAATATAATTAAAAAATTAAATTATTTCCATAGATGGGCATAAGTTCGCTAAGTGTTAGAAAAAAATAATTTGTTATTTTTTTATACTCTTCTGATACCTGAAAATTTGTTTTTCAGGACAATGCCTATTATTAAACAAACACGTAAGCTTATTCGATGTGAGGTACAGAAGAGACGAATTGGCAGCATGTATGTACAGTTGGTTAACATGCGTTTAATGCCTGGAGACGAGCTAACACAAC
>JANKOD010000192.1:24379102-24400134 GCA_026284645.1 Erythroxylum acuminatum
TCTTGAAAAATTGATCTATTTTTTTATTAATAAACATGTTTTCTAATTATTTTCTATTTTATGAAAAAAAAATTCTAAAAAACTAGAGAATTTTCCGGAAAGACCTTGATTGTAAGTTGAATTTTAACAGTGTGGCATTATTTAGGCAGCAAGATCAACAGGTTAAGCAGCTTATATATTATCAGAATTCATAAACTGTAAACTGAAATTTGAACATAAAAATGATATGACAAGAAATAAAATAAAATTCTTCGTAAAATAATGTAAAGACTTTTATTCGAAATGATACAAATTCTAAAGGAAGCATGAATTTTTAGAAAAGATTTAATGAAAAATAATTTTAATTGAAACAATGATTGAGATTTAGTTTAATTAGCCTTATTGGAAAAAAAAAACATTTTTGGACTCTAAATTATTAAAAAAAGAAAATTAGGTATAAATGTCTATGGAATAAAATAGTCCTGAAAATCTGAAAGGACTTGAAGATTAAATTGAAAGGATACTTAATAGATTAAATGACCATAACTTAAAACAAAACAAGAGTTTATTTTCTAACTTTTACTTGTTTAGTTGTTGGAAATGGATAAAATAGAGAATGATAAAAATAAGTATAATTCTAAATAATCTTTAACTTTTAATCCTGGGTATAAGCTGAAATAAAATATTATGAATAATAGATAAAAAGATATTACTATAATATTATCAAGTTATTATCAAAACATTACTAGAATATTTTCAGGATATTGATTTTTATCATAATATTATCATCAAAATTATATATTAGGATCTGTTATATTAATTTTTAAAAATTATTTTATTTTTTATTGACACTTTTATTTATAATTATTTAAAATTAAAATTTTATAAATCAATAAAAATTTTATCAATTATGTATAAAATACAAAATATTTTAATTAATTATTTACAAAATAAATCATACAATAATTAAATATGAGTAAAAAATTTCTTATATAACTATTAACTTTGTTTAATATAACCAATAATTTCACTGCTATTTCGATTCTCCTTTTTTATTCTCATTTTTATTTTTTTTAATTTGATTTCTTTCTTGCAGATTACCAAACGATACCTTATAAGCATGAGTGTCCAAATTCAAATAAAGTAGAAGAGACATAAATTTATTTATAATAAGTTTATAGGTGTAATTGAATTTATGAGTCCTATAAATCCGACTTTAAAAAGAGAAATTAAGCTTTTGAAAAATTATTTTAATTATATAATTTATTGGGTTCTCACTCCTCTCCTCTCATGCCACTTTATTGGGTCAAATATTTAAATAAACATAATGAAAACAAAAAAAGAAAGATAAGAAAATACGTTTTAATTTTTATTATATGATTTGAGCTTATAATAAGTACTTAAGAGCCTTGTTGGTTGAAAATGTCACGTTTGATACGCAAGGTAAGTGTCTAAATTAATTAGGTTTGAGTTTTTTTTTTTTTGTAAGGACCTAAGACCAAATATAAAAGAAGTTAAGACAGACTATTGGGCCAAACTCATATAGACCTCATTATTTTTTTGGGCTGTTGAGTGACTCTTGGGCTTGGGCGTGTATGACAAATTGGTACTGATAGAAACCCTCCCTAGTCCACCTATTAGAAAAGAATGAATTGTGGAATTAGTGAAAACGAATGTAATTTATTAAACCATAGTTATTTGAAATTTCTTAAAAACAACCAAGACGATATATTTGATTCAAATAAACGTAAAACAATATCAAAGACATTGTCCCCTAAAGTAACATAGATTTATTTGATTAAGTAGATAATTTAAAATATATAAATAAAATTTAATGATTGAATTAACTAGAATGTTGTTAAAGACAACAATATATTAATAACACATTTTCAATTATAAATAAAACTATTAAGAAAATGGGTGTCTAACTGGAAATTATTGACCAAGTATGGTCTTAACCTATAGTTTTGATGATAGGAAAATGTATTATTAGTAATAAATTATCTTTTGGTGATATTGGTGGTTCTATTGTATTGGAATCTGGTCGGGTCGGCTATGTCAGCCCCACCAGGCCCAGCTCCAGATATGGATATCGATAGTCCAACAACCACGGCCTGTTCGGCCCACCGGGAGTTAGACTCCCATGCAAACACAATAATTTACGTAAACCTAGTATCCACAGCGTATATAAGGTATAATTCTTCCATAATTCAGGTATGACAATACAACCTTGCCTTTCTCTGTTTACAACAGCCGAAACCCTACAAAAACACTAACTTGAGCGTCGGAGGGGCCTCCCGGGAAACAACCCCCGGCATGCCTTTGTCTGTTTTGCAGGTGTTTGATCATCGGAGTCACGTAGGACCATGGATCAGGGCAACAACAATCCGATTCAGCAAGATCAGGCTGAACCAGAATCATATAATATGTCAATGATGAAGTCCAATAGAAGGATAAGATAAGTAAATGAGTCAATTGAATAAATTGAACAATCAAAGAATGAACAAAATGGGCAAAGTGGAGAACATATGCAAAGTTTCAAGAGAATTCAAGTGAAGAACCATGAATGACGGGAATTATGCATCTTAAGATTTAAACAAATCATTGTATCCTTTCTTATAATCTTATCTTAGTCATTTCAATGAATTACAAACTCAATCTTTACATGATCATTTGAACTTAAGGCATATTGCATATATCTTTTTGAAAATTTAAATAATGATTCATTGCCATATAATATGCCAAAATATTCAAAGTCTTAAATACATATGATGTTAGACACCATTGTAATGCCATTTACAATTTCACATAAGGTAATCTCTCCAAATCCTTGTAACTGGGTTAATACTTATGATCCACGTCCTTCATGCATAGTAGCCTTGTGTTCACTCCCTATTTTGCATCTCTTCGCCAGCTTTTTTTTTCTTGATGAGCTTGTGTTTTCTTCTTTATTACCTATCCACTCCATACAAGCTAACTATGCTTTGCTTGGCTTCAAGTTCCTAGTTTTATGTCTGGTCTTCCTTTTGGGATGGTTTTATTGAAGAGTCTTCCTTATTGCACTAAGAGCTAATGCACTATAAAAAAATAGGTTTTAGTGATGGAAATTACCGACGAAAAATAAAGATTTTCCATTGGGAAATAAATTTGGCGACGAAAATTACCAATGAAAAGAGTCGTCGGAGAAACCACCATAGGTAAATTTTACCGATGGAAATAAGGAATCTGTTGGGAAATTTAGCGATGAAATATTGTAAATCCTTCAGTTAATCGGAGAAATGACCATAGGTAAATTTTACCAACGGAAATAAGGAATCTGTCGGCAAAATTAGCAACAGAGTGTTATATATCTGTTAGTAAATTTAGCAACGAAAATTTTTATTTATGTCGGTAAAATTTGGTAAATTTACTGATAGATTTACAATATCCCGTCGCTAATTTTGTGACAAAATTGTATAGTCACCAAATTTACCAACAAACATGTAACATTTCATCGCTAAATTTACTAACGAAAAGCATTATCTGTAGGGATGGATCCAGAAATTATTTTAAGCGGAGGCAAAATATTTAAAGTACTCTTATATAAATAAAAAATACAAATATTTGTATATTTGATAAACAAAAAATTAAATCATTGTCTTGAGCTTCTTACATATAATCTATTACAATTGTTCCCTACGAGTCCTCATATTTTGATATTGCTGTAAAATTTTCTTATTGTCAATACTATTGAAGATATCTTTCTCAATATATGTGATCATTGAACTCTACTAACCGTTGCCTATTATTAAACACATCAAAATAAAAAATGCTCCAGCTACAACAGATCCCTTTATAGATAGTGTGCTCCTCAGATGAGAAAGAAAGTCACACATGCTAGGAAACTAGCTTGAACCAACAACGAATAGGACAACATATTAAAAATTGGATGTAAGAAGCAAAGATTAGAATCCATATCTAGATGTAAGATTCATAATAGTTATCAGTGCCACGTGAGCCCAGATGAAGACAATTACAAACCTTACCTTGCTTCCTACTTGTTGCATGTTCAAAAAAACTAGTTTCCATGCTGGGTTGTAATCATTCTTTAGTACTTCTGTTTTTCGCTTTGGGTGTGAGGTAGTCTTTGTGGAGTTAGAAAAGAAGAAGTCAAAAAGCAAAAAAAAAATTAGTGTGATGAAAAAGTCAAAAGGGTAGAAAATCTAAATAAAAAAAGTCAATTAAGTATGTAATTTTTATCTCTCTATTTGTAAACTTTCATTTAAAAAAGTCTTGAGGCCAAATAAAAGTAATCTTAATAAAAATAGATGAGCTCAGATTTTATTTTTATTTGATATCTTAATATATCTATAATAATTGTTATTATTTTTTGTCACCAATTAAATTAATAGGGGCAAAATTTTAATTTTTTATGAAATTAAAATTTAACATAATAATTTTAAATTAAAATTTTTTAGATTCAGTCGTTCCGTCCTTGATTATCTATCACAAAATTTTTACTGACGGAATATTGCAATTTTGTCAGAAAATATAGCTATGATAAATTTCAACCGCTATTTCTTACTTCCTACCTGAATTTTCTGTTGATAATGTTTTGATTTTTTGTGTAAATAATATAAAATTGATTGAAAAATATAAAGTAAACATTATTCTGATTGGTAATATAATAAAAATATTATAATATACAAGAATAAGTAACTTTTTCTCTATTTTCTTCCTTATGTTTTAATTAATTTCCTAAAAATTATCTCCTAAAATTTCCCTCCTAAATGAAATCATACAGAAAAGTTAGAATTTGACCTAATTGCCTTGATCATTTTTTCTTTTTTCCATATTTAGTCATTTTCTTCAAAAAATCATGAAAAATATCCTAAGAGATCCTGATTGACACCTTATGGAGAGAAAGGAATCTTAAACAGTTTGCAAACAAATATTCTTAAAAGGAAACTCTGAAAGATATGATCATCACTGAAGTTAAGAAGCTTATTCTGACAAAAAATCTTAACCAAAAGTGTAGTTCAAACAGGCTTGAAATCTTCTGTCCCGCCAACCCTGTGCCCTCTGTGGTTGGGATTGGTTGTGGGACAGAGGGCACAGGGTTGACGGGACAGAAGATCTGGTCCCGTTCAAACATAGTATCTTCTCCGCATATCTAATGTAATGTCTGCTGCATTTTGTCTATTCTCACCTTATTTATAAAACTTTCTATATTTATTATCTAATTCATTCCCTTTTTCAAAAAAAAAATTGATAGACCAAAATTAAAACAAAGTATATATCTATAAAAAATTTATTTAAAAGAAATGAGTCATTATTAAAAATTAATAAAATTCTACTATAGATAAATATTTGTAGTTAAAATCTAATTAAAAGTAACAAATATTTCATAAATGTAAATTAAAAAAATGATAAAATGAAATTAATTCTAATATAATGAAATACAATGCAATTCAACATGATAACATGCAATAAAAATACGAATTAAAATTAGTCAATATAATCAAACATGAGAGCATTTAATTTGAATTTGATGAGATGAAATTATATGAAATAAAATCAACACATTATTGTTGTAATAAAATAATATTAAATAATATTTTTAATATAAGCTAGTATTACTTTAATATAAATGAAAAGTTAAACATGTATGACTTCAAAATTAGTTTTTTAAGAATATTTTCAAATTTCAAATTATATGAATATCAATAACAAGATAAGAGACTCACATATCTTTTACAGTTTAATTCATTTATACAAATTATCTTATAATTTAGTATTTTGAAAAACGGAGATAAAGACCGGTGATTTGATTTTTTTCCTTGAAAAGTCATATTATTAAAAAAGGATTGTCGTTAGATTTTGTGTTAACCAATTAGGTAGATAGAAGCATGCGATACGCGACATGTTTCATAAACATGTCAAATCTGTCAGACTGTTTTAGACGGAAAAACAAACTAATAGAATGGTTCTACGTGTCCTTTCAACAAATCTTTATGAAAATCATTTAAGAATCAACCGAACCACATAAAATATCTATATCATTAGGGTAATAAATCATTCTACTACTCTCTATGTTTAGTTATGTACATTGATGATTATCAATTGATCTATCTTTAATTAAGTAGGTCTAGATAGTTCTATAATATATTTTTAATCACTTTAGTATTGATTACTCTACTCCTAACCAGAGACGTACCTCAAATTTTTTTTAAAAATAAATATTATATATAGATATATATATAAAAATGAAGTTATTAGGGAGTTGGGCCCGCTAAAATTTAAAAAATTAAATATTGAGCCCTCTTACTTTACATGTCTGGCTCCGTCCCTGCTCCTAACTCTATAAGTTTCGTGTTACATGATTATTGATTAATCTACCTTTGATTAAGTAAGGTTTAGATAGCATCATATAATTTTCTCCTAATTACTTTAAAATAATAATTAGATATATTAATCATTCTACTAATCCTATATATTTTATGTTTATATGCTTTTCGAGATTAGGTAGGTCATAAATAGTATGACAATATTTTTCTTAATTACTTTAAAAGTATTAATTATATTAATCACTCTATTAATCCTATACATTTCAATGATATATAATTAGCGGTTAATTCACCTTTGATTAGCCGACTCTTGAATGGTATCAAAATTATTTAAATATTTTAGAAATATTAATGTAAAGATTAGTTGTACAATTATTTTAATTATTATTTTTATAATAACACAAATGATATTTCATATAAATTTTATGACTAATTAACTTTGTGAAATTTTTTCTAGTCATTTTCATACTTTTATCTAATTCTTAGTTCATAAATTTTTCAAATTAATTTTCTTTATAAAGAAAAAATATAACTCATTAATCTTAGAGTTATATTTTTAAATTATACCTCATGTTAAGTATAGCATGAATTTTGTAATTATAATATAACCAAAAAAATTTATAAAATAAATAAGTATGTAATAAAAATATCTTTACTTAAATAAATATCATAAATATGAAACTAACATAATAATTATGGTTCACACGCTAAGAAGAAGATCATCATTTTTATCACGTTTCAATTGAGCTTTATTAGTTGATTTCAACATCTTATTTAATTCCTTCAATAGAATAAACAAAAGAAGATAATTTTAACATTGGTATATACTATTGAAAATAGTTTTTTTATTAATTAAAGATAAAATTACGTATTATTAGATCTCTCTACTCCGTATTTTATTTGAAATTTTTCTTAAGTGTTGTTGATGTTATTATTATCGAAAATAGCCTTTTTATTAATTAAGGATAAGATTGTATACTACTGAACTTCTCTTAACTTTATTTTATGTGCGAGATATGACTGCAATTTTCTAATCGACAAGAGTCTATAATTCAACTGTTAGAATATAATACTTGTATCTTAATTTCTTATAAGAAAAGTATAAGATATTTTCTAGTTTCTTCCTCCTGAGCAATTTAAATTGAAGATAATCATCCAACATTCTTAAGAGACCAATGAATTTCTATATATGAGAAGTAGAAGACAAACAGCTGCACCAATGACATGTTACTTCATCCACGTTATTTAACAATGACACGTTCTTAACAGGTGGTCCCTTTTCACGCCCCGTGCTTTGCATGCAATGTCTAACCTTTCCTATTTTGTTGACAATTGAAATGCCTAACTAATACGAAAATGTTAAGAAACGAACCTAACCTTTTTCTTTTTTGGGAGGAACTTTCGGTTGTTACCTTTTCAAGTAAATTTTTGGATTAATGTAATGATTTATAAATTACGTCAATAGTTACTTTGTATTAGATAAACCTTGTACAACAAAATCAATTAAGAGAACGTACGTATATAGAAGAAATCGAATACAGATCCTTTTGATCTCATATCTTTCAACTCCGTTAACTCGACCACCTCGAGAGCTAATCATTCATTATTATACTATTATATTATTTAAATTATATTTATATATTATCTATTTAACTTACTATATACATAAAAATTCTGAATTTACTTCAAAAAGCTCAAAAGGACCACCTGGCATTTGTGGGTAATTCCACGTGTAGTTGGCATGTGAGAACACGTGTGCAGCTTCTTCGACAAGTCTGGTACTTTCAAGCAATTGAAAAGCCGCTATCAGTGGCCATTCAGTAAGTTTAACATCTCCAACACGCATCTAATTTCTCCCACTCCAGCACCTAACCGCTTTGTTGTTTTGTTCGAACTCTGGTTAGTCTTTGAAGGTAAGCATGAAAAAGAAGAGAAGCAAAGCAAAGTGTTAAAGCAAATAAAAGAGTTGTTACAGTACGCGACTTAAGTCTCATTCTTTGAAGACCGTCTCAAATATTGAAATAATTTGAGCTTTCACTTCTAGAAGCCCGCAAAATTGGTGCTTTACAGGGGTGAACTACTCAGAGGGAAGAAGTGAAGGAAAGATGGCCACGTTGACTGTAACAACACTTTTTGTTCCTTCAAAACCAAGACCCTCTGTTTTTGGACGGAGCACTTCTCTTCTTCCGTTTAGAAGAAACCCCAAGACCAAGAATCTAACTTTTAGTCCTGTAAGTGTTCTTTCTTTTTTTGAGGTCTTTGTGGATCTGCTTTGTTTTCTTGTATGGTGTTGTTTTTATTTTGTTTGGAGTTGGTTGTGAGGTGGGTTTGTGTTGATTCAGGTGGCAAGGTTATTTGGGCCATCCATCTTCGAGGCTTCAAAGCTGAAGGTGTTATTTGTAGGAGTTGATGAGAAGAAGCATCCAGGAAAGCTGCCAAGGACTTATACTTTAACTCATAGTGATATTACATCTAAGCTTACTTTAGCCATCTCTCAGACAATAAATAATTCACAGGTAACCGTTGAATCATTTTTACTCTTTTCCAAGAAAACTATTTTTGTGTTTTTTGTTCTTTCACAACAAAGGAATTACATTAAAAGCTGAAGTAGTTGCTTAGAAGGCATTCAAGATACAGGTTTGTGGATTTTTGCTAGGATAGTTGTAAACAAATCTGAGGAGGAGCTGTGCAGAATTTGAATATCAAAATCATACTTATTAAATGGTAAGAAAGATTGGTTGATAGTAATGGAAATTGGGGTATGTTTACAGCTGCAGGGATGGGCCAACAAATTGTACAGAGATGAGGTGGTGGCAGAGTGGAAAAAAGTGAAAGGAAAGATGTCACTCCATGTGCACTGCCACATAAGTGGCGGTCATCTCCTCTTGGATATTTGTTCTAGACTCAGATACTACATTTTCTGCAAAGAACTCCCTGTTGTAAGATTTCTGAATAATGTTAATGCTTTTCTTATTTTATTCCTGTTACTTTTAACATCGGTGACCCACTAAAACTACTAATGTGTCAGGTGTTGAAAGCATTTGTTCATGGGGATGAAAATTTGTTGAACAACTACCCTGAATTACAGGAGGCTTTGGTATGGGTTTATTTCCATTCAAACGTTCCGGAATTCAACAAGGTGGAGTGTTGGGGTCCTCTCAACGATGCCACCGCGAAGAAGGAAACTACGGTGGCGATGGCGTTGTCAGAGCCAGAGCCATGCCAGGTGGAGTGTAGCTGCTGTTTTCCTCCCATCAGCTTCATTCCACAAATCATGCAACAACAACAACAATAGTAACACCCAAGCTTATTAGTCTTCTGTGTCATAATTGTTTTAGATTTAGATTTTAGATTGTTTCTTTATTGAATGTGTTCTGTTAGTAATATGGTTGTAAATATTTACCATAAGTAAGTTATGGCCATTTTACCCCAGAAAATGCCCCTTTTATTGATGGGGACTATCAATTGTAACTTTGAATTGCCATTGTCTAACTTAGCTATGATATTTATACATCTTTTATTATTTTGACAGTGCTCCTATGCGAATGATAAGTTTATTATAGTTTGGAATCAAAGTTTCATTTCTTCTTATTAAACTCTCAAATTAACATTTCAATAGTACGCCTCCAGTCTTTATACCTGTAAGCTTTGATAGACGCAACCGTTAAAGAATGCTTATACCTACAAGTTTGATGATGCTTATACCTACAAGTTTGATAATTAAATTTCATGGTTTCCTTTGTAATGGAATCTCACACAAATTAGTTATACTGTTTCTGGAAGGCTCTCAAACGATACAAAGACAAAAAATTAACTTTAAAAGGAACCCTAGTTCATCCAACGTATATACAGTGTTACAAATTAAGAAGGTTTATTTACATACCAATTGCATCAAGTACTTTGCAACGGACTAACAAGTCAAAGGATACGAGTGACTGATCTACAAGATCAGAGGGCACATGCAATGGAACAAAATCCAAATTTGAACCAACTCCAGAAGGAATTTTCCACCACAACTGCCATTTCAGGATTTCTGAAATGTTCTCTAACGAAAGGCTTGTTGGCTCGGAAAAGCATGTCAGATGAGCTCCTTCTGTAGCTGCACCAACCTCGCTTTAGAATCCTGCCAGAGCTAAAACTAGATATATTACAATTTGGACGAACTCCACTCTACAGGACTCGTAGGAGTCACCGGATTGTAGTTCTTCCAAGTGAGGAGGCTCCGATTTCGCTCTCCGTGTTCTGTGTTGATAATGACATGAGTTAGTTGCTGTTGGAAAATACAAGGTTAATATGCTTATGAGGGATTACACAGGATCATGTCTGTCCAGACATCTCCTACGTTAAATGGAATCAAACAATATGGTATTGTAGGGAGTAAATCTTCACTTTTATCAGAATGCAAATCGGGGTAAGACGTTGGAGCTTACAATATACCAAAAAGAATGTGGTACAGAAACATTTCTTAATAACCTATTGCAAAAAGAAAATGAATTTTTTTGTTTAATTAGGGACACTGTTATAGCCAATTAAAACGAACAAGGAAACTAGGTAAAAGTTGTATTCACCTGGGATTTAGGGGAAGGAAACACATTCCAAAAACGTAATGTTTCATCTCCTGCTCCAGTAACAATAGTCTGGAAAGAAAATTTAATCGTCATAAGTTTATGTGGTTAATCACACATCAGTCAGAAAAAGGATGCATCAACACAAAACATGGCATAATTGCTGATGCATCCCAAAACGGAAGCAAATATTATACTTATGCATACAAAACACAACCTGTCCGTCAGGCGATATAGCAAGATAAAGGACTCTGTATGTATGACCAGTAAGAGTTGCCAACTGCATTGACAAAAAGAAGTCAGCGCAAAAATTAAACAACATAGATATTGCTTAAACTGAGAGATAGACGCCGTACCTTTGACATTGTGGGGTATCTCCATACAATTATTTGGTTTTGAGAGTACCCATGCGTGCTGACTAGTTCATTTACATTCTTAGACCACACAAGATTGCATACCTGTCATGGGTACAAGTAGTATGACTTGAGCCTTGAGTATTTCAGCCATTGAAAGAGAGATGATAAATGCCAAAAGGTTAAAATTCTTAATAGTTCATATATATGCCATGTATCCTTTTGCAAGAGTTTTGGCAAGCCTGTTGCTTTCTCTTTTTCCTTGATAAGTTTCATCAACAGGTCCGACTATTTCACCACAATATTCATAGTAAATACAGATGAATATTTATGCATGTACAAAAATCTGCACAGTTTTTGAAGATTTATTAGCTTAGTAGAGGGGTACACATCTTGTAACAAATGATTCGAGAAGAGATAATAGCTCTGATGGTCCCGAGTAAAGAGAATGGATATCATATATAGTCATGAACACATATATGCAGTCAGACCCACTATTCCTCATATATTGATACACATACCCAAAATGAAAACGTGAATGCGCGTGTACACATTGATTTTGTGGTTAAAATTCATCTGTTCATGGTACAGTGTATTACAAACATGTAGGAGTAAATTATCATAGTTTTTCTTTGTGCGCTTGTTCAATTCTTTTGTAAACTTTTAAGACCTTTCTGCAGAAATTTCCTTATTCCCGTGTTTCAGTAAGACTATTTCCAAAAGCAATAGAGGAAAACCCATCAAATGCTTTGCTAGCGGTTTGTGCGTTACCTGACTACCAGTATCCATACAGCTAAGGTGTGAGTTAGTGGTTGTATTCCAGAACCTTATACAACGATCTGCAGTTCCACCTCCAGATGCTAGAAGTCCATGAAGATGAGGAGACCAAGCAATCGCTTTCACGGCTGCTGTATGCTCACCGTATTTTAGTACAGGTTGAGTTGACTGTTGATTCCAGACAAAAAGCTGCAGTGGATAACAGTAAGTTAACCTTTGAAAAGGAAATCCATGACTGCAGGAAAACTGCTCGCTAGAGAATTTACTTATGCACATCGGAGATATCCATCACTCACCCTATTATCATTTCCACCTGATGCCAGCTCTCGATTGTCATAAGACCACTTGAGTCCACAAACCTGTATGACAACAAGAATTATTAGTAGGCTGAGGGGCATGAACTCACGGAAAATAAAAACTAGAAATGAAGAAGTAACAACTATTAATGAACAGAAAATAATAAGAGAAGAGTCTTACCTCTGACTTGTGTCCAGAGAGTTTGCTAACAAAGTCTTCCTGAGCACGTATATCTCGTTGGAGAATACTCTTGTCCCGACTACCAGAAGACAAAAGACCTGAACTCCAGGCTAAGGCCCCAACACGGAATCTGTGGCCCTCCATGGTTCTTACCCTCTTGCAACGAGATGCATCCCAAATCTATAAATGAAGAAATTGGCAGGAATAAAGTAACAATAGGTGCCTCCAAGAAAATAGAAATGTAGCAAGCTACCAATTTCCACTCATCATTTCGTTAATGTTAGAAATAACCCAAGAACTACCCAATTTAGACAATTCAAGTTTCTAACCTTCCATAGTGCAGCAAAAGAGCTGCTCCAGAAGCTTTTTGGAAAATCACTCAATATACTTCCATAAAATAAGATAGTTGGTTTGAGAGAACTGTGTTTTATTGAAGCAAAAAGAGCTTAGAGTTTATAAAAGAAGTAAAGGAGAGCAACTCACTCAATACAAGCTTTAATTTGGTAGGATAAAGAGTGAGAGTTAAGGTGAAAGCAAAGACAAAAACTGCTGAAACTTTATGTTAGGTTTTCTTATTATATAGGAAGTAATAAGTTAGACATATTATATTTGTTGTTTAAGACTTAAAAACTTATTTAAGAAGAAATAATTCTTATTAGAGTACAATTCAATTTTATTTTGAATATTTTTGTTAGGAATCCCTTTACCAATAGAGTAAGGGTCCAAGGACTTATATATATATATATATGTAAATACTCAGCCATTCAATAATGATATCTTGAACTTTTTTTCTATAAACTTCAATTTTCAATTAGAAGGCCTGATGATTTCTTTCAAGAGTTAATTCTTAGACTCTAGGAGCCATTCCTAGTTCCCTACCTTCTATCACTTGTTTAACTCATTAAAATTCCAGCACTTCTAACCTGAATTTCCTGCAACTCAAAACTCTAATATTCTAGCCATATCAACCTAACTTGAAATTCAAAACCTAAAATTCAAATTCCAACAGCCAAATTTTGTAAGTTCTAGCTACTAGTTTGATATATCTTCTACTCATCCTACATCAATTTGGTATCACAGCTTTGGTTTACAATGGTAACACATAATAGAACATATAGAAGACTATTTAGCGACCTAGAGTGAGAAGTACTTTTGAAAATTGCAAAAGAATTGGGCATCAATAATCCTCGTTCACAAGGTCCTCCAAAAACTAACTTGCATGTTACAACTCCTATAACAAAGCATGTTCCACAATTTTTGGAGACGCTAGACAACATTGAAATTCATTCCCTAAAAGTAATATGAGAATTAATCATATCTTTAATGTTGCGAACTTAACTATTTATCATAGACATAATAGTACACAATCTCCTATTGCAACTGTGAAAGTTATTGCCATTTCTCATTTTAAAGAGGAGATAGTGAATTTTCTTGATGAATAACTTGTAGCCACAAGAGCTATGGATATTGATGATTTCTTATCAAGTGAAAAAAGAATCAAGTTCTAAAAACACTTGAGTTTTAGAATATGAATTTCAAAAGTTGAATTAAAACTTGTATGAATAGTATTTGATACATTCATTGTCGAAGATGACTTCAAATAAGCCAGAGATGATTGATACAAAAGATCCTGGAGTTTATAAAAGAAAAAAAAGAGGGCAAATTACTCAACCACAAACTTTAATTTAGCGGGATGGAGAGTGGGAATTCAAGTGACAACAAAGGCTAAAATTTACTTATACTAAGTTCCCTTATTAGATAGGAAGTAATAAGTTAGATATATTATCCTAAATTTTTTAGAACTTAAACTTATTTAAGCATAAGGAATTGTTATTAGTTTACAATTCGATTTTATTTTGGATATTTTATTTAAAGATATCTTTAATACTAGAATAAGGCTTCCAAAAATTTATATATATATATAAACACGTATGTGTGTGTGTGTACCTAGCCCTTCAATATATAGTATTTTAATATATAGAAGGTGTGATGCATTTTTAAGAGTGATTTTTATACTCTAAGAGTGATTCCTAATTCACTACCCTCCATCACTTTTTTACCTCACTAAAATTCCAACACTTTTAACCTGAATTTCCAGCAACCCAACACCCTAAAATTCTATCCATATCAAACCAAAAGCTCCAGCCATATCAAACCTTAAGATTTCAACTATTCCAAACCTAAAATTCTGACAACCTAGGTTGAAATTCCAAACCTAAATCTCAAATTCCAACAGCCAGATTTTATTAGTTTTGAGGGTTCTAGCTACTAGTTTTGATATAACTTCTGCTTGTCCTACATCATTTATACTTACAGCTGGTTGAAAAATTACGGTAAAAAAATTTGGTAGCAAGAAAGATGGTCTAAAAATAATTATCTTTGACAAGATAGCATTTGATGATTCTCAACAAGGACATTGGAAATACATGAAGCAAGTTGTTTTCTACTTGAAGAACCATTTGTAACTTTAACTTAACAACTGACAGTATATATTACAATATTTCATCGTAAATGGTAATGAAGGTCAACCGGGTGACAGGCATGATTTTTACAAGTTTCACACTTTCCAACTCGTTACAAAATATCAGTTGGCCGCATCATGTAAATATTAATTCAAGGGACTAGAATATTGCGGAACAACTTAAAAAAAATCAGCAATATATGCTTCAGCATAATATTAGTAAATGCTACCCAAAAAATTTAAATATAAAGGAACCCTTAGAGTTCATGCACAGGTAGAACTTCATGCAGGTTCACAAAAACACTTCAAGGCTGGATGAATTAACCTAAACAAGATGATACACAAGATATATGTCACAATTAAATCTTGCTGTTCTTGTACCTTCTTAAAACAAATCAAACTCATTAGAATGTTCATTAAATAGCAGTTCAATGCAACCTCATTAGGGTGTTCACCAAATAGCAGTTCAGTGCAAGCATGTAACCCTATTCCATATTGTTATTATGTTTTCAAGTAGGTATGTCAGGAGACAAACAACTGCAGAAACGTTTTTTTTCACCAACCTGGACTTTCCCATTGCTAGTTCCAACCGCAAGATGTGTACCCCGCTGAGCCCATCCAACTGAACACACACTATCATCAATCCCCAGATCGCACAACTTTGTCACCTACACTCAGCAAATGTGAATTTCACTCACGAAACCAAAACCCATTAACCAGACACAATAACTAAGCCCATTATAGCACAGAATTACCATATTTCAGAAGGCTCATGAGCTCACCTTGCTACTGCAAGCATTCCACAAATACACACAATTCCCAAGTCCCACAGCCAACACATTATGCGACGACCAGTCCACCAAATTCAAATAAAAATCGTCTTGCAATGCCGGTGCATCCAATACCTAATAAACAACCAAAACCCATAAAGTTTACGGATTATACACTCAAAAATCAAACTCTTTTACCAATAAATCTGGAAAATCACATCTTTCCATTTAAATTATCAACAAGCTACCTTATATGGCGACCTTGGGACCTTCCTCGGAGACTTCACCGGACTATAACTAACGCCGGGACTCACGTCATCGAACCCAAACGGCGAGAGCGAGTGCATTGACTGTCTCGTTTCTGTCTTGAACCGGAAAATATTCCTCCCCGGCGAGTCGCTTTTATCAGGAGTATTCGGCCCAAAAAGCGCGGTTCGGAGGAGGGTGGCGTAAGCGGTGGAGCTGTCCTCTTTCCCACCATCAGAAGTCGGAGGGGTCGCCGCCGACGAACACGGTGGAGACGGCGAGGAAATGATGTTGAAAAGCGCGAAATTTGAGCCGGATCTGCTGGGTATGAACCTATCGGAGTAAATGGTTCTCAACGGTGAAATGTAATGCTTGGAGTTGATCATACGGTTCACGTGGTCGGAGGGGGACATATTTTGTAGATCCAACGACGGCCGTTGCATCGTGGCAGGTACATTAAGCTGTGAGAAAGGAGGAGTCGATAGGTTAGCTGGAGAAGTAGTCGTGGAATCGGCCATAGGAAATGGCTGCAATGTACAGAGAGAGAGATGGGGGAGATTGAAGAAGATGGGTAGAGGTGGTGGTGGGTTAGGGTGTGGGTGAGTTTTCGTGAAACTGTTGACTGTTAATTTTCCCGCGAATTAGGGTAACAAACAGCGAAAAGGTTAATGTTTCCTGCGCGGGTATTTCATAATTGGGTTGGGGTGCTTGGGAACAGTTATCTTCAGATCCGTCTCCACTGACTTAGCTTATTGCTCCCCATAAATTCATGCTAAAAACAAAATTTTTAAAAACCAAAGTCATGGCAATTTTCTTTTCTTTTCTTTTGCAATATAAAATTTGAATAAGGTAAAATAGGTGAAATGAATCAAGTTAAAATTAGTTTGATTTTGTTTCTATTATTCATATTTTGTTATTTTATTAAATAGAGGGATAAATCTTGAAGCCACTGATAAGGTCGTTTGTTTGTAATAAAAAAGTTACAGAAGTTACGGAAATAATCTCTTTGTAAAATACAAATAAAAGATTTACGTACGATTAATGACGGAGAACTTGCAATGTCTTGCTTCTTTGAACAATATTTGGTAATAACAATGTGAAATTAAGCCAATGGTCCTCAACAATAATTGTACAAAGTTACGTTACTTGTAGAAGAAAATCAGTTTGATCAGTTGCGCCGCGCCCTCTTTCCTTGAACACATGGGATACTAAATGCTTGCTTCTTAAAGACCAGGAAAGTGGATTAGCATCCTCAAGGCCTTGTCCCCAAGCAAGCATTATGATCTTTTGACTTAGCCTCCGGCACGAAAGCACCTTCAAAAGTCTTCTTTTCTTCTTGAATAGAATCATTATCCTTTCCAAGTCCAGCAGGCACAACTTATGATAGTATTATCACACCCTTTTTTCTTATTTACTGCAACTTTAGTTTGGGTGGTGGACAAGACTGAAAGACGCTGGGACACTACACTAGCAACAATGAGCGAATATTTTGGTTGAAATGTGGCTTTTAGCTTTTATTTTTTAAATAAACAAAATATTTCATTTTTAATTTTTGATTTACTTTCTTCTAATTTTTATAATTTAATAAATCATAAAAGTTAGTTTTCATTTTTATTTTTCTCGTCATCAATTAATTTATCGTTAATTAAATATATAATATATAATTATTTAATATTAATCACTAAAAATAATAATGAGTAATATAATTTAGTTATTAAAATTTTAAATAATTTAACATTTTTAAATTAAAAAGTTATTGAATGAATATATTTTAAAATATAAGATATCTTAAATACACATCAAGTTCAAAATTTAAGAATTTATTTACAAAATAAATTTTAAATACCAAATATTTAATTATAAATAATAAAATTAATTATTAATTAATATATCTTAACTTTAATTTTTAGTTAATTATTTATTTTAAACACTTTATTAATATAATAAGGAAGCCCAACGTGGGTTAATTACCATAATTATAAACATTGTGAAGAAGGACATCTTAAAAAGTTTAGACGATTGGATAATTTATCTTGTTTCAAATAGTTGGTGAGAAATATAAGTGATCCTTAAGAAACCTAGTGTTATAATGGTGAATAATTAAGAAAATGAATTGATTCCTATATGTGTCCAAATTGAGTGGTATTTTCTTTTTCTTTTTATTTATTTATTTATTCATTTTTACTCCATATCAAAGGAAAATCATGTAAACATATCATCCAACATTTCTTTATAATTATCAAATGTCAAATATTGTATTAATTATAAGAAGTTAAATTCTACAAATAAAAAAGATCACTTTTCACTTCCTTTTAATAATTAAATGCTTGAGAGATTAGTTAGTCATACTTACTATTATTTTCTTGAAGGATTGTCATGTTATAATTAGACTGGAACAACAAAAAAACTGTAGCAAAAGCAATATTGATTAGGTATATTCTCTTCCTTTAGGAGTTCTACTTGGAGATAAGATAATAAAGGAATGGAAAACATAGTGATTAACCACCTTAGTTGTTTGATCTATGATAAGGATAAGCTTATCTATAAGAAACATTTCTTAATGAGAAACATTTTCCCCTTAACATGGCATCACCATGACATGCAAATATTGTCAATTATTTAGTTACTAGTGTATTGCCATATATTTGGCTGGGATCAGAAATATAAGATTAAGAGAAATGTAAAGTATTATGTTTGGGATGATCTATATTTATAGAAATATTGTGCCCATCAACTAATAAGAAGGTATATATTTGAAAACTAAATTTCTTCCTATTTTAATTTTTTCACAATTATACATATAAAAGATATTTTAGAACAAAAAGGACAACCCAAAAGGTGTTTGAATGTAGTTTTTTAGACATTATTATTTAAGGATGCTTATTTATTTTGTAAGACATGTTAATTCTCATAAAAATCAAATGCTAAAAACTCCTATTTTGATTATTGAGATCTTTGATGTATAAGGCTTTAACTTTATAGTCCCGTTTCCTTCTTCTTTTAATAATATTTATAGTCTTTCAATTGTTGATCATGTGTTACAATAGGTAGAACCTAAATTAATCAAAATTGATGATTTAAAGGTAGTTATGGATTTTTATAATATCTAACATTTTTAACAAGTTCAAGATACTAAAGGCCATAATTAATGATAAGGGCACCCGTTTTTGTAATAGGTTGATGGAAGCATTGTTGCTTAAGAAATACTAAGTCACTTAAGTTCTCCATGTCTTTTCATCCACAGAATAATGGCTAAGTTGAGGTGTCAAATATAAAATTCAATTTAATATTGGAGAAGATTGTGAATCCCAATAGTAAGGATTAGAGCTTGAGACATGATGATGCCATATGGGTATAGAGAACTGTTTGCAAGATACTTATTAGCATGTCTTTATAAAGATTAGTGTTTGGTAAGCATGTCACCTTTCAGTAGAGAAAGACCATAAGGTAAATTGGGTAATCAAGTAACGTAATATGAATACGAATGAAATTGGTGCCCAATGAAAGTTGCAATTATAAGAGCTTGAGGACTTAGGGAATGATGCCTTTATAAGTTCAACTAGTTATAAAGAAAAAAACCAAACCTTTCATGATAAGATGATTTTGAGGAAGAAATTTGTTACAAGATAGAAAGTTTTTACCTTTTATTTAGGGCTGAAATAATTTTGCAGGTAAGTTGGATTCTTATTAGGTTATACCTTTTTTCGAGACTAACGTTTTTCCTCATATTGTAGTTAAGGTGAATGGTCATCACCTTAAGCATTAATATGGAGGTTCCTAAGTGGGCAATATTGAGGACATGGGATTAAAGTATCTAATTTATAAGGAGTGATATGACTAAGAAGAAGAGTCGGGCTAATGACTTCAAACAAATGCAATACTTGGAAGGCAAACCAAGATCTAAGCATGTAGGCTACCACCCTCCAATCTTAACTAGTTATACTTATAAGGGAAGTAACTTCTCTCATATATTTATTTTCATTTCAATTTAATTATCTATTTGATAACTTTTAGCTATTACATTAAAGACAATATAGGGTTTAAGTACAGGGAGGAGTTATTCTAGGATATGTTTGACCAGAAAGTTTTTATTTAATTTAATATAAATGGATTAAATTTTAGTGTACGTTATAATGTTAAACCAGTTGAGTATGAACGGGCAAGCATTGAATGGTTGAATTAACTTGAGATATGAACATTAATCAACATTAACACCTAAGTTAAAAAAAAGGAAGTGTTAACATTTTTGATAAATTAATTAGCTATGTCAGCTTTGAGCCTCATTAGATTGAGATATCTATGTTATATTTTCTTTCGTTTTTGGATCATTGGAAAGAATACATCTAGATCTACAACTTTCATGAAGACACCAAATCGATATTCGGCCTCTAAAATGGTCAAAAACGTGATGAACAGTAACTGACCCGAGAATGTCCGTTAAATGGACTTGCATGTCCGCTTAACGGACATAAATCGACAAAATAGCCCCATTTCACCCGAGAAGGTCCATTAAACGGACTTCCATGTCCGTTTAACGGACATACACTATCCCAAGGGTGTTTTTACATCCGAGAAGGTCCGTTAAACGGACTCCCATGTCTCCCATGTCCGTTTAACGGACATACGTCCCACATGCATTCTCTAAAACCTCTTTTAAGCTTCCTACACCTAGTCTATCATCAAATACATCCATAATCTTTGCAAATTCATTTCTTTCAACACAAAACCACTTCAAAACAACACAACCATCAATTCAATTACATTAGATCCTCAATTTCCAACTCATTTCCTTCATCATTCTCAACTTCATCACATCATTCCTCATCTATAGATCCTTTCTCCCTAACATAACTTACTCCTAAGTACCATGCACTTTAGAATCAAAATTCATCATTTCCAAGTTCATGAATACATACATATACACCTCAAGGTTAGCTCTAACTCATTCATACCCAACTCATATCCCTTATTTGTTCGTACACATCCAAAGGAAACACAATTATAGTCATTCATTCACAACTTTGCTGCACTTATTGTTCTAGCTTTATGTCAATATTTGGGACGCTTAAAGACAAAAT
>JANKOD010000192.1:24400234-24427583 GCA_026284645.1 Erythroxylum acuminatum
GAGAGGTTTGGGAGTTTAATGCACTCAAATTGATAATTGAATGGTTAGGGCATGATATCACATTAGAATAAGTGAATTTGGGAAGATTATGAGTGAATATAATGTTAGAATGGATGTAGGAACCATTGGAGAGGCTTGGGAGGAAGATTTGGGTGTTGTATGTCCGTTTAACGAACATTAAACGGACCTTCTCGGGTGAAAAACGACCCTCAGCCCAGTGTATATCCGTTATTAACGGACCTTCTCTAGTGGAAAATGGCTTTTCAGTCAGTGCATGTTCGTTTAACAGACATCCTCGGGTCAGCAGCAGTAAATCGCGATTTTGACCACTTTAGACGTCGAATCTCGCTTTGAAGTCCTCTTTCAAATGGTCAAAAAACGAAATCAATCCGACATTTGTGGTGAAAGTTATGATAATCGCGCCAAGACATGTCACTGCATGATTAAGGACTTAAACAGGTTGGATTCTTTTGGTCATAACTCTCTCATCCGACCTCCAAATGAGGTGATTATTGAAGCAATAGATTCATAAGACATGTATATATCTCTCCATAAAAATTGAATCTATTGGAGTTGATTTGAAAAAGTTTGATGGAAAGAAAATGAGGGATCGGTTGGGAGAGCATGATTACGGTATGAACACCCTTTAACTTTTTAAGTATATCTTGAGCTGTAGAGCTCTGATTAAGGTGGTTCTTGCTTCAAAATGAACTAAAGACTAAGAGCTATGATTTCTTCGAAGAAGTCAAATTGAAATTTTGATTTGAAGATTTCCAAATTCTATTCAAATTGAAATTAATTGGTATGGGCATGCCATTGAACAAATTGTGAGTAAATTTTTGGGATGTAATGAGAATGAAGATGAACAGATGATGGCTAATGAGGGTTAATTGAAATAACCCTATAGGGTGATATGTTCACGTCTTGTGTTTATGATATTTGGAGCGATTGTTGGGCTTCGGAAACGGGGCCCAACATAAAGATCAAGACTAAAGATTTTGTGAGGATAACTTTAAGACTCGTTATGGCCATTACAAGTTTATGATGATGTTATTTGGATTAACTAATGCTCCTACCATTTTTATGGTTACGATGAAGTGAGTTTTCAAGCCTTTTTAGATCAATTTATAGTTGATTCATATATGATATCTTGGTTAATTCCAAGAGTGATGAGTTGCACATTAAGCATTTAAGGATCGTACTATAGACTTTAAGGGAGCATCAATTATATGCCAAGAAGAAATGTGAGTTATAGTTGAAGAATGTATCATTTCTAGGCATATTACTAAATTTGGTGACGGAAATAAATTTCCTAACGAAGTTAAAATTTTCGTAAGTAATTCGGGAGATTTTACCTTTACCTTTTCTGTCGGTAATTTTAGCTACGAAAATTCCATCACAACAAATTCCCACCAGAATTTTCTGTTGATATTCTATTGTTTTTTTCTACATTTAATTTCTCTAAATAATATAATCTTGATTGATAATGTAATATAAAAATTGTCCCGATTGGTAATATAATATAAAAATTATAATGTACAACAATAAGTATCTTAAAAATGTATGTTATTACTGTATATTAAGAATTCATAAAAAACATAAGAGTAGTAAAACATAAAATAAAATCCATTTAAGTATGGAAATATTATAAATTTAAGCTATGTAGTTGGTGAAGGTGGATGATTTGATTGTTACGATGAGGTGTTGCCCCTCCCTTTTAACTCATCCATCTTATTACAGAGCTGGGTTATGTACTCCATCGACTATCCCAATTGAGTTACCAACATCTCCATTGTGCTCTCATGCTGAACGACCCTCTCACTGGATGTGGACCGCCTACTATATCCAGCTGTATTGGATGTGGAGGATTGCAAGTAGCATGTGTTTACAAAAGAACCTAAGCCAAAAATTCTTCCACGGCGATCCCTACCACCAACTTCATGAAGATATGTCTGACCCTCATCAACATGTTCAAAGTTCTAAGACTGTCATTGAATACTTTCTTGTATTTGTTCCTATCATTATAATTGTTTATATTAATAAGTGATAATTTTTAACTAATATTATTTATCAAATTAATATTAAATTATAAATTTTACATACATTAAGTTGTTTGCATCGGGTGTTGACGAAGGTCATACCATCATGCTTCTTAGTGTGAGTGTGTAAAAAAAGTTGATGTAATATAGGCTTTGTGTCCATAGACTTTTATTGCATCATAATAAAGTATTATAAGTTAACTACAATTTACAAAAATTTTAGCAGAGTTTCATTAATTTTTATGATATTTACCCCTGTTAAAAAAAAATTTCTCAACAACACAGTCATTCACGACAACAAACATTTATAAAATTATCATTCTCCATAATACACATATATTTTCATTCTAAATTTCATACATTAAATTATATTAAAATCTAATTGGTAGTAATTAGCACAAAAATTAGAATATAAGTGTAAAGTTTAGATATTTACAAATTTCTCTGCATGCTCCTGGTGGGTTGTGGATCCTCCAGTGTCTATAAATAGACTCTCTCCCTCCGGTCCTCCCTGTCTGTTTGCAGAGTTGTGCTCTGAAATGGAGATTGCCTCGGGTGTTGCTCAGTATTGCTTCCAACGACTCCATATTTCTTCAAATATATAAGGAGGTTATAAATCATTCTTGTGCATCAAACCAAAAAAGTCTTTATAATGTGCACAAGCATAACTGCCCCATATGTTAAAAATGACATCATCAAATTTTGAATCCCAAACAAATTCTTTGTGAAAAATAAGAAAAGAAAAACATACTATAAGTACTTGTAAACCACAATATTTATGTAATTAATGTATAAAATTAAATTAAATAAAAAAATTAAAGAATTTATTTTTTGTACCTCAAACTCCTGATAATAAAAATCTTTTGTCTCCTAAGAAATATTCTTCCATATATAACCCTCAAGTTCTATCTTCTCTTTAAACTTAAATGAGATAATTTTAGAGCACATTCCAGACAGAACCAACCTAATATATAAGCTATTTTAGATCATTTTCAAATTATTTAACCTATAACTCCAGTATAAACCTATGGTGTTATTGTGTATTACAAAAATTTTAGAATTTCACTCATAGATCATTGACAACTGTAATGTAAATTCATCAATTCCTTTAGCTCCAGGCTAGAGGCCACCTTCTTCATCCGTAGCGTCTACCCTTGATATCTTTTTCAGTATAGATTCAGATTCAGGTATGGGAGTAGATGTTGCATCGATAGCATTTGATGGTCTAGATGTAGTAGGGGTGTTGTATGGAGTAGTAGTAGTTAGGGAATGTGACTCTACAAGGACTATAGGAGGGCAAAGTGACGCCTCAGCTGGATGTGCACTAACTGGACGTGCAACACCTGATTCTGTAGCATCTATAGAATATGATGCTTCACCTGGACGTGCACTAGCTCCTCCAAATGGTGATAACCTGAGACTGGGCCGTAATATATCTATTTTCCTCTTGTGGCATATTTTTAACCTTTTATTGATTATTCAACTAATAGAACAATATAAATTAAATATATAAAAGTATATTGTTGATATAATAATAAATTTATTCATATAATATTCTATTACTTACACAAATTAATTGCTACCATAACTTAATTGTAAATCAAAACCATCATCATCTTCTTTTTCTAAAGAATTAGAATCAAAGTTAGGCCCTTCTTCAGATCTCTCGTCCTCTATAGGTTCCCCATCCTCTCCAGATGAAATTTCAACATATTCATTATTTAGATCATTCAAAGGTTCATTCTCGTCATATGTTACACATGCATTTATTTCATGAACATCTTCCTTAAACACTTCAATTTCAATTCTCTTTTTTTTTCTCCTTTTCCATGTAATTCAAAAACACCTCTAGGTTTTACTTTGTAAACGACCAACCAATCTGACTTATCTTGTCTTAAGCTAGGAAAAGGGACATAGTACACCTAGGTCACTTGCATCACCAACATGAAAGGTTCAAATTGTCTAAATCTTCTTTATTGGTTGATTTCAATTAGATTGTATCGATTAAGCACTTTTGTTCCAACATTAGGAGTTGGATCAAACCATTCACACATAAATATCATACTCTGTTTTATTGGCAAAGCGGAGTACTCAATTTCAAGTATCTCAATAATTTACCATATAAATCCATCAATTCTCCCTCTATGCAAACCCCACTATTTACTATTGTCATGCTATGACCATGATTTTTTGTATGAAATTTGTATTCGTTAACAAAATAGACCTAATATGATTTAACAGTTTGCAAAGGTCCTTTCGGAAGATCATATATAAATTTGTTCTCTATTGTATTTTCTGAGGCCTACATAAAAAATCATATTAAATACTATAATTTCATTTAAACACTTTGATATGATAATTCAACCATTTTAATTATTACAAGTCAAAACTTACATATTTCTCAAACCATCGAGGAAAGAGGCTTTCAACTTCTTTACTAATATCACCCTGTGTTTTTTAGAGCATTAGCTTACGTAACCACTCCTCGTATAATCTAAAAGTATTATTATGTTTTTTAGTTGTGAACATCACTCACCTTAAGAACCCAAATAATCAATTTCAAAATTAACTTATACTTATTGAACGAAAGATTGAACCTCTTAGCAATTCAATAAAATGAAACCATAGTCTTCTTCTGTTAACATTCTTCTTGTTGAGCTTCCATATGTTTGTCCAGGATATGTGAAAATGGATAAGTTACCATCAACATCACCATTTCAACCCCATCATCATTATGAGGAACTTTTCTTTCTCATGTGTGCATATGCGACTCAAAGTAATATGAACAAAATGTACTTGCTTACTCTATTAAATAAGCATTACATATCGAACCTTCAACTCTGGTCTTGTTTTTAACATTTTTCTTCAAGTGATGCAAATACCTACATTACAAATAGGATTAGTAAAATTATTGATTAAAATATGCTATAAGTGTTATTTAAATATTAACTATAATTACCTCTCAAACGGATATATCCATCAATATTGAACTGGATCAACAAGTTTAGCTTTGTGCGCTAAATGTACGGGTAGATGCTCCATACAGTCAAAGAATTTTGGACGGAAAATCCCTTATAATTTACACAAGATAACTGAAATTTCCCTTTCTAGTTTTTCCATTTTAGCCAACTTTATTTCAAATGATGTTAAGCTTTTGAAAAACAAACTTAATTCTATTATAACTTCCTAAACCTTATTCGGTAGAAACTCCTGAAGTGCAATAGGAATTAGCCTTTTCCAAAACACATGACAATTATGACTTTTCAACCCAAAAAATTTGTACTTCCTGACGTCCACACACCTTGTCAAGTTCGAAACATAACCATCGGGAAATATTCACATAAAATTTCCTTTAATTTTTTGTCTAAAGTGTAACATGCTTTTGGATATTTACTCATGCGAAGATCTTTATTTAACTCACAAATTCTACAAAAAATGTTTCAAATCAGCTCCTGATTTTGCATTATCCTTTGTCCTCCCTTCAATGTTCATTATGGTGTTGAACAAATTGTCAAGAAAATATTTTTTTCAATATGCATCACATCTAGATTATGAAGTATGAAATTAGTTTTCTAATATGAAAAATCCTAAAAGCTATTTCGTTTTCTCCAACCAAAGTTTTTACTAATGCTTCTATTAGCTTCTTTAGTTTCAAGTTCTGTAACGTTTAGCAACCATAATTCATCAATCTCCTGCAATATCTCTTCACTAGCTTTATGAGGGGGAGAAGTTGTTTGTACCATCCTATTCTTAATGAACTTTTATTTATTAAGTCTAAATGGATGATTTGGAGAAAGAAACTTCCTGTAGTTGGCAAACTAAGATGTTTTACCCCCGTTAGGAAGACAAAACACATCAGAATCATTATCACAATAAGGGAAAGCCAATTTCCCTATTATGCTCCATCCAGAAAACATAACATACATAGGGAAATCACTAATAGTCCATATCAAAGCTACTTTTAACAATAAAATTTGTTTAAGAAACACATCATATGTCTCCACATCAAATTCCCAAAGATAATGCAATTGAGATACCAATGGTTGTAAAAATACATCAATTTTATGTTTTGGAATTGAAAGCCCTGTCACAATCACCATCAAGAACATATATGCTTCATTCATACTCATCTATGGAGGCAAATTATAAGGAGTAATTATGGTTGGCCATGATGAATTTTGTTGGTCGGATTGATCAAAAGGTTGGAATCCTTCAGTTGACAATCCTAACCTAAAATTTTGATTTTCAACTGCAAACTCAGAATGGGTGTCATTGAAATGTTTCCATATATATTCATCTAATGGATGGCTCATTATTCCATCTTCTTATTTATGTTCATTATGCCATCTCATGTGAGATGTAGTAACATCAGAGGCATATAGTCTTAGAAGTCTTAGAGTTAGCAGGAAATAATACATCTATTTCAAAGGTACTAATTTCTGCTTCATAGTACGCTTTCTTGGTTTGAACCTAAATTGACCACAAAATTTGTACTCTTGTAATTCCACATCATCTCCTCAAAACAACATACATCCAAAATTGCAATAATCAAATTTGTCAACTGACAAACCAAGACCCTTAATAAGTTTCTTTATATTGTAAAAATTATCAACCAATTTATGATTAGGAGGCAATGATTCATTATACCAAGCAAGAATTTTATCTAAACATTGATCAAAAATAGGCCCTTTAGACTTTATGTTCAATATTCAAGCAATTGAAGATAACTGAGCCATGACCTCACAATTTGGCTATAATTCTTTGTCAGTTGATTTTAGTAAGTCAAAAAAAATTTATGTTTAGGTTTGAGTCTTCTTCAAGATTTTTTATTTGCCTGAAAGGTATAACCGGCTACATCATAAATCATTTGGGTACAAGGATTTTTAGTTACACCCACATTATTTGTTATAAATCCAATTCCCCTTTCAAATCCATCTACATTTATTGAAGAGTTTACATCATTACCACTTGAGGTGCTACAAATTAATGGCTTCTCATGTTGTGTCTACACAAAATAATTTGGAACAAACCTTTTTTCTTAACAAATGCAAATTCACTTCATCAATAGGAGGAAAACGAATATGTTTACACTTTTTACATGGACATATGGACATATGATTTTTGGACCTTCTATATATGTAGGTTGAGAACATACATAGTTAATAAAAACTTGAACTCCCTCAACAAACTTAAGATTATGAAACCATCAGGTGTTAATTGTCTATACATCCAAGATCTATAAATATTACTCATTTTTGCAAAATTGTTATTTAAAAAAGTGATATCATAGTTAGATATAATAACCATTATGGTAGGATCCATATTAATCTTACAGAACATTTATTCTTTAGTTTGCACATTAACAATAACATAAGAAGAAAGCATTGTACTATAACATATGCATAAATATTTGTAATGTTAGATGATAGGGAGTTGCTTGTACATGAATAAATCATCCTTATTCTTCTAAGCAATTATCTAAGCGTTACATGATCAAGATGTTTACTTGTACATAAACAATTCATATTTTAGTAACATTAAACGAAAACCCATTTCAATGATTAACATGAATAAAAACATACATTAAAAAATAAATTTGTAAAAAAGACAACAAAGTGAGTACCTTTATACTCTAGAAATGGAGAAAAAAAAATGCCCAGGATAGAAGCTGTAATAAGTCCCTGACAGCAACAAAAATAATATGATCTATAACGACATATATCTTATAGTTCAATAATAATGTCTTTGTAAAAGACAAGTACTGTTGAAATTAACATGATCATTCATGTATGCATACTTTCAACAAATAACAAGAAGATTAAATATAAAAAAATAATATATGAACGATTGTCAACATAAACAGTAATATTTTGTTTAATCATAGTACCTAGAAATGTCAATTCCTTTGACATGTTTATTATATCTTTAAGGATAATCCTTTTGTTAATGGATTCATAATCATAAGATTTAGGCTAATATGTTTGATGACACTCTTTGTTTATGAACTTCTTCTTTAATGATAGAGTATTTTATTTTTATATGTTTAATACCTATAAATACATGTATTTTTTCAAAAAGAAAAATACTATGATGATATCACAATAAATTTTTAGTGATTTGACAACACTATTGACAATTACAAGTTCTAAAATAAAGTTTGGTTCTTCTCAACCAATTGAAATGTGCACATAAACTCCAAAAGTAGCTATTGATACACTGGCTCTTGGATCTTAAAAAACTCTAACTAGTTGTCAAAATCCATTGTCCACCATAACTTTTTCTCTAAATCTAACTCTTATAAAAGTGCCCAATCTACATATCTCACCACCTCAAATTTATTCATTTGAAGAGTTTGATATTAATTTAATTGAAGCATAGTCGTGAAATGGAGGAGAAAATAATCAAATTAGTCTCTAAGTGGCATATTAGTTAAGATATCCATCATAGGTGGGTGATGGGCTCAGGATCTATAAGAGAAACCTCCCATGAGGTGGAGATCATATCTTTTTGGTGCTTGTGGCGGGGCTACTCTTTCTCCCACCTATGTTATGCCATAGTCGTTGTACGTCTCATTATAGTTAGTAGTTAACTTGGAAAGGTAAAAATTAGACATGATCATAGTTTAAAGTGAGTTTATTATAGCACCTATTATCAACAATATTTCAATCGACAATTCTATAATGACTAAAGCACCATCCCAATATGCAATTAGTTTATAATTAACTCATTTGTTACCATTGTAAACTAACATCTCATTAGCATCCATAGCTAATAGCCTTAACATTTAACCTTCCCCCTTATATCCATTTATAAATAAGACACCAAATTTAATGCATCCATATATGCAGATTGAGAACATGCATACTCAATAAAAGCTTGAATTCCCTCAACAAACTTAAAATTAATGAAACCGTCAGGTATTAATTGCCTAAATGCAGTTGATAATACCACAAAAATATGTAAAATGATCAAGAATTAGAAGACCTAAACAACCTAACACTAGAGGAGTTGATTAAGTCAATACTCACTTGTGATATGAGACTAATTGAAACTCGATAAGATGAAGGCATAAGCAAAAGAAAGAGAATCATATTTAAAACATAAAAGGAAGAAAGTGACATTGATGATTATAAAACCTTTACTCAAAGCAACAATGAGGAAATATCTTGACAAGGAAGTTCAAGAGGTTGCTTAAGAAGAAAAAATAACAAAAGAGAAAAAAAAAAGCAATGGTGAAGGTAAGTTTCATTGTAATGAAATGATTAGCATTGTTTGGTATGAAAGTAAAAAAGATAAGCCACTTCAAGGATCAATTCCTAAACCTCAAATATTGCAAGAAGATAGACAAAAAAATATTACAAAAAAAGAACCAATGAAAGAAATATAGGATAATTTAAGTGAATTAAAAGGAGAAGGAAAATATAATATGCCTAAACCAACTTGGCTCATGAAAATAAGTTCAAATATCTAGAATAACTTGAGAATAGTGATGATTAGTTATAGTATGGTGAATTTAATTGATATTGGCAATTACCATAGGAAAAGGTATCCTTAAAGTACAAAGAAACTAAGGAATTTCATGTATGAAAGAAAATGAGCGATTACAAAGTTCAACAAGGCTAAAAGCATCCTTCCATCAGTTTAAGAGTAATAATATAATGAATGAGAATAAAAACATTATGAAAGAAGTTAGAATATGAAGTAATTAGTTGAAAGGTTCAGTAAAGGAAAAGAAAAATTAGTAAGATCTTAAACTATTGGAGTGGAATAGGATACACAGAGGGTTCTCTCTTATCTAATGGTAAAACAAACTTTGTTAAGGGAAAATGCTTAAAAGAGTATGAACCTTATCATATAGAGAATAAGATTTAAGTGCCTCCACTAGAAAATCATCTTATGCATCTTTAAAATATTCTAAACCATCACATGTCTATATGTATAGCTCATACACTCACTATATAAAGAAAAACTATTACATAGCCTCGCACACTTATGCAAGACTAAAAGCTCCATATATAAACTTAAGTGGACAGAATGTAAGTATATAGAGCATCATAAATGATATTCAAAATTTTAAAAAACATAAAAAATATTCTTGATGTTATTATTATGAAAATTTTGGTCGTTTTTAATGGTTTTGTAATCTTAGAAAGTGACTTCAAGGAAAATCTAAGGAGAAGTTGGTTAAGAAGAGCTCAAAGAATAAACCAAAAGGACTCTAGAACATTTGAGTACCCAAGATAAATAAGTTTCTTAAGTATGTAAGACTAAGCTTTACCAGTGACATTTAGTTCTAAAAAAAATAAGATAAAAGAAACAATAAAATTTATAATATTTCAAGTAAAAGATAAAGGACTCATGAAATTTAGATAAAAATCCAAGGTGAGCTAATGATTATTAGATATTTGTGATTTATCAAAATTTTATATCAATTGCTTAATGTCAATGATTGAGGACTTCTAGATATTGCATTAAAGACTAGAACATATAAGCATTAAATTTATAGAGAAACCTAACAAACAACATCGTGTTAATGGACTTCCATTGATAAAGTATCACATTAAAAAAGTTTAAAAAACATTCTCAATCTTATATTTCACTATAAATATCAAAGACTAATAGCAGATTATCTTATATTATACAGTTGGTAAGGGAGCAATTCTTTTATTAGGAAATAGAACATAGTTAAACGAGAAGATGACTCTTACTTGGTTTATGCTTTCTGCTTTTAGCCCTTCTACCATATCCTCGGGCTCAATTCTGGCCTGAGAAGACATGAAATAATTGATTAAATGTAGCTAGATCAAGGAAAGAAGCATCAAGAAAAATTTCTCACTTATGGCAATTTTTGATGTGTGCAAACCAAACCCCGGAGAAGAGCAAAGAGATTAATGAGAGGGAAAGAGTCCAACCCACTGTTGCCGGCAAGGATAATATGTATTTAGCATCTATTATAGTGGAACATATCGCATATCCAAAAGAGGATGGAACAGATGAAGAAACGATAGAAGCGATTTAGGTTAAAACGAGAGAGAGAGAGAGAAAGAGCTTAACTGAAATATATATGTTGTTTTTAATTGAATTTCCTGACGAAATGGTTTTTCCATAGGTAAATTACCTACATAAATGTGGTTCTATAGGTAAATTCCCGACAAAATGGTTTTTTCCATAGGTAATTTACCGACGGAATCACATTTTTGTAGGTAATATGGAATGGTGTTTCCGTAGGTAATTTCCCTACAAAATGTTGTTCCTGTAGGTAATTTCCCTACAGAAACATCACTTCATAATAATTTACCCATAAAAATATATTTTTGTCGGGAAACTACCTACAAAAATGTGATTCTGTAGGTAATGATATTTCTGTAAGAAATTTCCATATATATTTTTTTCCTTCGGTAAATTTCGTACACATTTTTTTACTGGGAACCATTTGTGCCTATTTGTATGATAACTTTCACTATTCTGTCACTAAATTTTGTCAGAAAAGTTTGGCAAAAAATTCTGTCCTCTTTTAATGATAGGATTTTTTGGTCACAAATTCCGATAAGTTTACCTACAGAAAGCAATTTAAATCGTTAATTTACTACAAAAAAAATTCGTAAGGAATTTTCTGTTGGTAATTTGCAATTTTCTTGTAGTGTTAACCAAGTTAACTCATTTAGTATCTATTAAGATAGGTTACTCATTAGATAAATTAACGAGATTATACATAAAAAGAATTCATGAGACTTTATAGAGTTTCTATTTCCACTACATCTAATCACAATACTAGATTTGTAGCCAAGTTTTGGAGAAATTTGCAAGATAACTTGGAAACTAGGCTAAGTTTTATACAAATTTTCATCCTTATACAAATGGATTATTAAAGAGGATAATATAGATCCTAGATATGTTCAGAGATTGTATTGTGGATTTCCAAGGGGCATAGGATGAGCATTTGGCACTAGTGGAGCTTACGTATGATAACAATTATCATGCCATCACTCAGATGAAACATTTTGAAATTTTGTATGGAAGTTAAAGCATATCCCTTATTTATTAGGATGAAATGGATAAAAGAAAACATTTGATATTTAAGATAGTTTTGGTGATGGTGGAGATGGTCAAGTTAATAGAAAACAAGATTGATGTCGCCTAAAATGGATAAAAGAGCTAAATGAATTAGAGGAGCCAAACTTTAGAGGAAGGGGGTGATCATTTATTCCTAAATGTGTTAACTACCAGAGGGATTCAAAGATTTAGAGTTAAAGAAAAACTGAGTCCTTAATTTGTAGGCACTTTTGAGATCTTAAAGAGCATGAGTACATTGGTTTATTGTTTGGTGTTACCAATGATATTGTCCAATGTTTGTAATACTTTTTACGTGTCAATGCTTATGAGATATATGCATAACCTATCAATATTGTGGATTATTACCACCACACTTAGACACAAACTCAAATAAAATGAGGTAAAAGGGACTTTTTTACGTTAAGTATTGAACAAAATTTTAACTTAAACCCTACTATATAGTAGTGTTTAAGAAGAAACTTAACATTGTAAAATCTTTTCTATTTAAGCTTAAGTTGATGGAATTATAAACTTTCTTCTAGGTTTCCATCTAAAAAATAAAAATGGCATCTTTTATGTAAAATGTGTGATCAACTTCTTTCTTTCTTAACAAAAATGTAAATTGAGTAATCTACCTATTCAAGAAAAGAAAAGGATGGAGTTTGCTACCATTGACACACAAAATATAGAGATCACTATTTTCACATATATAACATGAAAGTTTTAGAATTAAAAAAAATAAAAAACTATAAGAGAAAGTCATCATCATATTTATATAATCATATACAACCACGATGCGAAAAAAAGAATGGAAATCATAATCAAAGTAGGGAAACAAATAATACCAAGAAAAGTTAAAGAATTAGGATACTCAAAATAGAGGGATGGTTTTGACTATACTAATATGAATAAATTTTTCCGAGTTGTTTTGTGTTAGTTGTCTTCGATCCACTAGAGCCTAATAAAAGTACCTTTTCTAGCCTTCTTGATGCTTATGTAATTCATTGCTTTGATCTTTCCTAAACCTTCTACATCCTTTTGCATGCATTTCGTAGTAGACAACGACAAGTTCTTGATCTTTGTCATGACCAATAAGAAATTAAGTCATCAACGACCAACCCACTAATCAGGACACGAATTACCATATGAGTTATTTTCTTCCATTTTGTGTTATGACTAATGTGAAGAATGAGATTAGTTTTGTTATGATTTAAAGAACAAGAAAGAGAAGATTTGACCAAAGAAGAAGAGATTAAGTTATGAGTGGTTTTAGATTGGGTTTGCCTTCTTTATGTTAGTGAGATAATAAGGGACGTAGTTAGGAATTTCATAATATAATCCATAAATCACTTTAAAAGACATTATACCAAAGTGGTGGCCCCCACGTTGATAGTTGAGATCTAGAAATGTAGACCCCTCTTTTAAATTAAAAAATACCACTTGCATTTTTTAAACGAAACCCAAATGGTACTTTAAATTTTCATTAATTAAAAGTTCAACTATAATTGTTTTTTATAATGTTAGGGCTCTTTTTTTAACTCTACTAAATTTTAGGGTTTAATTTAAATGGGAAACTTTTATGCAAAAAATGCCCCTTTTCTTAAAAAGGATAAGAAAAGTTCTAAAAAATCCTCCGTCTAAAAACACAAGTCAGATGAGTATTATGAGTTGCCTTAGTGATGTTAATAAAGGGTATTAGATACGTTATTGTAAAAATAAAGGTCATAAGAAATATGACTACATGAAATATAAAGCCTAAAAAGAAAAATAGCATGTATTCCTAATTAAGAAAAAAGCTTGTTCTTAACGATGTTATGATCTTTAATATTAAATTTGAGAAACAATCGTAAAAATTATTAATATTGTCAAGTAGAATCATTGAAGTGAGTATTATGATAGACCTGAGGGTTTCAAAGAAGAGCAAAGGTTTGTTAGTTAAATACTTAGAATATTGTGAAATAGTGACTCAATTTGTTACGACTGTTGATCCTGAACAAAATGGTGTGTCAAAAAGGTATTTAATGATATGATAAGGAGTATGAATAATATGAATAATCTTCCATATTACCTCTAAAGTAAGGCTATGGAAACTCTTTGTACATTTTAAACAAGGTACAAAGCAAATCAGTGCCTTAAACACTTTTAAAATTATAGAAAGACCAGAATCCTAACTCACTATCTTTGAGTTTAGGACTTCCCTAATAAGGAACTCGATATCATCTTTATAAAATAAATTATATATTTTCCCTAGTTCTTATTTGGTAGGTTATCCAGATAACTCTAAAGGTTAAAAGATTTTACTATAAAAAGGGAGGATCTAGAATTGAAGAGTCACAACTAGCTTATTTTAGAATATGATATATTTGATAATGTAAGTTGGTTCAGCCATATTCTGCTGAACCGGAATATCATTGTCTTGATCCATGACCTGTGCTATTCTGACTGAGATATACCTGCAAAATAGACAAAGGCACGCCGGGGGTTGGTTCCCGGAAGGCCCCTCCGACGCTCAAGTTAGTATCTTTTGTAGGGTTTAGGTGGCTAGGAATATCAAATAGTAGCTAGGGTTATAGTCTCATACCTTAATCCGATGGGAATAGTACCTTATATATGTTGTGGATGCTAGGTTTACGTAGATCATTGTGTTTGCATGGGAGTCTAGCAACTGGTGGGCCGAACGGGCCATAAGCAGGTGTGAATGGATCTGGGCCTAGCACAGCCAACCCAACCATAAGTCATTCTCAATCTTTGTATAAGCTATAAGAATACATACTTTTATGATTTCGTATCTAACACCCTTCTATCTAAGGTTAGAAGATTTTATACTTGACGCCTTTCCAATAAATGACCAAGAACTCATCATATAGTACAAGATAGTACTAATGAGATAATGATCTTATTTGGCTTTGAAAAATAAAATTAAGAGGTGTTTATACTAGAAATTCATAGGGACGTCATTTTTCTACTTCTATATGTAGATGATGTCTACCTTGCATCAAATGACTTAGGCATGTTACATAAAGTTAAGCAAACATTGTCTAAATATTTTTGACATAAAAGAACTTGGCGAAATATCATTTTTTCAAATATTTATATTTTTAAATTTGATTGAGTATATAAATTTTAACTTTGCTATGTGCTCTTATGACAGAAAGTCAACATCATATGACATTTTTTTTCTTAGCAAATGGTGTTGCTTCTTAAAAAAATGTCAAAGAAATACTTATGATCTCTTCTGCTATAATTAGTTGCATATTATGGGACTTCTTCACAAATAATTTGGTTGATATTCTAAATTGTATGTGATTGATTTAGTTGCTAGTCCTAATAGTATTGCTCAATAATAAAAATAAGAATATTTTTATGTGATTGATTTCGTTGCTAGTCCTATCTAGTTATACTGTGGTAATCTTTATATAGTATTACTCAATAATAAAAATAAGAATATTACAAGGTCTATTAGAGATAAAATATTTAACTATTAAAAAATTTATACATAAAGGTGACATCATGGTATATGATATTTTCTTTGGCTAAATATGTGTTGGTTAATCATTTAACAAATGACTAAACTTTGAATTTTTTTTGGTAATTCAATAAATTGATTGAAAATAAATAGAAGTTATGTACAAGCTACAAGGACACCCTGAATCAGTTCTCTACCACTACCAAAAATGGCCCTTCCTGCTAACATACAGAACTCATCTTTGCCATAAGAGCCTAACTTGCCACTACATACATGCTAAATAAGACTACCAAGAAGAGGATCTTATAGGAGGTACAGCCTAACCAACAACATAGCTATTCACAAATTACCATAAACTAAGCATATAAGGGATTCATCTTGTTTTTGATAAGCCAAAATTCATTCCAACACACAACCTAGCCATGTCTAACAAGCGACACAACCAGGCACTGATTACAAGTTTAGAATGATCATTGGTGAAAACCCGAAGATGATAAGAGACACCCCTATAGCTTGTTACTTGCACCCATGTTGTTCTAGTTTTTGACTTTAGAAGTCTCCTACTGTCAACACCTAGATTCATCGCACTGCTACTGTTGGATGACCCAAGGATAGGACTGTTGCCATGTGTGACACCATGTTGGTCATTACTTTTTAGAGGTATCATCCTCTCCTGTCTAATGTCAGAATGTAATGTACCCTTCTATAGTTGGATACTTGACTGAATTGTTTACCACGAGGGAATGCGTTGATGATTGACCATTCCAATTAGGTCCTGCAACAATTAAAGGAAAATAAACCAGAAATATAATTTACCTACTTGCGGTGTTTGAGTAAAGCTGCTCCATTACTTGGAAGATCACTTTAGTGTTGAAGCTCCCCACTTCCATGGCTTTGTCTTGGAAGGTTCTGAGGTTTCTCTCGGACCAAAGGTTATAAACAATAGCAGATAGAAGGATAAGAAAGGTGTTAAGGTCAAAGTTTCTAGGGCTTGGGGTTTGGTTGAACCAATTTTGAATGGAGTGAAGGTTTGAAAGGTATGGAATGTTTAGCTGAAAATGATTTAGGCAGTGGAGCCAAACTGATTTAGAAAAGGAGTATTCAAAGAAAAGGTGCCTAATAGATTCATTGTCAAAAGAGCGGCGTGAACAATGGTTAGGGACAAAAGTATAAAGTAATAGGTCTCTTGCTTGTAGCTTATTAAGGAAAGCTAACCATAAGATAAAGGCATGCCTTGGGTTTGCACCTTGATACCACACCAATTTATACCAAGTAACACTCGGAGAGGAAGGTCGCAACAAAGAGTATGCTGAAGTGTTTGTGTAGGTTTTAATTAGGCTGGCAATCCATTCTAGTCTATCTCGTTGAGACCCATCAGATTGATATATTAATGGTTCTAGTATATGAATGGCCTCAATTGTGGCAGTTTGCCAGTTCCAGGTACTGTCAGTGATAACTTCATCTACTTTTGCATTCATTAGGAGCTCTGAACCATTAATAATCCTTGGGGTTAAGAGATCCTTCAATATTCCTCGATGATGCCATGGGTCCTGCAATAAGAAAGTTGTAACACTATTCCCTATCCTAAATCTAAAGTGGTTCCCAATAATATTCCTAACCTAAATGAATTTCCTCCAGCTCCAAGAGTTATTGCTAGTTGGTTGAGCACTACAAAAATTATTTCTTCTAAGAATTATGGTGTATACCCATTTAACCCATAAAGCTTCCCTATTAGTAAAGAGGACCCAGATCCTTTTTCTTAACAAAATATTATTCCAAATGGGTAGGTGTTTAATCCCTAGACCACCCTCCTTTTTTGGCCTACAAAGATCAGACCATTTTACCTTGGCATGAGTTTTTAACACAACCTTCCTAGACCACAAAAAGTTCCTAAGTTTAGACTCAATATCTTTAGTAATAGAAGCAGGAAGAATGAAATGGCTAGCCCAATAGACCTGGAAGGTAAACAGAACAAAAATTACCAACTAGAGCCTACCAGCATAGGATAAAGTCTTATTTGTCCAATTGTTAATTTTGGAGTCTATTTTTTCTAACAAGGGATACAGTCTCTCCTAGTTAATCTATCTGTTAAGAGAGGTACACCTTGGTATTTCATAGGGAATTGATCTCTGTTCAGACCTGAAAGATTTTCCAATTGAATGGCCTAATGATTCATATCAGAAGATAAGAAGAATTGACTCTTGTTAAGATTCATTTCCAAACTAGAAAATTTAGAGAAAGTGTTCAAGGAATTAAGCAAGGCAGTTATCGAGGTCAAATCAGCATGACAAAACATTAACAAGTCATCAGCAAACAAAAGATGGGAAAGTTTGAGAGTTTTACATCTCCAGTGGAATTTAAAAGTAGGATTCCTTGCTATTGAATCATTCAGACTCCTAGAGAGGACCTTCATACAGATAATGAACAAGTACAGAGAGAGAGGATCACCTTGTCTTAATCCTGATTTCCCATAATTTTTTTTGTAGGAGTCCTATTAATGAGGATAAAGTATGAAGGAGAGGTTAGATACTCTTTAATCCACTTAATAAACATGGGAGGGAGTCCTACAGCTAGGAGGACCGTGAGGAGAAAATCCCACTGAGTAGAATCATAAGCTTTTTCCAAGTCTATTTTAAAAGCACATCTCTTATGGCCATTTGAAAGGTGATAGTTTTTAAAAATTTCTTGAGCTAAGAGAATGTTGTCCCCGATACAATGATTTTGAATGAAGGCACTTTGGGTTGGACTAATGATGAGGGGCAAAATCTGTCTAAGTCTATTAGACAAGATTTTTGTGATCGCCTTATAAAGCATGTTATAAAAAGAAATAGGTCTATAGTCCAAAACAGTGCAAGGTTGATTCTTTTTTGGAACAAGAGAAATAAAAAGTGGAATTAAGCTCTTTGAGGAGCTTCCCATGTTGGAAAAAGTCTTGAATTGCCCTAGTGATCTCAGTACCAATAATAGGCCAAGTATGTTTAAAGAAGAATCCATTAAAACCATCCGAGATAGGGGCCTTATTGGAATTGAAGGAAAAGAAGACTTCCCTAATCTCCTAAGAAGAAACTTTAGCTACAAGAGTGTTTCTAAGGTTCTCAGGAAGAGGGTGAGGAAATGGAGGTGTCACATAATCCTTATCATAAGCTAGGTCTTTCTTTTTACCAAGAGAGTTTTGGAAAAAATTCAGAAAGGTGTTTTGGATTGCTTCTAGGTCAGTGATCCTTTGACCACTGCTTACCAGTAGAGAGTGGATTGTGTTTCTGTTCCTATTTGACAAGATGGAATTGTGGAAGAACTTAGTGTTTATATCCCCCTCCCTAAGCCATTTAATGCGGGAAGCTTGTTTGTAGAAGGATTCTTGGTCATTTAAAGCATTAAACAGGATGGTCATAGCCTCTTACTTTTCAGCTACTAGTTGGGTCTAATTAGGCAAAAGCCTCATATGATCTTAGATGGTATTCAATTTAGCTTGACAAGTCTCAAACTCTTTTATTTAAATATCCTACCTGGACTGAATTTAGGGATTTGAGGGCAGTTTTGACTTTTTTGAGTTTTATCATAACACAGAACTTAGGAGTCCCTCAAATTTGAGAGTTCCAAGCCTCTTCTATGGTTTGAAGGAAGTTGGGTTGAGAGACTAGGAAGTTTGAGAATCTGAGAGGTGAAAGTCTTCTCTAAAGGACAACAGAAGTCCTTATCACTATAGGAGAGTGATAAGAAATATTAGGGTTAAAAATCTCTCCATAAGATCTGGGAAATTGAGAGCTCCACTGCGAGTTAATCAGAGCTCTATCTAGTTTCCTAGCTATGTGGAGATCACCAGATTGCTTGTTGGACCAAGTGAAAATTGGACCACAAGAGTTGAGGTCAAACATTTAACAATCCTCTACACATTTCCTAAAATCTCTCATGCCACTAATAGCAGAGGGGCCAAGGGGATCTGCTTCGTGAGAGAACAGAATTGTGTTAAAATCACCAACCAATATCCATGGTTGGTTCCCAATAGAGAGTTTGATGTTTGAAATGTTTTCCCAAAGGTGTTTCCTATGATTGAGGTTGTTTCAGCCATAGACACAAGTAGCAAAGAAAACAGAATCACAATTAACAGGAGACATTTCCAAAAGGATCAATTGGTCAGTGGTAATAATAGGAGTGCACAGATAACGGTCTGGATTCCAAATGACCACTAACCTGGCACAAGAAGCTTAGCCTAGATTACTACAAAAATGCCATCTAGGAAACATAGACGAGCAGATATTATTCAAAAGGGAAAGAGATTTAATCCTAGATTCTATCAAACACACAAAAGAAACAGACAGCATCTTAAGGAAAGATTTCACAACTAGCTGTTTTTTATGGTTATTAAGACCTCTAATGTTCCAGAAACCTAAATCCATAACAGAAGACAACAAGACATCACTATTGTTTTTGTTTCCTTCTAGATTTCCTACCTCTCCTAATGGTAAAGTCCCCCTCTGCCCCTTCCATCAAACCCGAGCTCTGAGCTTCATTAGAAATAGTAGGAACCACATCAGATTTAGGAGAGGCAAGAGAGTTACCTAATTCACACATACCAGGACAGGTAGCATCTTCAAGGTTGACTGAAGGAGCATCCTGCTTCTACTGCACTTCCTTGCCTTTACTCTGCTTAATTGGGGTACCACCCAATTTACTTTCCTTAGGACTAGCTGGTTCCTTGGTAGTGTAACATCCCAGTCCCAATGGGAAGGGTAGAACAGTAAATATAGGAGTACAATGATAGTTTAGAAATGCATTTGCATTCTTATGCATATTGTGGCATACACATACATGTGAATAATGAACTTTTTACACATGAAAATAATTGTACATGCATTCATTGACAGTCCGGGTATAATTGGTTATAAATGTGATTGTTTTGAGAATTTTAGGTTATTGGTATTGAAAATTGATTTGGAGAGTGAAATTGTTGATTTAGAATTTTTGGAGAATTTTTGGAAAATTTTCTGAAAATTCGAGGTAATTTTTTGGACTAGGAAAAATGTCAAGTGGCAAGACAGTTGATAAATGGTAGTAGAATTTACTGTCAAATAGCATTGGAAGTTTGGATACATAACTTTAGGAATTATTGACAAGTGTCGGAATTGGGTTTGAATGGCTTAGTTTAATAGGTGTAATATAGTTGGCTCCATGGAAATGTGGACATGTGGCAAGTGACACTTATAAATGACTAATTGTTGAATTTTGAAGCCCATTTTTGCTCTCTAACGATGCTTTCTCTCTCTTAAAAGACCACTAATATTGTTTTGTCTTCATTTTATACCTTGCTTCCTCTTAATTTTGTGGCTTCATCTTCTTCTCTTCATCTCCTTCATGAGTTGTTGATTCACCTACTTTGAACCTTGCTCCATCTTTCAATTTATACTTCCATCTTGTTATTTCTTCAATTTGCCATAAGAAAAACCTAGCTTTACCTCTTTCAAGATGAAGAATATGGGATGCTTGGGAACTAGGGTTGAGTGAGAGTTTGAATAGTTTGGAGTTAAATCAAGTAAGTTTTTCTTTCAATGTCTTGGTATGGTTTATTTTAAGCTAAAATGATGAGTAACTTGAGATTTGATAATTTGATTTTGGAAGGTTTATGTATGTATCTTGGGTGATGAAAAGTTCATGTTCATGTCTTGTTTGTGGATATGTAGGTGAGTGATAATGCATGTAAGGGTATATAGAGGTTGAGAGATTGAATGATTTTCAAAGGAGTGATTGGACGAGTGTAGAAATTGTTTATGAATGGATATATATGTATATGCTCTATTTTTAGTTATTGATAAATTATAGATCGTGAATTGTTTGTGAGTGGTTTATTGAGTTGAATTAGGTAGAGAATGATGAGGAAATGTAATGGAAAAGATGATCTAGGTATAAGAAGGTATTAGATGAGTTAGATGTAAATCTTGAAAATTGGAAAATCTGGAAAGATTTTGCAGCAACATGATCTTGAGTATGCTCCAATTTATTAGCCATAACTGCTTCTATTATTGCTCAATTGAAATGATTTTTGGTTTGGATGAAACTAGAGGCATTTGGCTACATTTCTTATGAAGACTTTGAATTTAAATTTTGTCTTAAAGAGTCCCAAGTCTTGACATGAAGTTAGGAAATTGAGTGCAGCTAAGGTTGTGGATGAATGTATATGATTGTGTTCCATTTTGGGTGTCTATGAACAAATAGGGAATATGAATTGGGTATGGATGATTTTGAGCTAAACTTAAGGTGTATATGTGTGTATTCACCAACTTGGAAATGATGAATTTTGAGTATGAAGTGTTTGGTACTTAGGAATAAGGTGTGTTATGGAAAAAGGATAGAAAGTTGGGAAGAATAAGATGTAGTTGGGTATGATGAATGAAGTGAGTTGAAAGTTGAAGATTTAATGAAATGTAATTGATGTTTGAGTTGTTATGAACTGGTTTTATGCTAGAAGAGGTGAATTTGAGAAGATTATGGGTATATATGATGATAGAATGGGTGTACGAACCTTGGAGGAGACTTTTGAGGGAGTTTTTGGTGACATATGTCCGTTAAATGGACATTAGGTCCGTTTAACGGACCTTCTCGGGTGTAAAAACACCCCCAAGTCAATGTATGTCCGTTAAACGGGCATGGAAGTCCGTTTAACGGACTTTCTCGGATGAAATGGTGCAGTTTGGCCCGACAATGTCCGTTAAACGGACATTCACGGGATAGCTTTGGAAAATCGTGCTTTTTGACCATCTTAGAGGCCAAATCTCGCTTTGTGGTCTCATAACAGTTTTAGATCTCGAAGTCTTCTTTCAAATGGTCCAAAAACGAAAGCAATCCGACATCTAGAGTGAGAGTTATGTTAATCACGCCAAAACATGTTACTACATGAGTAAGAACATAAACATGGTTGTTTCTTTTGATCATAACTGCTTCTCTAGAGCTCCAAATGACTTGATTCTTGAAGCAATAGATTCCTAACACATTTTCATATATCTCCATAAAAATTTGTGGTAATTGGTGTTGAATTGAAAAAGGAGTGGTCAAAGGAAATTGTGGGAGTCTGTTGGAACAGTGTCAATGGGAATAGTTTTACTAAGCATACTTCAATGTTTTGATCGTATTTAGACCTGTAGGATTCCAAATGAGATAGTTCTTGATTTGGAGTAAAGTAAAGATATAGAGCTACAAATCATATGAAGAATCTGAATTTTGATTCAGCCTCTAAGGTTTTCAATTTCGAGATAGAAATTAGGTTTAGTACACTATTTTGCAATTAGAACAGTCCGAAAATGTTTGAGGTATATCTCCCAATCTACTAAACCAAATTGAGTGATTTTGGTGTCAATGGAATTGTAAGACATAGAGGAACACTTTTCTAGAAGAGAATATGACCAAATTCTTCTGATTTTTATGTGAATAGTAGACTGAAAATGTGACTTGGAAAAAAGGGACGAGTTTTGTTATGAGAATGATTTTATGATGTATTTGATACCCGGGATTGTCATGAATATGCATTGTACATCTTTCATTTCATTCATGTGTATTCTTAAACACCTATGATTGTACGAATTGTGATGTATGTGTATGGTATTTGTTATAGAGGAGCAACTAGAACATCAACCCACAGACATTGCCGGAACTTCCAGGTACTAGCTTCGGGAGCAGTTGGTGAGTAACCTAGATGGTTTCTCTGAATTATTGTTTGTTTATAATTATGTTTAAATAATCATTGAATGTGATTTGATTGTGGGTTCCGGACAGGAGGTCCGATGATTGTGAAATGTGGATTGAGATATTGAAGTGCTGCTTGAATGTGAATATGAGACCTATGTGCTTGTAATGTGATTGTTTGTGGTGCATGCATTCCATTCATGAATGCATAATCAGATAATGGCAGTTGTGACCAGAGTAGCCACCGATTAGTGCTTAAAGCTCAACGAGTGAAACTGAGCCTCGAGCTCAAAAGTGAATCAGAGCCTTTGGCTCAACGTTTAATGAGCTCTATATGGGACAGTTCAGGCACTCGTTCACAACAACGAAATAATTGGAAAAGTGTCTCATAAGCATTTCATATGCATTTTTTAAGTGTGTTTGATTGATTGAAATGCAGAATTGTTTATGCTTACGTGAAAATGTGATACTTTTGTAAAGTGTAAAATTGTGAAATAATTGTTATGTGAATTGATGTGTTGCATGAGTTGAGTGAACCATCGATGATGGTTACCTCATTGAGTTCGCAAAACTCACTAAAATTGCAACGTTGTCTTTTCAGGATCGAGAGACAACTCTAGCTATTGAGAGGCTCTACAGCCGTGTAGATTGTGATTTAGCAAAAGGAGTCATGGCTAAAAGGTCAGTCAGCTGGAATTTTTGGATGGCTTAGTTAGATTGTACATATTTTCCTCATTTTTGTAGTACTTTTGCACTAGAATTTGTTAATGTACATATAGTAAAGGATGAAAGACACAATGTAGACTTTCGATTTTGAGAAATGAAATGAGGAAAAGTTAGTTTAGTTTTGGTCATAAAAATAATATTGTGATTTCTTATGATGCCTTATAAGCGAATAATGATATGATGCCATATGAAGTGAATGTAGTGATCGAACGTAGCTCGCCCTTATCGTAGGATATGTACCGGAATGACCTTCGGGCGTCCCGGTGTGTACCCTGCGGTAAGGGGCCGCTACAGGCAGGGCTTTTCTTCGGGTCATTGTCCTTCAGTTGGTTTCCACTAGAAGGTTGAGAATTATTGTCCTTTTCCATTTCTGCTTGAAACCCAGTTTCAAACATGCGACCAGTTAGATGCCATTCCTTTTTCTAAGCTGCCTTCTCTGGTTGCCATTCATATTCTATTGCAATCTCTTTGAATGACATCTTGCCCTCATCATCATAAATTGCCAACTAAAAGGATGAAGGCCATTTCTTTTCCAGATCTAGTTCTACACACAGTCGAGCATATAGTATTCTGGACATTTTTGCAGTGTGAGAATTCATCAGCAAAGGACGTCCCACTGCACTGGCAATCCTACCCAACCCCTTATTGTTCCAATACTCGTAGGGGATGTTGTCAAATCTTACCAGACAGGGGCGTATCTAACATTCTCCTGCTCCCCCACATTTAAGCTCCATTTTCGCAAGAACAGGGGCTTTCCTTGAATGTGCCAGGGTCCTTTTTCCAACACCTCATTCAGTCCACATTCATAGCCAAATTTAAACAGAAACTTGTTTAAACTAGTCATTAATATTTCAGTTAACCTACAAGCTAACCATGCCTTGGACAAGGCTCTCTGAACTACTGGGAAGGCAGGACGCTTACCAATAAAGAAGCCTATTAGGGCATGCCAAAACTTCTATGCTCCTTGTTATGCTAATTCAGGTGGCTGGATGATGAAAATTTGGTCCTCCTTGCCGGAGGGTAGTAGGCCAGAGCCTTGACACTAGAGGCCTCCTCCACACCGTCAACAAAGACGGATTTCCAGGTTCTGGGAAGAACTCTGGGTTAGGTAAAAGAGTCTCTGGGTCAGTCAGAGTTTCAGACAACTGGTGCGATCCTAAGGGTGCCTTAAAAGATGGGATGTTGGGGCAATTTGGGTCAATGTTTTCGACATTAGGGCTGGAAGAAAGGGTCGAAAGGGGGGTTTTTTCAAATGGGGAGTAGGCTAAGGGTAGGCAAGAAGGAGATGGGAGAGAAGAAGGAGATGAAGCCATGGAAGAGGGGTCTCAACACTTCAGTGATCTGCAACGTACTAGGCACTCTGTTGCTCTCAATCACTCTTTCACATCGCTCTTGAATCCTTCTTTTTTAAAAGGCTTTTTTTTCCTTTGAAATTTTTTATTGACATATTTTTCATATCAATATTTTAGATTTCTTTGACACTGTTAGTTAGGCATAATTATATATTTACTCAAAATAAAATTGTATTTTCATATAATATGATTGCATGAGATATATTGATCATGATTAGTTGGTTCAAAGTCTTACAATTTACATTAGACTAAAATATTATAGGTCAAAGTCCTAAAATTTGTGTGGATCTTAAGAATGTCACATGATATTGGACATATTTATAGTTCAATCTTAGTTATGTCTCTTGAAACATTCTTATATCTCAAGGTACATGCGAATTTATAAGATATATACATATAAAGTTTTAATCCCACAAGAATCTCTCTAATATAGTTTACCATAAAGTGAGATAAATAAAAACATATTGCAATTTAGCATAACATTTTGAGAAATATATACCAACAAATGAGATAAGTATATTTTATTACAACTTCACATAAAAGTTTTTGTTGCAATTTAACATAAAAGTTTTATTTTATTCTCTTAAGTTTTATTGTATACTACAAATACTTTTTTTTTTATTCGAGGAAACCCTACAGGCGGGCCAAGCGGGCTCACCTCTCAGAGGGCCAAGTGGCTACACCCCATCAGAGGGCCAAGCGGTTACAACCTATCATGGAGGGTCACACTAGTTCTCTACCCATAGGTAAAACCCCAGCTGCCCCAGGCTCTTACAAGAGGGGCTAGCAGGGAATCGAACCTGGGACCTAACCGAAGCCAAGCCCCGCTCTCAACCATCTAACCACACCCTTTGAGGGCTTTTTTTTTCAAGCCAGTTTCAACCCATCTACTACAAATACAACAATGACAAAATATATAATTAAACAAATTAAATTTATCATAGAGAATTCAAGTTTATAGAATAATCTACTTTAAAATGTGTAATCAAATGATTATAATATTTTTATCATATTTGTTTAAATACGATTAGGATTGACAATAGATCGACCAATTGGTCAAGGGGGTAATGTTAAATTTTATTTTATTTGGACTTTTATTAATTATTCATTCCTAAAAGTAAGGTTAAGAAAAATAATTTTGGTCAAATATAAGAATAATAAAGTATTTTAATAATGAATCTAATCAATTGGACTATAGTTCAATGATGAAAATAATACGTTGTTGTTGTTGTTTATTATTATTATTATTATTATTATTATTATTATTAGCCTGATATATGTTAAACTTGTGAGGAGAATGTCAGTAAATTTACTATAAGCAATTATTAAAATACTATAAGCAATTAACTCTAACTAGTTAATTAATAGTTATACATATTAAAAAGAGAATAAATTTTTTAGTATATTTGTTATTAAAAACTTTGATATAGGTCGATTAAAATTTTAATGAGCATATTCATATATCAATGAGTTAGTTTTTTATTGTCTCTATTGGTATAAATTTATAATTAATCTTAAACAGATGATTAAAACTTCAATGTGTCAAAGAAAAGAGGAAGACAATTTATTAAAGATATTTGACATATCTATCTTCAATTAGTCTTTAATTAATTGATATTGAGTGGCTGACTAAAACTCTTAGGGGCTATTTGTTTCTATTTTTTTTTGTTTTTTGTTGTCGTTTTTGTAAAAAGAAAAACAGGTAAGTAAAACGTGTTTGGTTTATTCTGTTGCGATTTTTTGTTTATGAAAATAACAAAACCACAACGGTTTTACAAAAATTAGAAAATATCATTTCTCTTAATTTTGACAACATATTTTCTTTGACAGAAAACCAACATATTCCTACTTTCTATCTTGATTAATAATAATGATAAAAGTAAAAAATTTATAATAATAATAATAAGATAATTAATTTGGTATAATAAAATTAATAATATTAAAATATTAAGTAGAACATTTATAACAATAATTAATAATAATAATAATAAATAATAAATAATAATAAATAATAATAATATTATTATTAACAATAAATA
>JANKOD010000192.1:24437778-24449735 GCA_026284645.1 Erythroxylum acuminatum
GAATAAAGTGAAAAAAAAAATTACCCCGATTCGGATTGGGTTAGTCTTAAGCTTTCCAACGCGACGCTTTTCTAAGATATTTGTTTACGGATGTCGAAAATTTGTTTCAATTCGATTTGCTTTCGATTCTTTCACCTTATGTTTCCGCTTCGGATTTGATTCAGATCCGTTATTGATTTGTTTCCGCAATATGATTTGATTGAACCGTTCGTTTGCTTTGATGCGGTTGAATTGGGTTTCGCCTTTCGTTTCGCTTGGTTATTCTGATTTTGTCGCATTATGATCCAAATGCTTTCGGTTGCTTTCGTTTGTTTTCATTTTTCCGGTTGGGGTCCGGTTCCGAGAATCGGGTCCCAACATGAAGCTCTAGTATAGTTATAAATTAGTCTTGGTAACTTAATGTCAAAATGATGGTATTCTCATTTTAACATGAATATGTCATTTATTTATAATGGGTGATAGTATTTTTTGAACATAAGTGTAGTATTGGATGTGCTAAGGTTTGAGTATAATTTTAACTAAAACATGGTATTCTTCGTACTAAGTGATAACATTCCCATTTAAAGGTAAACATGTGACTTATTTATTATCGGTGGTAGTTCTTTTTAAACATACGTGTGATATTGAGTGTATAAAACTTTGTTATAGTTTTAATTGAGACATGGGATCTTAATATCATAGCAATGGTATTCTCATTTTAAGGTTAACTGTGACTTAGCTATTATAGGTGGAGGTATATTTTGAACATAAATATAGTATTGAATATATGAAAATCTTGCATAGTTTCAGCATGATATTCTTTATACTGAATGATGACATTCCCATTTAATGGTGAACGTGTCTTATCTGAGGTTGGTGGTAATTTTTTTAAACATAAGTATGGCATTGGACATATGACATTCTGATATAATTTTAATTGAATCATGGTAACTTAATATCAAAGTGATGTTATTCTCATTTTAAAGTGAATTTGTCACTTATTTGTAAAGGGTGGTGATATTTTTTTAACATAAGTAGTGATATTTGTTTTAACATAAGTTTAGTATTGGATGTGTGAAGTCTTGGTAAAGTTTTAATATAGATATAGTATTCTTCATATTAAGTGATAATTTTCATTTAAAGGTAAACGTGTGACTTATCTATTACTGATGGTGGATTTTAACATATAGATGGTATTGGACATATGAAGTTTTGTTGTAGTTTAAACTAAATCTTATTATCAAAGTAACGGTATTCTCATTTTAAGGTGAACATGTAATTTATCTATTATGGGTGATGGTATTTTTTAAATATAAGCATAGTATTGAATATATGAAATTTTGGTATAGTTTTAATTGAGCCATGGTATTCTTTATACTAAGTGATGGTATTCTCATTTAAAGATAAAGGTGCGACTTATCTATTATTAGTGGTGATTTTTTTTAAACATAAACATGGTATTGAATTTATAAAGCTCTAGTATAGTTTTAATTGTGGAATGATAACTTAATATTAAGGTGATGGTATTATCATTTTAAGGTAAACGTGTTACTTATTTATAATGGGTAATAGTAGTTTTTTAACATAATCATAGGATTGGCGTATGAAGGTCTGATATAATTTTAACTAAGGTATAGTATCCTTCGTATTGAGACAATATTCTCACTTAAAGGTAAACATGTAACTTATCTGCTATCAATAGTGGTTATTTTAAAACAAAAGTGTGGTATTGGATATATTAAGCTCTAATATAGTTTTAAATGAGATATGTTAACTTAAAATCAAAGTGGTGATATTTTCATTTTAAGGTAAATTTATCACTTTTCTATTATAGGTGGTGGTATTTTTAATACATAATCATGACATTAGATGTAAGAATGTCTAATGTAGTTTCTATTAAGCTAAGGTTTTCTTCTTACTCAATTGTATTCTCATAATCTTTACAGCTTGTCAATGAAAGTTTATAAGGCTCGTATAAACTCATTTATCATAGACTAAGTACCTAAATCTAATATTTAGGTTGAAGGTAACGCGAGTTAGTACTTTATCTTTGTCTTCTGTCATTGTAAACTCAAGCATTTATCATACAACAAAGAACAATGGTGTCCCCTTTAATGTCAATATAAATAAAAGTGTAAACAAATTAAATCTAGTCAAAAGAAGATGTTAGAATCCAATTGTCTCAACTACCAAGAATACGAAATTCTTGATTCTTTCAAACCTTAGGTCAAAATAGTAATTGTATTAGTACAAATAAGTTTTAAAATTTTTGTTCCTTTTTCAAAATGACAAGAAGAAACTTGAAAAAAAAAAAAGAGAGCAAGATGAAAGACAATGAACAAAAAGTAGAATTAGAAGAATTAGAAACATTTTTATCATTGCAATTATAGTCCTACCTCTTTCTATTATAATACAATAAAATTTGCTAAAGTGGCAAATGGTTAACCAAAATTAGCCAAATATGATTGGCTACATAGTCATCCTACTTTTTTTCTAATATTCATTTCCTTTTCATTAAAAAAAAAGTTTTTCCTCTTCTATCTATACACACATGTCAATTGAAATTTTTTTAATATTTTATCTAAATTATAATCACATATGTTAAATTTTCTATCGCAACTAAAATCACATATTTACTGCCGAGTTAGAGCGTGATATCAGCTGTGTAATCCTACTCTCATCTACCTGTGAAAGCCTGCTACAGATGTATAAAGCTTTTACATACATGCATGCGAGAGAAATTGTGATTACAATATCAATATACAATCTCGTATGAACATCTGAAACTTCCTCGTCATACTCAAGTTATACACAAGGTTACATTCCTTCACTCCAACTTGAAGAGTCAGCTTCACTCTCCTGCGCTTATCGTAAAGCAAGCTGATCCTGATTCCTGCGTCCAGTAGCCATCCTTGTCACTATTTTAGCAGGTAATCTTCTTAAGGAAGAAAATGGTAAGTTGATTACCATTTGATTCATGCAACGAGCAAGAGCTACGATTATGGGACTGGTAATGACAACAGTCAATTAGAAACTGCTTGTTTAAAAGGTTTCCGAGCTATTTATTATGTTTAACAGGGAAGTACATGTCGATAGATGCGAGCAGCTTGGTAATGTTGATGCATGTGATGGACTGAAAATTCATCCTGTAAGTACGTATCAGCTAACTGTAAGGTAAGCGAGATACATACCTCCGTTTAAGCTTCACTTCCTTCAGGCAGCGTAATAAGTCGTGTACCTGAATCATAGATCATTTCGGTTCCACAACTGAAGCAGAATATTGACGCCATGTTAACAATATTGAGGATGAGATATTAGGTTAAGCCGTTTAGCAAATAACTGGATGCTCACTTTGTGCATTTGACATTGTTGGTGGAACCACCACTAGAGATTGACAATATGGTTCCGAAGAAGGAAGTGTTCTCAGTACCGCAATTTGGACAAGGGCCCTAGAAACCAATGGTATTTATCAATATTGCATGCTTTTGTAGCTCTTTTAGCCATAGAAAAGGTACCAGTGCAAAACAGTACCTTCAAGATCAAAAAGTCTTTCACAATTGCACTTGTAAGTAATTGCGCTAACCAAACTATCAAGGGTACAGCTGCAAACCATGTAAAAATGAAACTGAAAGGTTCTGGTAGCTGCAAGTCAACAGTTAGTTAGAAAACTCAGACCAAAAAAGAGGGCACAGAACTAACAGATACGAAATAGGATGCTCCAAGCGGTTCATGCTTAATAGGATTAACTGATTAAGGATTAATTCTCTCTTCTATCCAAGCAAATTGTCTCACATCTTCAACTTTGAGCTTGTTTTTGAGTCTCAGACACGAATAACTTGCATTGTGATCTTAAACCAATTTGTTTATGTACGGTTCTTTGCAGATGGATACACTTCCTGCAACTCAACATATTCAAAAGCAGAATAAGAACAATTTTACCTCCAAGAGATAGGTGATCTGAAATCCAGTAATATCGTCTAAGAAGAAAAACCTGTCAGGGTCAACAACAGAACATTACAGCATATGGCGACAGCAAAACTAAGTGCATTTTCCATGAAATCCCTTCATTCACTAATGAAAACTTAAGGGTTTCCTGTCCACCCTTAACTTTTTTTTCCCCCCAATGTTCTTATCCTTTTTCTACGAAATCGAGTGAATATTGAACTTAAACAAGAAAATAAATTGATACGGTGGTCAAAGTCGCATTTCAAACTAGCACAAATTAAGACTACTACTTGACAGAACATTCTTTTAGAACTGTGAACCTCTCTGAGATATGGCTTTGTAGGGGTTGGAGCTTCAAACAGTTTTATTATATATCCACATTGAAGTGAAAGAAGATATACTTACAATCCTAAAGCGATCACCGTTGCTGGGACGTTCAAAAGCAACATCTTCAGATAGTCAACAGACACATCACTGTAAACCTGCAGTAAGAATGTAAAGCAGCATTAGGTAAGGTTAAGCCCTGAGCCGAGTATCATTTCTTTAAGAATCACTCTGGGCTATCAATTAGAAGAGTGGAGAAAAAACAATACACCTTTCTACTGCGGAGACTGCATCGCGGACCCTCTACTACAATGTCACTACCTTCTGCCTGGAAGAAAATTGTGGTAGTAAATTAAGCGATACGCAATAACCTTGTGTCGCGGCATCATCTTACTACACATTCATTTAGCTAACAAAATAGACTTAGTGACTCTAGAAAAAGAAACAAGTCCAATTAATAAAAGTATAGCGCATTGTGCTTATACTCCTCCATTATTTGCTCTTCCAACTAAAGCAAAAGAAGAGAATTCTAAAACCTTTGTGTTTGAACTTTGGGATTATGTAAATTGATACATTCTATGTAAAATAAAAGTCTACCATTCAAAACTATACCAAGTAAACATGGAAAGACAAGAACAAACCTTCAATTTTTGCTTTAGTTTATCGAACTCCTTATCATTCAGAATTGGATTACCGGCCACATAAGCCATTGAGGCTTCCAGGAATCTCTGTTCATCCGCACCTGTCAAAATACAGAAATGCCAAGTGGGAAGTTGGGCGTCGGGAAGTCCAAATAACATAAAGAAAAATACGTCAACATTTTGAATCCATACTTAGCATAACAACGCTGCTTCCTTCCCACATTAGCTCTTCCTTGAGATTATCAAATTCTTCATTTGACATTATAGCTTTTCCCTCATAATAGAAAGCCTGTAGAAGTCAAGAGGTCCAAATATCATGCACAAAACAATAGCAAAGCCATAGTTCATTCTCCCTGGTAGAAGCAATATGATATAAATGCGTAGGAAATCAAGATATTGGTTCACCCCACTTGTAATGCTTGAAGAAACTCTTGCTCCATTTCACCCAAAGACTTCTTTTCTTTCTTGTCTATGCTACAGTATTGCAGGATTTTACCATCAACAACCTCATCTTCTTGAACCTGGCCTGAAAATTATAGTAAAGAGATGTGCCATGAACTTAAAGAAAGGAATGAAGCAGAAAGTATAGGAAACAGCGAGGCAAAAGTAGTGATTCTAAGAGAAATAAATGATTGGCTCATGCATTTCATTGTCTTCCCTAGTACAAAAGTAGCTGCTCTTCTCGATGGATTTTACTTATATTTCCTTTGATTAACACTAGTAAAGAATCCTGACCATAGACAGGTCTAAGAAGCACACTAGTAAAGAGATGTCCCATGCATGTCAAATATGAGATATTTTCCGTATTCTGACTAGTTTTAATACCCATAAATGGTCCAACTTTCAGTAATAATAATTTCTTGATTTTGTGGTCAAGTGCCAATGTGCTTGATGGGAGCACATTGATTTATTTTATATTAATGTTGAATTGGCTTACACGAAATCCCTCGCATCAATTCTTTAAAGAAACCAACGTTGTGATCATTCATGCAAGTACAATCTCAGGAGACAAACGATTTGATTAGCATCAATATTTAAACCTAGAATCAACCAGAACAACGTTCCTTTTGAACAGTCAAATAGTATGAACTCGCATGCACGTATTAATTGATACGTCCTTGCTGAGAAACTAAAAACTGAGAGTAATAGCGCAATAGATATTCTGTTTCCACATAGAAGTCAAATTTTCAATATACTCCTACTTGTCCCAACTCACATAATTCAGCAGGAAGATCAAAGAGCTAATTCTGACTTCTTTATCGTAACAAACAGACAGGACTAAAAGAGATTAATAGAAATGAAAAACCCAACACTTCCAACTGATAAATCCAAAATATGGGCCATAAAAGCATGATCCAAACCTTGTTGATCAGCAGTTGCCTTGACGGGAAGCATAAACATTCGGCGTCGAAGACAAAACTGTTTGCCATTGAAGTGAACAGAGTGAACTCTGGCAGAACAAGAAGATGATGATGATGGAGAGACGAATGGTCTAGAGACAGGAGCAACGAAGAAACGAGGAGATGTGAAAGCGAAGGATAATTTGACTGCCATTGATGAATGATAAAGAAGAAACGAGTAGCTTTGTTTATGATGCGGAGGTTTCAGGTGGACGTACGTGTGGGAAGGAAATTATGTTGAATGGTTGCATTTACAGTTATGATGGATATTTTGGCATTGCGTGTTTTGTTAAGAGACAAGGGAAGGAGACAGAGTGAAGCAAATACAGAGACAGAAACAGAGGAACCTCAAACTTAACGGATAAGGTCATATGGAAACGTGTGAAGGGAAACGTAACCAACATTTTCAAAAAGATCATGCAAAGGGTTGTGAAATAGGACAATAGAGGACTCCCCTTAAGCAACAAAATAGATGTCAAAATGGAGTCTAGATTCTCTGTTCAACATTATTCTGTCTTATTCTGTTTCATAGAATCTTAGCTACTTATTTTACGGGATCCACGCGAGTCTAATGTAAGACTTATATAAATAAATGACTGAGATTTATTAGACACAATAAAACACCACAATATTGGACACGAGGATTTGGACTCGTCAAAATGTTTAAAATTATAAGATGAAGAATGCATCTAAAGAAACATGCTGTTTTTGTGTTTAAATTTTTTAAAAATAAAAGCTCAAAATAATGTTATCTTTAACAAAAATGATATTTTTTTTATTTAAAATTATTAAGGTTTGAGCTGAATTTGAATTCGGCCCATTAGATTTCAAACCGAACCATATAAGAAATACTAGGCCGCTATAATTTATGGAAGGAGTAGGCCCTTTTATTCTCCTTTGTAGTTTTTAATTCTATAATCCAACACCAACAAATAGAGGACTGGGCCTTTTTTGGGTCAAAGACAAATATATCTGAGTTTCTTCTTTCTTTCCATTCATTTTTTATAGATTTTATTTTAATTTAATAATTTACTAATTTCTTACTGGTTTAAAAGAATTTCTAGAGAAGTACTCTAACAAAATTAACTAAACTTTTATCTCCGTTAAATTTGAATAATATTTGTTTTAACAAACATTAAGAATTAAATACAATATTTTAAAAATACAATTTTAATTTTTTATGAAGCAAAGTAGACAAAAAAGAATAAATTATAGTTATAATTTTAAAGTAGGAAAATAAAAATTTAGAGTGAAAATTAGTCTTTATTTAGAGCTAAAAAAGTTAAGAAAATTTATCTTAACTTTTGGAATAAGATAATAGAAATTTTAATATATAAATAATAATTTGAATTTCAAGATAGAAATAAGGAAATTTTTTAATTTTGTATTGAAATAAAAGGTAGGAAAAATGAGGAGTAAAGAAAATTTTTAATTGAAAGTTTTGCTTTTGAAATATAAACATATTATTAAACCTAAATTTTTGATAAATAAAATGAAAATATATTAAATTAAGATTAATTTTCATTGAAACTGAGATAAAAAAATATGTATTATTTTGAAGAAAACTAAATATAGTGAGATGTTAAGGTTGCATTACTTACCTAAAATTTAATATATTTTCTAATTTATTGAAACAAGTTAAAATTTTAAAAATCATAAATTTTACATAATTTTTGAAAAATAAACTATTGTTTGATTTCACTTTTATTTTTTATTTTTAAATAGAAATATATGATATTTTTATTTTTATTATTAACAATAATTAAATAATAAATAAATAAATTGTATTAATTAAGTATATAATTGTATATAATATTCATTAAAAATATTGATAAAAATAAATAAGTAAAATTTTATTTATAAACTAAAATTATTTGTTAATAATACATTTTTTAATTTTATTTAAAATTATATATATTAAAGATATTTTATATAAAACTAATTTAATAGTTTAATTTAAACAAATAAAAGTTTTACTAAATTTAAAAATAAATAAAGAAAATAAAAAGACGGTGGTTGCCTTAATATTATCTATTCAAAAAAAACGGAACGTGGATTCTCATACGCACGGGTCATCACGTGGCTGTGAATGTGATTGGTGGACGCAATGACCACTTGTCAATAGTTGGTGGTGAGCGGGTAGACACCATTAATGCGGCTAAAACTTTGTCCTACCACCCAAAAGCAACGCTTAGCCCAGCCCAGCCCAAATTTGTAAACCCCATTATCAACTTTAGCGGATTTTGTTTGTTCTTTTTTCCTTATTTTTAAGCTAATTATCCTAAATTATTTTAATCATAAAAGCAATAATTTGATTCCAAATTAGAAGTTTGGTTTTCTCCATCCCTAACACCTATTGTTTGATTGTAGAATGGGATTTGCTTTTCACTTCAATTTTTTAACATTATGATATTTCATTTGGAAATTAAATCTCCTATTAATATTCTTTCTGCTTATTCTTATTAGTATAAAGAGAGAATTTAATTTAATTTCTTTTAATAATAATGAATTTATCTTCTAAATTCTATTCTAAGTTAACGAAAAATCTTCCTTTATCATTTCAATGTACTTCTTCTACACCTACCATTCACCTCAACGATAGGGCAGCTTAAGTAATAACATCACAATGTATACATATATTCCTATAAATCTATAATGGGACCTTGTTGTCTTCAACAAATCTGACATATTTCTTTTCTCCTTTTGTGCGTACTTTTTTTTTTCTTTTTTTAGGTCATAGACTCGAAAATATTTACATTGCGTCATGAATCTCCGTTCGAACAAAACTTCAAAGGTAGTTGGTGAATTAATATTTTGTTATTCCAATCTCATTTCCTTTATAACTAACAATTTAGGTTTTTTAAATAATTATTGATAAGCATGTATGTATAAAATCCAGTTAACTGGTCAACAGAATAAACTTTCTATTGACAATAAGATGCATTTGGTATTGCAGTTATGCTTGTGAAACTTATGCTTCATTCCAAACACGACCCCCTCTAGGTTTGGTAGCCATGATGAAGAACGTGCTTCGACCAACCACGATTTAGTTAACTGCAGAAGTTTTTCATGATGCCAATCTAGGTTTCAAAATGACGGAAACTATTGTATGATTTAAAACATGAAAGCCAGGCCATCCTTTGTAATCATGCTATAATAAATGAATCTTTGGTCTACTCAAAATTAAAGAATAGTTCTTCAAGCAGATGGAAAAAAACGACCTGATTAATATCATCTAATCATTCAAAGTAAACTCTCCGAAAGATTTGAATTTTTTTTTAAAATCTTAGACCAGAGTATCTACCGACGAATTCAGTGACTAATCCTCTCGTTAGTTTGTAGGCATCTCATATAGTGGGACAAGATCTACATTTTTTATAGGCATATATTAGGTTAATTTTTAATTATAAACTAAGATTTCCTTCCTTGTTCTCAAACTCCATTTTACTTTTAAAGTGACTATAGTTTAAAGAATACAAATACAATCTCTAGAATCCTGTTGTAAAAAAAGAAAAGGAAATATCTGGTGTCTAGACTCTAGACTCTAGATTATCACTCTCCTATCCAATCTAGAATAATAAAGAGCATCACGGGACCTTTCGCCAGCGTGTTTGTCAATAGTGAACTCAGCTATGTACTTGATATTTTCTCCAGAAACCTCGGGCTATTCAGGTCCCTGCTTTTAAATCCTGCCGGTCCCATTCATGCATCCCACCAACTGCGTATGTAGCATATGGACAGAAATGACTCTTATTTACCGTAACTCTCCGAAAAGAAAAGAAAAAGGAGCAATAATTCATGTATCCCTCCCACCAACTGCGATAGTAAATTGCAGGTGAAGGTTTTAGACTGGACAATGGAGTGGCATTTAGAGATGGACCATGAGCTGATTCTGAAACTTCATTTTCAGCATCACCACTTCATCTACAACGTACACATGATCAAATCTGTGTGGTAACACTAGCTTAGTCACAAACCAAATTTAACAAAAAGACAAAACAGGAAGTATAGTACTACACTACTACTTCGACAATTTAATTCCTTTTGCTATAAATTGGAAGTGCTTCATAATGCATAAATATAACTAAGTTATTCTATTTTAAACCTCCTTTGGGTAAAGGGACCGGACACTCAACATATGGCTAAAAATGACGAAACAAAATATGTAAAACGAATCCATCACGCTTGTCAATTCATGCCTACACCGACACCGTGGTATTTAGTATTTACTCACGTGTACAAAACTTGAGGAAGTTCCTTTTCTTGAGGATTCCCGTAACGCTAGGTTGAAAACAAGTTCTCATACAATTTCAAATCCAAGGTATTGCCCATAGAACTTCTCTCATCTCATTTCAAACCCGAGGAGTTACCCACAGATTTCTAAGAGCCTCACTTTAACTTGTTTTGTATTTTCTTGATTTCGACTTGACTAACAATAACGTTCAGTGGAAATTTTAAGATTTGAAAAAGTCTAGTAATACATAACATTACCCTTAATTAGTAAAGAAGGTGTTTATAATAATCATATAAATTTCAATTATCAGAATCCAACAACTTTTTTTAGAGAAACTAGTCGAGTGATTAATAAAATTTAAGCGTTATTCTTAGTTTATTTCCACCCTATGTCCATGTGGTATGCCTCAACTGCCATTCTCCAAAGAATCCCACGCCAACGGCTTTTGTTTTGTGTTTGCATTTTCTTCGTGCATTTTATTTCCCACCAGTTTAATATCTTCGGGTTAGGTGCATGCATAACAGTTATCGGTGGACCCAAAAGAGCATGTCTGGTCGGAATGGTTCTTTATTATTTCGAATCAACTAGGGTTCATTCGATTTACCCGCTTGATAGCGTAAGTTAATGGATAATCATCTGACCTCAACAAAATAGCGCGGAGTTGTAGCCATAGGCCCAGAAACCGAAAGAATGTCAAGATTATCCCCATTTCAATAGTACGAATGAATTTTAACATACGAATTGAAATGGATGGATGGATGTTTAAGAGTAACATTTTTAACAATCTCAAATTAATTAAAAAGAACGAAACTAATCTGTTGCCGTTGATCGCGGATGTGACCTGGGAGCTGGCTGATAAACACAATTAACCACCAGAACAAAGTTGACTATACTGTTTGGTTGGGTCGGCTGGACCGGCCTTGACCGGCCCAACTCCGGTCCTGGATATCAACGGCCCAACGACCACAGCCCATTCGGCCCATTGGATGATAGACTCCCATGCAAACACTACAACTCACGTAAAGACTTAAACCTAACGGCAATTCCAGGTATATAAGGTATTATTCTACCATAATCCAGGTATGACGATACAACCCTAATGTTCTCTGATTACAGCGGCGAAAACCCTACCAAAATACTAACTTGAGCGTCGGAGGGGCCTCCTGGGAAACAACCCCCAGCGTGCCTTTGTCTGTTTTGCATGTATCACATAGTCAGAATTGTGCAGGTCATGGATCAAAACGACGACAATCCGATTCAGCAGAATCAGGCTGAACCATTTTAGCCCAAGTGGTAAAAAGCGCCTTTTTGGTTTGGGCGGGAGCCTCCTGTGGTGGGCTGGGTCGTGGCCCAGGCCCCATAGGAAGCCTCTCACCGCAAGAAGGAATTGTCCCCTTTGGTGCGCTGGGTGAGTTGCGAGTCGAACCTAGGACC
>JANKOD010000192.1:24493200-24508085 GCA_026284645.1 Erythroxylum acuminatum
AAATTTTAAAATGCCTTGTTAATTGTCAATTCACTCTGGCTAGAGAATTTCATAAATCACTACTAATTAAGAACATTAAAATATTTTTTCTAATTACTTTAGAGTGACGAATCCTTTATTGACTTAACTATCTCTATATGGTTCATTCTACATCTAAGTACTACTAACTGAATTATCCTAGGATGACTCATAAGTAGCATTAAAACACAGTGATTCTCATATGAGGCACCTTGGTAATCTCAAGTCTAAGGATTAATTATACAACCATCATTATGAGAAAATCCATAAACACATAAGTAATATTCTATTTGGGATTCTTATAGTTGGGTTAGTTTAGTGACTTATATTCTAATAATCACTGACACATCAATTTAAGTATCTTCATACTCTAATTTATAAGATCAATTACTTTCTTCTTAAGAAAGAAATATAATATGTGCTAGTTTTACTATTTCAACAATATCTCGTCTTGGTAAAACTACAACTAGGAACATTTAGGAGCAATACGTAAATGTAAATTGAATATCACAATTATGATCTCATCATAATTTCAATTACATAGTAATCATTCAAGAGATTTTACCTTTAATATTAAAACATCAAATGTAATTAATTTAATACACAAAGATAAAAAATGTCTTTTCATTAATTAAATAATAATGTCATCCATTAAATTGAAACCAACTGATTGGTTGCAAAGGCATAAACTAATAAAATCTTTGGTGGTTATATGGAAACTTGACATGGGGAACTCTGATGGACCAGGTAACAATGATAGTGCAAGTTCATTAGAACCATACTGAAGCTTTTTATTGAATTTCCTTATGTCAAAACCTTTTTCATGTTAACAAGGAGTACTGCAGACAATGTTAAAGGCCAGAACTTTCACCTTTTATAGTTTTTTTTCTTTCCTGATTGGTCCCTCTGTTCTTTGTTGATTCCATATGGGCGTCAAGTTGCTATTAGTTTCCCACTGTTATATTCGCCTCAATGGTTCAACTCTTGGTAAGTTACAGTTCTTCCATTTTGGTGAATTGTCACATGAATGTGAATTGCATCAAATATTCCAAGTTATACTATGTGGGCACCTTAAAGTCAATTGACTTAATGTTCCTTTCTAGTCTGTAAAGGGTAAACCTTTCTGTAGATGCGTATATATAAATCGTTAATGGAAAAGCATGGCAAGTTTTAAACAATAATCGTATTTCTTTGTGACAACTGGAAAATTAGAGATTATTAATGAAGCCTGGAGCAAAATCATTTAAAGCTTTTTTGTTGTTTAGGGTTAATACTCAAATAATGATAAATGAGTTGAGATTGTATACTTCTCATTTCTTTCACCCTTATGCCCTCTCTATTTGTCCACCCCCACCCTTTTGCCCTTTTAGTATGTCTCAATTTGCAAAATTGCATAATTGACAGCCAATAACTAATCTTAATAGCAATTTTCACATAGGATTGATTTTCCTTGTCAGAAAGCCGAAGTTACAAAGGTAACGAGAATTACAACCTATTAGAGGCCGAAAGGACTGATATGATTGGTCAGAGCATTCATCCAGAAAAAGCTGTGTTTTAAAAACCAGACCAGATCAACCTATTTGACCTAAATAAATACAAACTGACTTGATTTTTCATTCCGGTTTGAATTATATATATAAAAAATCGGTTGATTTTCTAAAAAATCTGCGAGTTTTCTTTAACAAATAGGTTTAAAAACCTAGCCATCTTTTTGAACATGTGAAGCCCATATCTTTTTGAACATGTAGGACCACCACGAATTTCTTCGTCTCTCTTCTTTAACAAACCGATTAACCATTTGAGCATATGGGACGTACCAACTTCTTGAACATATGGGACTTACTACAAATTTCTTCATCCTCTTTATAATTGAAACTAACTCTTGCCCTTAGTTTTTGAATTTTGATACAATGCATTGTTGTAAAAAAGCTGCGAGAATTTTAATTGGTATATTTCATAAATCTTTTGAATTTTTAATAAATTTTTTTTCAATTCTCACACATTCAATTAACAAATTATATTTTTCAAAATTTATATTCTTTATTTATCTCTTTACATTTTAATTTGAAATTTTGTTTTAAATTATTATTGTTAAAAATTAAAATACTATTTTTATACTTAAAAAATACTGAATTTATTTAATCTCACTAATAAATTATATTTGCAAAAATTTAGGTTATTTTTATCTCTTTATATTTTAATTGAAAATTTTAAATTATTATTGTTAAAAACTAATTATTATTTTATCATGAATTTGTTTAATAAATTTAATATTAATTACTATATATAAGTAATTTTGCTTAAGATAATTTAAGAATGTGTTAAAAATAATATTTAAACTATAAAGAAGTATGTTTAAAGGACAACAAAAAAATTTAGAATAAAGTTATAGTCTTTTCTATTGACTTTCTTTAAACATGCTTCAACTTTTATGAGTCTTTAAATAAATGATAATATATAATACAATTATTATTATTATTATTGTTTAAAAATTTATGTTAGAGTCAATCTTATTCCAAATAATTAGATTTATTATATATTAATAGACATTATTAGTGCATCTTCATTTCAATAAAGTATTTTATTTTATACTATATTTTTTACTTATTCTTATAATTTTTACTTTTTTTTGATATATTTGATTTTATAATTGTTTAATACTAGTCAAATCTTTACACCTTAAACCTTTTTTTTTGGGACCATTTGAATGTTGAGTTTGATTTTTAAAACATCCAAGAGAAGAAAGCGTATATTGTATAATACAAGATACTTCATCGTTAAGAGTTTGAAATTTGAATCATCATAATATCCAACTATTAGTAGTGAGAGGAATTTGGGCTACTCAATTTATGGATGAACCGGTATTGGAGGAAGGGCTCCATGTAAGATCTCTGCGTATTATGTTTGGTGCTTCTTTTTGTTGTGTTCCTTTACAGAATCCTTACCTTGCAGAATTCTGGTAGAGTCATTTTAATATTCAGTATTGGTTGGGCCGGCCAGGCAAGGCCCAATACCAGGCCCAGGCATCAACGACCCATTAGTAGATGACAACTTCTCATGCACACGTAAAGACCTAAACCTAGTCGGAATCTCATATATAAGGTACTGTTTCGCCTCGATACAGGTATGATAATACAACCTTAGCTTCCTCTACTCCTAATAACAACAAAACCCTTCCTACTAAACTAACTTGAGCGTCGAAGGGGCCTGCTGGCAATCTACCCCCGGCGAGCCTTATCTGTTTTGCAGGTTCTCTATAGTTGAAATCAGCCGAGATTATGGATCCAAGCTGCAACGTCCAGCCTCAACAAAATCTGGCTGAACCAGATACCAAAAAATGACAGATATTGTCGCTTTATACGAAAAATGTTGGTCAAAAGTTTTGCTTAAGACTCTTCTATGTTTCCTTGCTAGATAGCTCAAAAATAATAGCTAATATATAACACACACAAAAAGTTTTCAAACTTGTATTACACGTTGAAAGTGGACATTCAATTCAAACTTCTATAAAAAATTTGTGGTGTTAGTGTAAGGGAACAAGCATACTGACATTTTTTTACGACTAATTGATATATTTCTCTTTCAAAATTTCTACCCCATGAACACGAACACGGGTCACCATATTACTTTGTACTTAATCGTGTACAAGTTATAAACATGGTTTTGTACATAGAAATGAATTTAAAGGTGCCCAAGAAAATCTTAATTCTATACGATTTTGAACACGATCCTGTAGTATGAACACGGGTCACCATATTATTTTGTACTTAACCGTGTACAAGAATATAAGTTATAAACATGGTTTTGTACACAGAAATGAAGTTACAGTGTCCAAGAAAAATCTTAATTCTATACGATTTTGAACACGATCCTGTAGTAATCCGTATCCTTTCATTGTCACTTCAAAAGTTGAAACAAGAACACAGCTACCCACTTGTTTATGTAGTTATTACGTTAAATAAAAACCTTTAATGGAGACAGTTTAATGTATATTCATGTACAAATATGTATACTTAGTTAACCATGTTCAACGAAGCTTTAGATAGGCACAATTGTGTATCAAACCATGTCCTTTATATTGTCCATTCAAAATTTCTAACAAGAACAAGATTAGCCACACGATATTGTAGTTAACTGTATTCAACAAAACCTTTAAAGACAATTTTTTGCACAAGTTTGTACCAATCTGCATTCCTTCACATTGATATTTGGTATTATTTCTACTCAGAGATGGTATTCCCATTTTTCAATGAAACTAATACTTCATGGTAATGAATTCTAGTATTGCACTGGATTATTTTTTTCACACTAGTATTGCACTGGATCCTGTGTCTTCGTTAGAATATCATTAGTGTTTACTTAATAACTTACAAGCAAATAAGACCATTGCTTTTAAAATCTCAGCCCAACGGTACAAATGCTGGCCCTCGGAAAGGTTATGCTGTCCGTAAGATGACCTTCACTCAAATGTAACATCTGCCAAAAGCAGGTCCCTTCAAAAGATATGCTTCAAGAGCTTGCATCGTTTCCACGGGCTGCAGTTTTTGCAACTTCAACAAAAATTAGCCTCCCATCAACTATCTGTGCAATAGCCATAAACCTTCCTTTGAAGCAAGATAGAAAGAGTGGGGGCCTATAAATATATGAATTACTTTACACAAATATTCTGAATCCACCATAGCATGAATGGCCTGATGTTCATATCTCAAAATATTGTCTGCTTGAGGAAGAGAAGACCAAATGAAAACTAATGATAAAAACTCAGAGTTGCTCTTATCATTAGAAGTTTACAGGCCATAAAAAGCATACGCTGGACTTCCCTGTCTTTTAGTTTCTATAACATGACAGTTTGAAGTTTGATAAGGAAAAAAAAATCACATGACAAGCAAGATAGACAAAAACTCTAGGAAGAGCATGAGATTCATAAGAAGTTGATGTAACAATCAGGAAATGGAACTGGAACAAAATTCATGTCCCATAAGCCACGCTGCTAAGAGACAAAACCAACTTGTTTCAAAGAATTATTCACTTTGAGATGAGAATATAGTAAATCCTAGAACATGCCACATTTTTATATATCAGTCCAGAATAGTAAATTTAAAAAACAAGAATAAAACTCATTCAAATCAACAAAAAGGTCTTGACTCAGCAATATCCAAGAGTCAAGTACAAAAAGTATCTGTTTACTTATCCAGCTACCTACAATTAATTCATGAAAATGAATTCTTGCTAGAGTTGGTTTTCTAAGGCAAGAAAATATATTTCGTGAAAAGATTCCAATTGTACTGGAGGGACTCAACGATATGGATATATAAAATTCAAGATCTCCAATCCTAGCAAGAAAAGAGGGGAACAATCCGAAAACAAAGAAAGTTCAATTTGGATAATTGCAGACAAAAAGTAGTGGACCTAACTGATACAGCTATCTAGTGCTCAACATAAATCCTTGCTACACTGACCAGCAAACTTTTGTCTGGTAAGCAGGTTAAGATTAGAGCTTACAAGTAAAGATAAAAATACAACCCTGAAAGATTTTTTTTTTTTAAAATAAGGCCAGATTACAGAGAATTGTTACTTTTGTTCAGTGAAATGGAAAACACAAGGGAAAGTTGCTACATTTTTCCGAATGAACAAAACAACGTAAAAGACAATATAATCTGTCTCTCAGCCAATGTTAAAGATGGTAAATTTTGTGAAGTAGTTGGTCACAAATTATGTGTCATCAGCTATGGGAGAGTGGCAGCAAATAAATACAAAATTTTGTGAAGTAGTTGGTCACAAATTAGGGATCATCAGCTATGAGAGAGTAGCAGCAAATAAATACATAGTCAACTGTTTCTCTCTTTCTTTATTCAAACTGTAATGTCTCTTTGCCCTCTAATTCAATAAAGATCTTGAATCACAACTATGCAATAATTAATTTGCTTGTCAACAAGAACTGATAGCAAACATCAATACCCCTGACCATCATCTATATTTTACGTAGTCTGACCTCAGATAACCATGATAAGCTAAATCACAGAACTAAAAGATTCATACAAACACAATGTCTTATAATTTGTTTCCCTTATAGCCAACTATTCACCCTTAACATAAATTCTAACATGATTGCAAGAAAAAGTTATCTAGGGCCTTCAGTGGAGAATTAAAGTTCCGCCTTTGATACGAGAGAAAGACTAGGATTCCGTAGGACAAGGAAAATACTATGTTCTAGATTCAAATGTAAGAAACAAGAAACTAAGAAAGCTTGCAATAGTTGGACAGCTTGATAGATATTTATGCAGAAGAATTTGTACTTACATTATTTTTAAAGTCATGCCTTTTAGTCATTTTTAAAGTCATGCCTTTTAGTCAAGCAATCACCTTCATCCTCAATTCCATTTCTTTAGTTCACATCCTACTAAACGTCATCTTGGATTGTGTTTGATATAGTACAATGAATCGTGCTTGATCTCATCCACTACTGTTTGGCTGTATATAGATGTTGTAATGTAATAAAGGAATATGCATTACCTTCCGTATTTGACTTGACCTATGTAATACCCCTTAGGCCATGGTATGTAATGCTCATTACGTTAGGCTCTTGCTCTCTGTTCCATTATACCGCAAGTTCCGTTGCATCTCATTACACACACTTAACCAAACATCAGACAAGAAGCTCAGGGAATTCAAGCCTAAGAAATTTCTCTGATTTCAGACCCAAAAAAAAACATCTCTACACCGTGTTTCAATGACAAAACATGAATGATTAATCCCACGAAAATCAAACCGAAAATGAATGCTTCAAGAAATCCCAATACACTAACCAAGAAGAGTGAAAATAGCGTTTAGTGTTGGGTATTGATAACTACCCTGCAATTCATGCCCTTGACAGCCTGTTGTGCCTCAATTTCCGACTCAAAAGTGACGAAGCCGAAGCCTTTAGGCTTTTTAGTAACCGAGTCTCGAATTAACCTAGCTGCAAACACAATCATAACTTGGTCCGGAAACAAGCTCACACTGAACTACTAATAATAAATAAATAAATAGTAGCTCACCTTCTTTAACAGCACCAAAAGGTGAAAATAACTTCTTAAGACTTTGATCTGTGGAGTAATTGGATAATCCTACAAAAGGATTTTAAAAAAATATATTCTCACGAAACAGAAAGAACGAACCAGGGAAATAGTAGAGTGTGCTTGTTAGAGAGAGAGAGAGTACTGCTAACAAAGAGGGTGAAGCCGCCCAGTACTTTTGCCATCTTCTTCTTTGGCTTTCTCGGCGGAGCAGTGAGCCGCAAATCCCACTTTTATTAGCAGAAGTTTAACCTCCATACCTTTATTACTTTTAACGGCGGATCTTTTTTTTTCCATTCATTATTTTGAATAAATTATAAAAAAATTTCAATTATAGAAAAAAACAATTAATTAAATTCGAGATTTATTAAAATTTTGTTTTCTGCCATGGACGCCGATGCATAACAGAAGCTCTTATTCTTCTTTTTCATATTTTCTTTTTTTAAAAAAAAAAACCTTAGAACTAATTAATAACAGATATGCTAGCTCTCAAAATCCCCACAACTTCCAAGACATGATTTCTTGATTCCATCAACCCATAACTCCAAAATCTGTCTTAAGAAATCAAAACACAATTCGATTGGGTTTTTTGATGAATATTTCATATCATGATCATTCACTTACAACTTTCTAATAAAAAAGTTCAAATTACCGTCATCTATTAACGCTACCCAACATAAGTAAAACCTAGCCCATAACCACAACCCCAACATTTCAAGAGCTGGTAAACTTGGTAACCGCCTTAGTCCCCTCAGAAACGGCGTGCTTAGCCAACTCTCCAGGCAACACCAACCTCACAGCTGTCTGGATTTCCCTTGATGTAATAGTCGGCTTCTTGTTGTACCTTGCCAACCTCGAAGACTCCTGTGCAAGCTTCTCAAATATATCGTTGATAAATGAGTTCATAATCCCCATAGCCTTGCTTGAGATTCCGATGTCAGGGTGGACCTGCTTCAACACCTTGAAAATGTATATCTTGTACGTCTCCGTGCCCTTCTTCGTTCTCTTTTTTTTCTTGTCTACTGCAGCTGCGCCACCTTCCTTGGGCAACTTCTTGCCAGCCTTTGGCTTCTTCTCTGCCGGACCTTTCTCTGCTACCGTCTTCTTCTCCTCCGCCGGCTTCTTCTCAGCTGGTTTCTTCTCTGCTCCCTTTGGTGCCATATTTTAGAGCGAGAAAGTATGGGAGTTCGATTGAACGATATTTTGTATTGAACATAAAACAAAGTAAAGCTGTTTGTTTATATAGGTAATTGAAGATGAAGTTTTAGTGGTAAATCGGATGGTACAATTAGATTTTCAAGAAAAGGCCAATCTACGGTGGAAAATGAATTGAGCGACTAAGATATTTATTTGTTTGGTTTGACTAAGATTGATGACTTTGGCTATCCTACAAAAACACAAAGGTTTTACAGGACACGGATTGGTAACGTGGCTTCAAACTACGAATAGATGACGCCACACGGGGCCTGAGATTTTTTAATAATCTTTTGTCAGAAATGACGGATGAGCGGGAGCCTGAGCCTCCCGTTGCAAGATTTGCGCTGGCTTTGATTGCTGTTTCCAAAATATAGGACGGAACAATACAAAAATTTAGAAACAAAATAGAATAAAAATTAGAAATAGTGAGTTGACTCCGTCTTAAGGATAAAAATGTGTTTGGTTGTAATAAATAAAATAAAAAAATAGTGTTAATGACAAAAATACCCTTACAGTATAATATGATTGAAAAGATATAATTCATTGATTATTTTATAATTGTATCAATATTTATTTGAAATATATTTGCAATTTTTTAATTATATCAATGGTAAGAAAATTAATTTTGTATAATAATAATAATAAGTACAAAATTTATAATAATAATTAATAATAACAATAATAACAATAATTAATTATTATTACTATTATTGTTATTAAAAAAATTTATAATAATAAAAAAATAATAAGAAGAAGAAAATTTATAACAATAATTAATAATAATAATAGGAGCACTTTGGGGTTAATCTGCGGCGGCATAGTTGATTTTTGCTTTAAGGTTTTGAGTTATTGAATTATTCGCGCTAATTGATTTATAATTTCAGTTTGGACTTTTATTATTAAAACTAACTTAGTTTCCACTTGTGTTTGCTGTGAAGTAAGTTCAGAGATTTGTTGTGTCAGAGTATTCATAAGGTTGGTTGTAAATAGGTAGTTAAACTTGTAAGTTGATTTTGAATAGTATCTAGCTGTTTTTGATTTTGGTCTATTATTGGGTCGGTAATTTTAATCGCTGGTTTATCTGCAGATTCAATAAAACGAAGAGGTCTACTAATTCGAACTGATTGTGATATGTTGAGTAAAGGAAAACTGGAAGATGGTGGTTCTGTAAATGAATGTCTTCGCTTAATGGGTGGACTATTAAATGGGTATTGTATAGTAGGAAGTGGTCATACTTTTGTATAAAATTTTGTTCCTACTTTTGTTACATCTTGAAAAAGTTGATCTACGTAAATTTGATTTGTATTTTCAAATTCGATACTATAATGAGAATTGGATAAGGCATAACTAATTTGATAAGTAATTGAAAAGGGATATTGTCCTCGTATCATTAAATTTTCTTTGTAAAATTTATATGCAATAGTAATAGTATCTTGTAAATCAGAGGATAATAAAGGGATTCCTAATTTTAATCGTGTATTAAATTTTATTTTTCCATAGGCTAAGTTTCCATTCATCATACCAATGATTTGATCATTTAAATTTGTCATTCGTTCGTCTAAAATAGCCATTCTTATAGGTGAATCAATTCCTTCTTGAAATGTAGATTTGAGTAAAATTTGTATTGTGGAAAGATGAATATATCCGATTTTCTTTCGTTTATTTTCTGGTAATTGCTGTAATTGTCTGGTAATTTGTTCTTGATCTATAAGACTAATCCTAATGTGTCCATTACATTGATCGATTCTAATAGGTGTTTCATAAATCAATTTTCCAAAGTAAATAATATTTTGACGATTAAAGAATTGTTTAAGTACTGATTTGTGTATATCTTGACGTGGTTTTAAATCTAACTGAGCTTTGGTTATTTGTTGTTGCTTATCCTGTGATAATAAAGTAGAGACATGAAATGTTCCTAATGATTCGGTAAGTTCCAATGTGTCAACATCTAAGATAGTTGAATCTTTTGAATTTTCTTCTTTAGTTCCAATATCTGTCATTATTATATGCTAGAATGATAAACTTGATGGTTGGTTTTAATGGTTTCTAATGTTTCCAAATGTTCAGTATATAGTTGGTGTAATTGTTGAACTACTGCTAAATGTTCATAATATGGTCTTCTACCTATTCGATTAACTCCTACAAAAATGAGGTAATTAATACATGTTTCATTATACTGGATATGATCTAAATATTGACTAATTTTATTTTGTCACTATAATGTGTTCTTCTAAATCATTACAAATAAGACAAGACATTAATATTCAACTACTATATATTCGATATTAGTGTTAAGATTAAATATATGTCTCCATAGATAATCTAAACTTATATCAATATAATCCATACTAGTATAGAAATAATGATCTAATTTAAAAGGATGAATAAACATGATACTAAGACAGAGAAAAATTAGTAAAGACTGAATATAAAGAAAACAAAAAGAATATTGCGTGAAGATAATTAAATAATGTAGACAATAATTAATGAAATAAACGATGCATGATGTCATGATTAATCAATTAAATATTGAATTTGATCTTGGGCTTCTAGTCTATCTTTTTTAACGGAATTATAGATATATTGTGTTTGATCTAATAACAATTGCGCTTCTACTAAGAGTTGATTATTCTGATGGTCCTTTGCTAAGGCTATAGCGTTGTTATAAAGGTCTATATACTTTAACTGTTCAGCTTCAATCTCTTGATAAACTTGGATTAATTGTTTTAAATGATGTTTGAGTTCAAAATACATTTTATTAATCAATAAGGTACTTAATCAGGGATACATAATGACTTCTAAGTTGATATAAATCGACTTGAAGTGCTTGAATTAATTCAATAAGTTTAGCTGTATCTTACATAATACTAAATGTTGCTTTCTTGATGGCTTCAGCTTGTGTATATAAAGGATAATTTTGAGGTTGATCATAAATAGGATCTATATAGGTGCTATGTGCTTACTTAATGCGTGCATGATATTTGATGAATAGAGTCTCTAATTCTGCTTCTCTGGCATAAGCGTCTGCTATGAGTGCTTTGAGTGTGCGTTTTCTTTCAAAATAACTTGTTGCCATGATGAATGCTTACACTGTATAAAAGAGAGGAGTGAAGAGAGATAGTAGAAATGTATGCTTTGTATTGAGATAAAAATTAAACAACATTGCTGCCATACATACCTTTTTCGTTTATGCTTGAATGCCAAACCCAGGCGAAATTGTGAAGAGAAATGATGAGCAAACAGAATGTTTATTTAATTTTTATCTTGTAAGTTCTGAGAGCTTGGAGGCTACATTGATCGGAAAATAAAAGGGCTAAAGGCCAAAATAATGAGGCCGACAGACTTGACTTAAATAAAAGCAAAAGCTGAAAGATTCTAAAGTAAAAGAAAAGTAAAGATGCTATCGTACAATAATTTACACATTTTTACAGTTGTTGGTCACATGAGGGACCTACATACTTGTCGGTAGTGTCGTTTATGCCTTACTTTTATGCTTTACTCTTCAATAATGATAAGTGCGTTGTCGGTGGTGGCTTCTTTTTTCGATGGTTGATTGACTGCTTTGGATGTAGTTGGACAGTGTGGGCACTGATGAGATGGATATTCTCGAAGTTGCTTACAGATTGCATACTTCCAGGAATTCGAAAGTTGTGCAAAGATTCCATCTACATGAGTGAACGGTTGACTAAACTATTGAATAATATGAATTGCTTCTTTATTAATAGGTGCCTTGTATGCTGAGAGCATGATCATTTGTGGTTCTTTGTAAATAATTTTGAACATTGAGTCCTTGGTGATGCGATTGAACTGACTAAAAACTCCTTCTAAGCAGTTGAGGTTGAATTGATTAATGTTGTCCCATTGGAACTCATGTCTTGGAGGTTCATCTAAGGGTGGATAAATGCCATTGCTGACTCTAATTTGTAAATAAGTAATCCTTGGTAATCTAATTGCTGCCATGGTGCAAGTGTCTGCTTCTTCAAAAATGGGATAACTGCTATAGATTTTGATGAACATTTCGCGGTCCTTAGTAAATCGTTCCTTGTAATTCTTGTCTGCATGAGTAAAACCAATTGGAAAATCTGATAAGAGTTGTAAATCTTGGACGTAGATTGTGTCGATGAGTCCTCTCTGAAATAATAAATAAGTAGTTAGTGGATCAACTCCAGGGAAGATAATGGCTTTTGGTCCATATCGTCCTCGATTCTGTGGATAATATTGAAACTTCTTCATTTCTTCATTCCATTCATTGAGCGCTTGGAAACATTCACAAAACATTTATGATGTGAGTATTCAGGCTCCTTCTTGGAGTGCTTTTAATGGAAGGGTATAGATCCTTTCTAGATCTATGGCTTTGCCAAGTGTTTTCATATTGGTAGGAATGGTTGAAGTGGTGGTAAGGACGGTTTTGTATTGAGGGCGAAGAGTTGGATTTCGAAATTCTTGTAATGCTTTTTCTGCTTCAGTTCTAGAGGAGAAACTTTTGTGTATAATACCACTTTTACAAGTGATATATATTGCTACTTGATGCCAGTGATCATAAATACCTGACATTGGTCCATTGTAGATAACATAAACCTTAGATTCCTTTTGATCTTGCTGTTTCTGGGGTATTTCGGGTAATGAGGTTGGTGTTTTAGGTCTAGAGGGTTGGATGCTTGAAGAGGGTGACTGTTGGTCTGGTGCTGATGTAGTGGTTTCGTGTACTGGATTGTCGTGTTCTTTGAGTAGAGTAATAGTGGTTCTGAGTCGGTTAATTTCTTTAGTGACAATGCCTATTTTTTGTTGGAGGTCTATCAATTCTGTTTCCTTAAGAATCAAAGTATCTTCTAATTTTTTTACAACAGCTTCCATTCTCAAGTGAGTATATCTACAAGAAAATTGTCAGCAGTTTTAATATATTGAATCCTGAAGTTGTATTGATTCAACTCCAGTCGCCATCTGATAAGACGACCTTGATTATAATTGGATCCAATATTGTACTTAATGAATCCACATAAGTACTTGGAATCCGTTTGAATTTGAAATTCAACCGACAATAGATCTATGCGCCATTTTCTCAAATTTTTGAGACACGCCAGTGTTTCCTTTTCATGTATTGGACACTTCAGTTCAGTGGGATTGAATGTCCCATTTATATACTTGAAAAGTAAATATTTCTTTTGTTTGGGTGGTTGTGCCAGAAGGCATCCTGCCCATGTATCAAAGCTTGCATCCATTTGGACAAGCAGTGCATCCTTCGAAAGATAATTATAAAGAGTGGGTAAATGCTTACAAAGTTGTTTTAATCGTTGTACTGCTTGAGTATCTGCTGGTGTCCAATCCCATTGGCATTTAGTACTGCAAATCATTGGTATGATGAATGAAAACTTAGCCTATGGAAAATAAAATTTAATACACGATTAAAATTAGGAATCCCTTTATTATCCTCTGATTTACAAGATACTATTACTATTGCATATAAATTTTACAAAGAAAAATTAATGATATCAGGACAATATCCCTTTTTAATTACTTATCAAATTAGTTATGCCTTATCTAATTCTCATCATAGTATCGAATTTAAAATACAAATCAAATCTATGTAGATCAACTTTTTCAAGATGTAGCAAAAGTAGAAACAAAATTTCATACAAAAGGACAACCACTTCCTGCTATACAATACCCATTAATAGTCCACCCATTAATCAAAGACATTCGTTTACAAAACCACCATCTCCTAGTTTTCCTTTACTCAACAGATCACAGTCAGTACGAATTAGTAGACCTCTTTGTTTTGTTGCTAAGTGAGGTTAGGAGTCTTTTCTTTTCTAGATTGCATTCTAGATAGTTTAGTTTTATACTCATTGATAGTTTTCCTTTATCTTTGATAGCTGGCATTTTACATATTACACCTTATGTGGAAGTTCGCTGAGCCCAACTTTTATTTTTCCGCGACAAACATTTCAGGTGAATCTAGCATAGTGGAGGATGACACCAATATGGCGATGGATGATGTTGTTTCGCCACAACACGGCCATCTGTCGAATGATGTCCATAACTCCCAGGTTGTTTCTTTCCTTCACTTGTTTATTTACTTATGCCTTGTGATTGCTCGTTACATATTGTTGGATCCCGCTTGTTTCCGAAACCCAACCTCTTGCGAAAATCATAAAACGCGAGCGTACATATTACCTTGAAGGGTTATTCCAATGAACCCTAATTAGGCATCATTTTTTTTATAACATCCCAAAACTTACTCACAAATTGTTCAATGGTGTGCCTACACAAGTAAGCCACAATACTGGAACTCATTTCTCCTATTTGCGAACAGAATTTGGAAATCTTAAAACCATAATTTCAATCTGACTTCTTCAAAGAAGTCATAGTTCTAAGCCTCTAGTTTGTTTTGAAGCAAAAATCGCCTCAATCGGAGGTTTATAGCTCAAGATAATATCAAAATACCAAAATGTGCTCATATCTCAAACATGCTCTCCTATCCGACCTCTCACTTACTTTAATGTAAACTCTCTCAATTCAACTCCAAATGCTACAAATTTTCATGGAGAGATACATACATGTCTTAGGAATCCATTGCTTCAAGAATCACTTCAATTGGAGGTCGGATGAGGGAGT
>JANKOD010000192.1:24621065-24631253 GCA_026284645.1 Erythroxylum acuminatum
TGAAGTGATTTGGCACTAGAAGAGTTGAATTTGGGAAGATTATGAGTGAATATGATGTTTGGGGAACCCCTATGTCCGTTAGATGGACTTTAGGTATGTTAAATGGACCTTTTCAGGCCAAAAAGGACCCCCAGCATCGCCCATGTCTGTTAAATGGACTTTATGTCTGTTAAACGGACCTTCTCGGGTGAAAAAGTGCTCCCAGGCCCGACAATGTCCGTTAAACGGATATGGATGCCCGTTAAACGGATATTCACGGGACAGTTTCAGTAAATCACAATTTTTAACCCTTTTATAGGCAGAGTCTCGCTTTGTGTTCTTCATGAAAGTTGTAGATCTAGAAGTTTTCTTTCCAACCGTCTAAGAAGAAAATCAATAAGACATTTTTGGTGAAAGTTATGGAAATTTCTCCAAGACATGTTACGCCATGATTGAGGGTATAAACATGTTTGATTCTTTTGGTCATAACTTCCTCATCCGACCTCCAAATGAGGTGATTCTTGAAGAAATAGATTCATAACACATGTCTCTATCTCTCCATGAAAATTGGTATCCTTTGGAGTTGATTTGAAAAGTTTTATAGAAAGAAAATGAGGGATCGATTGGGAGAGCATGATTAGGGTATGAATACACTTTGGAATTTTAAGCATATCTTTATCTATAAAGCTCCAATTAAGATGGTTCTTGCTTCAAAACAAACTAGAGACTTATAGCTGCAATTTATTTAAAGAATTCAAATTGAAATCCTGGTTTGAAGTTTTCCAAAATCTGTTCTGAAATAGGAGAAATGAGTTCGAGCATGGTGATTCATTTGAATGGGCATGCCATTTAACAAATTGTGAGGCAATTTTTGGGATTTATGGAGTAAGAAGATGAATCGATGTTGGTTAAGGAGATTTCATGGGAATACGCTCACGTTTTATGTTTTCGTAAAAGTTGGATTCTGGAAACAAGCGGGATCCAACTGATTGATTCAATTAATGACATTTAAAGTGTCATTCAACTTTGGCCAATGATTTCTCAGATTAATACTAATCGAGAACAACGAAATATTCTCCCTAATTATTTTAAGGTGAAGAATCCCATATTGATTGCTTAACTACCTTTATATAGTTCATGATATATTTAATAACTATCGACTAAGCTACTTGTGACTAGAATATGTCATAAGTAGTATCAAAATATAGTAATCATTATATGAGATACTTTGGAGATCTTAAGTCAAAGTATCACTTATCTATCATCATAAGGAGAAATTTCATAGATATACAAGTAATGTTCCAAATAAATTTTTGATAGGAGTTCAGTTCAGGGAACTTGTTTTCTAACAAATACTAAAATGTTTATTTAAGTATCTCCTTACTTTAGTCTTTGAGATCGACTACTTCCTTTATAAGGAAAAACATAATGTGTGATAGTCTTCTTACACGCTATTAATTTCCACTTTTAATAGAACAATGGATAGGAACAATTTAGGTCATGAAACCATGCTCCCTTAACAAGTTATGAACTTTCCTAATAAGTTGCTTAGATTGTTTTGATTTTTTCTATTATGATTAGGTTATTCAATATGGCGATTTCATAGGCACCAACAAGTGTTAGAATTAACTGAAGTTGCAGCTTCTAGAATAAAATAGCTCCTTTACTATGACAACCGCCCTTTCCTTCAAATTGGTGTGAAGGCTCATTGGTACAATGGCTTATGTTATGGGTAAGTATTGGAAGTTGCATGACTTGTTGTCGTCAACTATGATTTGGTTGGAGATGAGAGGATAGAGATAGTAGATAGTGAGCTAGTCTGATAAAGTAACAACTGGTGATGGTGAAAACAATGGCTAGGGTTTAAAGAAGATGGAGTGGCAAAGGCTCAAATGACTGCAACTATGATTGTTGGTTGCTTCTCCTTGAGGTGTGAAATTGAGCATAGGCTATGCAGGAGATGGTAACAACATACATGTGAAGCTTGTTGGTGGTGAGTTACTCCTAGAGTTGGTATCGAGGGCAAGACCGAGGGAAGCAGATGGCTAGGGTTTCTAATATTAGTGGCAAGGATTTTCTTAAGGATAAAGAAGGGGTTTTTTGGTAATGATGATAAATATATTCCAAGGTTATAATAGTGGGTGTTTAGAAATATGATTAGGGTTATTCTAGGTTAGGAATATGGAATAAGCTTATTCCTGTATTCCTAGCTTAGAACATGGCTTAATTAGGTACGAGAATAGGCTTATTCTATTGTTAGAATAAGGTCTCTTAGGTTATTGAATTACAGTAATCTAAAGATAAATACAATTATCTTTGGTTTAGAATAAAGTATTCTAAGACATATTTCCATACAAGCTAAAATAGTTTCAAAATATCAAAATCAATTCCATAATTATAGTAATTTTTCATGTAATTAAGAGTAATAATTATATTGATTCCTAATCAAAATTTTAGAAAAGTTATTTCTAGAATTGAAATTAGTTATACTTTAATTAGATTAAAATTAATTAACTAGACTCTTTAAAATTAAGAAAAATGTTTTCAAGTAATTAAGAAAGGCGTTTCTTAATTAGATTTTATTTATATCAATTTGAATAAAATAAAATAAAATACTTATTTTTATTTAGATAATTATTAGTTTATTTATCTATAAATTTTTTCTTTATTTATGAATAATAAATTTTTGATTTATTAGAAAAGATATTTTCTTGATTAAATTTGAAAATTATTTTCATTTATTAATTGAGAAAAGTGAGCATTCTTTAAAAGTTTTGAAAATTAGCTTTCTTATTTATTAAAGACAGATTTTCTAATTAAATGAGAATTAAACTCTAAATAGATAAAGAAAGAACTTTCTTAATTAAATTTAAAATTTATTTATTTTTATTTTTGAAAGAAGTTCCCTTTTAAAAATGTTTTATTTAATTTCGAAATTGTTTCCTTTTAATATTAGAAAATAGATTTGTAATTAGGGGAAATTATTTCTAATTAGATTGGAAATAATTTTCTAATTGGATTCAAATTTCTTACTTGTTGAGTTTTGAGAAAGGGGCCTTTCTAAATTATAATAAAAAACATAATTTATTGAAAAATTATTTTCAGTTAATTTTATTTAAAAAGTCGATATAACTAGAAATAGTTTCCAATTGAATTTGGAAATTGTTTTCAAATCAAATCACATTTTTGTTTGAAATAAGAATTTAATTTATTTAGAAATCAACAGGTTTAATCTAATTTCGATATTCAAGGACTTGAAAATATTATTTTAGATTATGAAGATCAATAACTAGAATAAAACATAACTTGATATTTTATACATATAATTTGATTATAAGTGTATAAGTTGCATGCTTTTTTTATATGTTGACATATATATTGAATGTGTATTAAATTTTATATTTTATATGTATGATATTTTGCATGAAATTTTTTGTTTGAAGAGACTAATTGAAATATCCTTCATTAAAATATTAAGTACATATTGAGAACGTGATTGTTTTCGTGTGCCTAAAACTCCTCATCGACCTTGACCCTAATACAAATAAAAAACTACAATTTCCTACAGATTATTTAAAAATAAAACCAATGCTTTGTTTATTGTAAGGGTTTTTTGTGACTCAAGGCCCTTTTAACCTGAATATATTTTATCTTAAATTAACTGATCCTACTTAACTAAGTTTGTATGATATGGATGAGTGACTCACGATCATATGGATTTAGAGGCAAGGTTAGGAATAATGTATAAGATAAATTTTACAAGGAGTTGTTACCTAACGAATCTAGGAGTCACTTGAGATATGGTTGATAAGAATGTTACGTACCTTATTTAAATTTAGTTAGTTTGTTGAGTGAGTCAAGGTCAACTAAATTTAATGGAATCATAGCCCACTAGAGAGATTAGAATAATCTTTCTAATAATAGTGAGGGCTATTCAAATAAAATAGTGGGAGTTACCAAATGTTTGATTAAACTCCTGATCTTATTTTGTAGTCATGTCATACATCCAATACTTACTTTTCTTACATTTATATTTTGTTGTGAGTAAAAATTACCTTTGTTTATTATAGTTAATACTAAGAGTTATTGAAATAAACTACTTAGACATAGGCTATGTGGGAGAAGAGTTCTTAAATTTACAAAGAAATTTTATGCGTCTATTATGTAATTTTGCTATTAATCCTTGCTATGGATTTAGAGTTGAAGTTTTAGAGATATGTCAAAATCATATGGTTGACAAAATGTAATGACATTTTAAGTTGAATAATATCTCATAACCTTTAATGACAACATATAAGATGTATTTGAACATAATGATAACAAGATGCAAGAGGTTATATGAAGTAAAGCTAAAAGATATAGTACCTTGATGGAATTGTACCACTTAATTTAGCATTCTAAAAGCTTAAACATGGACATCATTTGAAGGCTTTGCTATAGAATGATAATAGTCGTCATTAAAAAAAAATGATTGCATAACTTGTCTTACCTATATGAAATATGATAGAGATCATATGTATATCTAATTCATAATTAAAAGTATTAATACTGAATTTAGATTCAACATTATTATAATGTTTAATGCATGATATGAAATGTGTTGTTAAGTAAAAGTAGTTGGTTTAATTTTATACAAATTGTTTGTATCCATTAAAACAAGGGAGACTTACACTTAACATAAGTGGAAAGAATTACAAAGTTAAATAATCAAGACTATCCTTTTATTTCATATTGGTTAAATCTATGTAATGAGAACTATAAAGATACATATAAGGATGTACGTATCCTTTTGATTATGAATCGTATAAAACTTATGAGACTTGTTAGGTTAAAGAATAACCAATTCAACCTTTAGTAGAAGGATGATGATGGTATTGAATTGTTAAATCTTATTTATAGGATGTATGAGATGTGATAATAATTCATAAAATTATGATACTTGTATTTTATTAGATTACTAATGACTTTATATGATATGGTCGTATAAACTAAATGAATATTGATTTAAAATTTTGAAAAGTTCAAAATATTTAAATCTAAGAAGAGATAAGTACTAAGATTGATGAATAACTTTGATGAGATAGATACAATGATATTTGAAAAAAATGTTGGTTATCTATAAGAAATAAGATTATCTAGTGAATATCTCCACAATTGAATCTCATAAGAGTATGAATTTGTATAAAGAGGAATTTATAGTATGAGATATTGTAAGATGCAATATTTATTTCTTTTATAGCTATACCTAGTATAATAACTTGCCTCAGTAGTTCCAATTAAATCAATTAAAAACACTTCATGTTAGATATGAAATGTTATGACTTTGAAAAAGTCAAATTTAATGATTTTAGGATATGATGCTTAGTTGAAGCATATATTATTCAATAAGTTTAGAACTAAATTGGATAATAAAAAAGGTTAGATATAATCTTAGGAACCCATTAAACAAATTTTTTTCATCAAACATTTATAAGGGAATGGTTTTTAATATAAGTAGTGGGAGTAAGATGAAATTTGAAAGGTTTAAATCTCATAAAATTATATCCAATTGGAACCAATGCCTTTATTGAAACATTTTCAAAGAGTTTTGTTAAAAGATTCAATTTCATGTTAAATTCAACGAGTTTTGTTTTATAGAAGACTGTGAATTTATCATGTCTAAAAGAAGGTGCATGGAAGTACAGTTTTCCTCTTCAATGAGAATATGTAGAGACATATTGATTAAAGAGAGAATAATATTTCATATTTTCAGTTATCGAATCTACATTTGTCCATAAACAAATCTTATTGGATATGACAAGTTAACAAATTAAATTTAGGAATTGCATCTATAGAGATATATGCATAAGTTGTTTACTTATTCTTGTCTAAGTATATGGATAATATACTAAAGGTGTTTAGTATTTGAGATATTTGATAATTATGAACTATTAAAGATATCAATTATTCTATGTATGAATTGATATTTGAGTTCAAGTTTATATAGATATTAACTTTAGAAGTAAGTTCTGATTAAGGTATATTTTACTTAATATAATACTATTTTAAGATTGGAAAGGTTCCAATGTAGCATTAATTTTTGATCAGGTCATAATACATTTTTCACTTAGTGGGAATGAATACTTGGATCAAGAATTTTTTTAAAGAATTTGGTATAGTTTCTTGCATTGTTCAGATAGCAATATATTGTAGAACATTAGAGTCACTGAGCATGAAAAAGGAGATAAGCTCTCATCAAAGATCCAAGTATGTATTTAGGCAATTTCTTTTAATTATGATAATAATTAAGATGAAATTTATAAGATTTAAATAAGTGCTCACTATAGAGAATCTTGTAGAATTCTCTTACTGAACCACTGCCCCAAAGTATGATCATTATATAGTTATATTGAATGAGATACTTAAACAATTGTCTTAGTATAAGTAGGAGATTGTTGGTTTATGCCCTATAGCTAATAGGTTAGTTTAGTCATAAAATAATTTAGAGACATTCTTCATCTTATATATATTTAGATGAATATGATAAATTTCATTGAATATATATACATTACAAATGAAATTATGATAAGATCATATTATGAAATTTATCATGCATTTATGTATTATATCTAAATTGTTCCTAGTTATTATTCTATTAAGAGTGGACATTAATAACACGTAAGAAGACTAGCACATACTTTTTTTTTCTTATGAAGTAAGTAGTCGATCATATAGACTAAAGTAAGGAAATGCTTAAACAAACATTTTATTATTTGTTAAAAAACAAGTTCACTAAATTGTCCCCATATGAGAAATTCAATTGGATCATTACTTGTGTATTTATGAAATTTCTCTTTATGATGACTGTATAAGTAATCATTTGATTTGAAAATTTCTCTTTATGATGACTGTATAAGTAATCATTTGATTTGAGATCTTCAAAGTATCTCACATAATGATTACTATATTTTGATATTACTTATGACCTATTTTAGTCACGAGTAGCTTAATTGATAGTTAATAAATATATCGTGAACTATATGAAGGTAGTTTAGTAAGGGATTCATCATCCTAAAGTAATTAAGGATAATGTTTTCTTATTGTCGATTAGTATTAATCTAGGAAATCCTTAGCCAAAGTAGAATGAAACTTTGAAAATAGTTTTTAAATGTCCTTAATTGAATTAATTACTAATAGTAGAGAACTAACAGATTGGACTCAATTAGAGTAAACATTAATTCTATGCTATATGTCTAATCGAAATATTATATGATGAAATGATTAAATTATAAAATCATACATGAAAAGGATAGTCAAAACAACTTTGACATTCTTAAATATTTAGATGGTCATGAAGCATTGCTAGATGTCGATCTTAATCTATGGATATAAATTATTTAATCAGATAAATTAAGATGACAAAACCTACTATAGAGTAACTAATAAGTCATAAGGCAAATAATGGAAAAAGAGAAGACTTTCCCTTCTTACCTAAAGCCTAAGGTAAATGCTTATGATCCTTATCTAATATGATGAACATTTCAATTTGGTTACAACATCTTCCAACACCCCAAAATTATGAATAGCTCTAAAAGACTTTCTAGACAAAAGCACCTAAAAATAAATTTTATTAAAGAAGGTTACTGAAAATGAAACCAGAAAAATCATTTTATATGAACCAAAATAAAATGATATTTTGTAAAATCAATTTTTAAAAGAGATTTACAAATTCTAACTCTAAATTCATTTCAAAGCAATTATTTTGCAAAGAACATTTCAACTATTGAAGCTGAGTTTTATAACTTATGTCCTAATAAAGTCATCTTCAATATTTTTTTCCCCAAAGATTGGCAATATAAGCATTGGAACTTTTCAAGGGCGCACTTTTATTATCTGTGCATCCGTAAAGAAACCAAATGTGTGAAAATAAAGTATCACTTTGTTGAGCCTGATAAAATCTTTCTGATTTATTCCATATGTAAAATAAACAAATTTGTCCACCTTATTTACTAGGTTAAGAGCCCTAGAAGCTAAGAAAATGAGAAGCCTAAATTTAACAAACCTCCCAAACTTTTTTCTTGAAAAGAAAAAGCGGTATTAGTTGATAGATGTAAAAGGTAGTACAAAATTGGCATAGTTGCGAGGGGATTACCTTACTACAATCCTTACAAAATCATGTAAGGAGGAAGGACAAAAAAGAGAGATATAAGACTAGAGGATCAACCATGAATCATAAATAATTTCAGATGTTTAGGGATGATAGAATGCTGATAATGCGTTGGAGATGCATCTTCTTCACTAGTATTAGCTCTCGGATCTTTCAAATAATGTCTAATTGTAGGGTCTCTAATGAAGAACTTTGGTTTGCAAAACGTCTTCCATAGTGTACAATCCTTACAAAAACCTCCCATACTTATCAACCTACACCTATTATGACCATTAACAAGCCTATTTTAATGCCTTCTTATTACTTAATGTCGTAATCTGATATTTTTGGCTATCCTTTTGAACACTAGGATAAAGAAAAATGTTCCCTTTTGGTTTAACAAACAGTGGAAGTGATATGGACTTCTTCCACAAATATTTCCACCAATGGTATATCAAGGATATTGCATTTTTATAGAAAAATTTAAATATTTTTCCTCCATCATTGTTATTTACCTTAAAATTCTTCATTCCTTAGGTATTGACTTGGAGATATGAAAACAAAAAAGAACTACAAGTAAATGTTTCAGTATTGATCTAGAAATTCAAGGAGAAATGGTGGGATAGATTTTTCCAAGCCTAGAAAACATCCCAACAAGTTGTGGAAGAAAGGTTAACCTAGTTTTCATAACATATTAGCCAAAAAAATCAAGTGAGCCTATAATATTTTTATCAAAAATCGAAAGCATAATCACTATTGGCTATCGCAAAAACAAAAGAAGAATATTTTGATATAATGAAACAATTAATAAAATCAACGTCTTTTGCCTTGACATCAGAAAATAATAAACGCATTGAGCTAGAAAAAGAAGAGATCAATTTGATGTGAGCCTTATTTTTAAAGTATTATATTCAAAAGCTTAAATGTAAAATCCCATTTAATGAAAAAGATAATTATTTGAGTAGATGTAAAGCCTGTAATAATAAAACCATGCAGCAACATCCACATGCAAGATCTTTGCAAATTTGAAGAACCATAATAAAGATTTCCAACAATATGAGAGAAAAAGACCAAAAGGGACATGAAAATCCCTATATAAAGAAGCATATGAAACAATGGGTGGCATCCGTCCAACTATCTATCTATCCACGATGCTTCCTTCTTCTAAGCTTCTTTGACAATTTCTTCCTCTTCTCCCCCTATCCTTCTAAATCCAAAGCCTTGTAATAACAATATTTGCACAAAGCCAAATTAAAGCTTCATATAAGAACCTAATCCCAAAGCTTCTCCTAAACCTTTGTATCAAAGCCCTTCTTTCTTCTAGCCCAAAGCCTTAAAGCCCTTATAATGCTTCACAATATTTTCATAACAATGTGAGTTATTTGCTTTAAAGCTTTAGTATTTGGAAATTATTTCATTATTGTTCTTCATGCACAACTTATATTGGTTTTGTCTGCCACCCATCAAGCTTTCTTTTTTGCTTTCATATTTGATTATTTTTCATTTTAATAGTATAGCTTGTAAGGTCGGTTGTACTACCCATAAAGGTATATTATTCCATATTTTTTTAGTATTTTCTTTTAATATTATAACCTATAACAATTAACTATACAACCATCAAGTTATAGTATTCAATATTTGTATTTGTTTATTTTCTTTAATATAGTTTTTTCACAAGCACATTTAGGACGAGGGCCTAAAGCTTAATTAGAAAAAATTAAGATCAAAAGTCCAATCCTTTAAGAGAATTGTGATTGAGGTAATGACCCAAATGCCCTATTTATAAAGTTTCTCTCATCCTCTTTGTTGGAAGTGAAAAAGACAAGGAGGAGGAGAGTAACTCTATAAATATACCATTTAGATCTTTCTTAATCACAAAACTTTCAAGGAGTTGAGCCTTTGGCACTTGACTTACCCTAATTTGTCGGACCCCGCTCCCGAAGCCCGACTGTCCCGGGAGGTGAGCCCGGCTGGGGCCCATTCCTGAGACGGCTGCCTTGCTGAGACCTCTAAACCTGACACATGCTGCTAACTCACATTGGTGGTGAGCATACACTGACTAAGACTTAGACCCTGACTGCTCT